>LPNX010431966.1:292866-315156 GCA_001517045.1 Pseudotsuga menziesii | reverse complement strand
ATGACAGAATGCAACCCTATATCTACTCCAATGGAACAGAAAATGAAGCTCACATCAAGCGAAGGAAAAGAATTTGAGGATGCGACCAAGTATCGACAACTGATAGGAAGTCTTATCTACCTTACAACAACTAGACCAGATATTTCTTATGTTGTTGGAATACTTTCAAGGTTCATGCATAAACCTTGTGAAGGACACTGGTCAGCTGCAAAAAGAGTTCTAAGATACTTGAAGGGGACTCAAGACGTTGCACTCAAGTACTCTAAAGTGGATGACTTCAAACTTATTGGGTACTCAAACTTGGATTTTGATGGCGATAAGGAGACAGGAGTATCAACTTCTGGATACACTATGAGTCTTGGATCAGCAGCTGTCTCATGGAGATCACGCAAACAGTCAGTTCCGGCAGATTCAACAAAAGAAGCTGAATATGTGGCTGCAGCTGAAGCAATGAAAGAAATAGTATGGCTCAGGAAGATACTTGAATATTTGCAAGAAAAACAAGAGAACTCCACTCCATTGTTGGTCGACAATACTTCTGCAATCAAGCTGGCTAAGAATCCTAGATTCCATGATCAAACCAAACACATCAACACAAAGTATCATTTGATTCGACATCATGTAGAGGCCAATACAGTCCATCTTCGACATTGTTCCACAAATGATCAAATTGCAAACATCTTCACCAAAGCGCTTGGACGAGAAAAGTTTGAAAGATTCAGAAACATGCTCGGACTTACAAACACCCCTTCGGATTAAGAGGGGGATTGTAAGAATATAATCCGTTAGGGTTATATATTGTAAATAAATAAATAAAATAAACAGTTACGTAGGAAGCTGAACAGCTACATAGGAAGGTGAAAAGGCTGATGAAGCTCAACCACCACATGTAATGTATAAATGAATGCTTAGCCATGAATAGAATTACGAATCGGGAGTTATTACCAACAGATCCCATTGTTTCATAAACAAATGAATACCATCCATACACCATTGAAGACCAAGAACCATGTCCATCAATTCACTAGAGTCGAAAATTAAGGAGAACCAACCTTTTGCCAGCACCTCGGTATGGTTCAACCGGGGCAAAAAATCCCCCCGTTGATCCACCACCCACCGATTGAGAAAGTCCTGACCAAAATTTCTTCCATGATCCCACCCCACCATCGTTGTCTCAGTAAAATCCACTACATCATTCATTTGAAAGTCCACCCCCAGAACCAGAGAATCACGGCAAGCCCTAGCTTTTACATAGTGCAGTTTTTTATGTGAGGGTTTTCGCTGACCCAAGGCAGCCTTTGAAATGGAGAGGGGTGAGTCAACCTCGATACTGTTCACCTCCGTTGCAATAGGAGAGTCTCCCATACCACCCACCTGTGAAAAAGAATGAGCCACCGGTACAGCACCCACCTATGGATGCTGATAGGGTTCGTGTTCAGACCCAGCAGCAAAGAAGTCACCCACTGAGAAAGAAGAAGGGATAGTCATCGACCTAGGTATAAAACCCTACTTCGTCTGACCAGGGTATAAAACCCTAGTTAGGTCATTAAAGGTGACTAAGGAAAAAGACACCGAAGGATCCAATTCAACACCATCACACCCAAAAACCGCCAAATCCACAATCATCTTGCCAGCAGGCCCGGATGAAACCAAAACATCCAAGTCCTTCGCTTCTCCAACCAAATCAGCAAACCCGGGTTGAGAATTTGCTTGAGGAATAGCTAACCCCCCAAGAAAATCCAAGACGAGCCCAACTCCCAAAGTAGGGTCAGATGTCCGATCATGATCCAACACATGACCCCCTCCTATCAATGCTGGTGTAGACAAAGCGACACCCATCACGGTCGAAACCTTCATATCCTCCATGATGACACTTCAACTCCCAAATGTATGGAGGAAAGAAACAAAAACGCTGACAGACAAACCAACAAAAACCTGATAAGTGGGGAAAGCAACGTGTAAACCCTTTGGCTAAACTTTGTGGCCCTTATTCATGCCTCACAAAGGCGATCCATGCCCAAAACATCGTGCCTTAAACCATAAATTAAACCCTAACACAATCCTAGCAAACCCTAAAATCCATTCGAAAAAAAATGGAGAACAAAAAATCGCCTTCAAAATTGCAGGATGAACCGGAACACTTTTTAAAATATAAGAACCGGAGCTTTTTGTCTAAACTATATGGACAAGTGCTCATGTGTAGATATATACCAAGCACTGAAGCAAATATATATTTTCCCTCCATAGTAGATAAAGCAATTATGTTTTAAAGCTTTGAAATCCAACTAATAGGCCCTCCTGCAAGAGTAAAGACATATCTTGAAGTGGATCTCCTTTTTTCCAAGTCACCTGTAAAATCTAAATCCACATAACCTCAAACTTATCATTGCAACCATTAAAGGTGATACAATAATTACTTGTGCCTTTAAGATAATTAAGCACTCATTTCACTACTTTCCAATGCTCTTTACCTAGATTTTCCATGTATCTACTGACAACATTAATTACATGTGAAATATCTGGTCGGGTACATACCATCAAATACATCAAACTTCCTACTGCAATAGCATATGGTACATGAAACATATACTCACTTGCTTCATCATTACTAGGACACAAACTTGAATAAAGCTTAAAATGGGAAGACAAAGGGATATTTATTAGTTTCACATTATTCATATTGAATCTCTAAAGCATTTTCTCCACATACTTCTATTGTGACAACCACATCTTACCATTTTTCATGTCTTTGTGTATTTCCATGCCCAAGATTTGTTTTTCTACTCCTAGATCCTTCATATCAAGTGTCTTAGCGAACTGAGCCTTTAACTTGTTGATTCCAACCATGTTTTTATTGCTACAAGTATATTGTCAACATAGAACACCAAAATAATGAGCATGCCATTTTCCAACTTTGAAAGTAAACACAATGATCATACTCACTTCTGGTAAAGTTTTGGCTCACCATGAAGGAATCAAACTTCTTGTATTATTGCCTGGGAGACTGCTTCAGGCCATACAATGACTTATTAAGTTTGCAATCAAACCTTCTTTTGCGATTATGAACAAAACCTTCTCATTGTTCCATATATATATTCTCATTTAAATATCCATGTAGAAATGCAGTTTTAACATCTAATTTTTCTAATTCAATGAAGTAAAGCAACTAGTGTTAACACTAACTTAATAGAACCAAGCTTAACAATGGGTGAAAATATTTCATCAAAATCAATACATTCCTTCTAAGAATACCCTTTTTCTACCAGTCTTGCTTTGTACTTGTCAACTTTATCATCGGCACCTTTCTTCAGTTTGTAGACCCACTTGCAACCGACAACTTTCTAGTCCTTTGTAAGTTCTACTAGGTTCCACAATTTATTCATTTCCAAGGAATCCATTTATTCTTTCATTGCTACTTTCCATTTAGAACTTTTGGATGTATTTGTTGCTTCCTAATAACAACTAGGTTCCCCATCATTAGAAATCAAAGTTTCATAGCTTTTAGGAAATTTTATGACCCGTGTAGATCTTCGTAGAGTTTGTCGTGGCATTTCCTCAATTTCCTAGAAATTTTTGTATCCTCATCGTGTTTTTTAAGAGGTTCTTCATGAACGTATTCATGCTACTCCTCTCCCATAGATGGTCGAGTCTCCAACTAAACTTGTTGAATATTTGGTGCGTTTGCTTATTTCATTTCACAATATGCCATATCTAATTTAATGAGTGGCAATTCATCAAAAGCGACATCTTTGTTAATGATGATTTTGTGGGAAACACGATTGCACAATATGTATCCCTTAACTTCATCACCATACCCAACAAAGACATACCTTCTTTTTATTTCGGACCTAACTTAGAACGTTAATTCTTGGGAATAAGAGCATAAGCATCACAACCAAAAAATTTAAGATTTGAATAATCATAGGTTTGTAATGTCCATACCACTTCTGGAATCTGATAGTCTATTGCAATTGATGTTGATTGATTTACTAGATAACATGCTGTAAGAATTGCTTATACCCACAATTCCTACTACAACTTGTCATTACCGAGGATGCTCATTGCTCTCTCTGCAAGAATCCTATTCAAGTGTTCAACACCATTTTGTTGATTATAAACCATGGTTTTATGTCTTTCGGCCCCAGCTTCCTTTCAATAGTTTTCAAATTCCTTGGATGTGAACTCATCTCCATTGTCTAGTCTTAAACACTTGATTGACCTATTAGTGATTTTTTCAACCAAAGCTCTAAATTGCTTAAAACATTAATACATCAACTTTTTTTTTGAGTAAATAGATCCATACTTTTCTATAGTAACCATCTATAAATGTTACAAAATATGATATCAATCCTCCAACATAAACCGTAGGGGTTGGTTCCCAAATATCTGGATGGATATAGTCTAAGAGACTTTTACTTATATTCCTTTTTGTTTTAAACTTATGTCTAAATTGTTCACCAAACAGACAATGTTTACAGAAATTTAAATTCAGATATTTTAAGGTAGGAATCAACTTACGATATACAAGTATCTTAATCTCTTTCTTGCTCATATGGTAATTTTTTAATATATTTTGTTTCACGATGCATCCAACAATCAGATGCACCACTGCACTGTAGAGAGTTGATCACACTATAAATGGTGTGCATATGTTAATGAGCACACCATAGTATGTGCATCTATTTGTGGGTGGATGACATGTTCAAAAAATAATGATGTGCATGTTACACGTCAGAGCACCATAAATATGGTGCCGACATGTTCTTATTGTACACCAGATAAAGTTGTTTTATATAAAAAATTGCTCTGTCAATGCATCCTTTATTAGGAAGCACCACCCCATTCTAAATAGCTCGCTGCACCAGGAACAGTGCACAAGTATTAATGGACTACACCATGGTAATAGCGGCTCTTTGTGACTTATATGGTTTCTAGGGTTAATGTTGTCATTCCACCAATGTGTTATTATTTACTATGCGCGTCGGTTAACGTGGAATGCAACCAAAATACTTCTCTGATACATTGATGACGTATTTAGCAGTGTGCTATGAACACCCCAAAGCACCATGAAAATGATGTGACAAGTTCAATTAACTGCACTGCTTAACATTAAAAATTTTAAATAAATTGTGTTTGTTTATACGGGGTGCTTAGAACAGATCCAACACATTGCATGGCGATACGATTGTATTTATATTATGCACCGCTATTACATTTATAGTTTTAATTAAAAATTATGTTGATCGATGTGGTTGTTTTCATATTTCTCACAAACCTCGCATTTATAGTTTTTATTAAAAAACTATAAAAGAAAGGATGAGTCATAGGAGAGACCAAGAGTCAGTCGAGATTCCAAGAGACCATTTGAAATATAAAAACCAATTTTATTATTTTTTATTTTAATGAAATGATGAGTCATCGAGGAGACCAAGAGTCACCCTAGAATCCAAGAGACCACTTGAAATATGAAAACCAAAGATCACTTCTCATATATATATCTATTATTTAATGAGAAGTAAGTATACTTTCACACTATCTTTATGTTTATATGATTATCCTCTTTGTCTAAATTGGATTGTGTTTTCCAATAATATCTCTGCCTTAATGGGCTCGTGACAGTGGTATCATAGTAGCTTTTAACCTTGCGACTTGTGTTAATCTACCCTATGTTTTCAATGCTAAAAACACTAATTTCTGAAAAATGATTTATTCTACGTCTGATGTTTACCTGTCATATTGTTTTGTGCGCTCATAACTACTGAATGCATTTCATTCTTGCCAACCTCCATTCTGCCATTCTCTACTTGATAATTTTCATCATTGGAAACACTAATTTCTAGTCTTCTCTAAAAACAAAATTTGAGCATGTTTGAACCCGCATTGTCTACCATCCATAATGTGTTTCATTTACTCACCAATATGCCGTCTAATGTTGGCATCTGCCTAAAATCAAGTGTTTATTTCTTCATACCTGCTCTCTGACATTTTTCTAGTCTATAAATTTTGCAGCAAATTTCGTAGAGATTCTTCTGCTAGAGCAAATGACTAGCGTGCCTCTAGAATGGAGCTCCTACCTCCCTCTGGTTTGCTACCGCTTCAAGTTGGAACATCCCATCTTGTTACATGCTCATTCCTATCTCAACATCCATAGGAAGAATCCATTTTAGTTCTCCGTTGTAATCATAAGGAATACAACAATTGGGATCTGTGTGTATCCCTCCAAGTCCGTGCTTCTAGTGTCCTATGGAAAACATGAAGACACTCTCCCGTGACAGCACGAATACTCTCTTGGTGAAGACATGTGCACTCGGTTGGAGAATCTTCCCTTCATAAACACTATCCAAGAGGCCCTTAGCATACTCCATGACACTCAAGAATTGGTATCAAATTCTTGTTGGAGAGCTACTTCCTTGGAGGATCCATCCTTCCTTGAAGACATGGAGAAGATCCAAAGAGCAATGTGCAACATCAAAGGTAATTTCGTGTCTTTGCTTTTTGATAGAAAAAATTTCATTGAGCTTATTGAATGGTTACATGAATCCTACTTGAAGAATAATGAAGTTATTGATAAGCTCACAATTCAAAATGAGCAAGTTCTTGAAAAGTTGCAAGACACTTGTTTTTCCTTCGATGTTTCAGATTTTCATAAGGTAGATTGCTTGGAGGATTCTCATGACAAGATGGATCATGAGAAACATGAAAATTTTCAGGTTCTTGATGTGCTTGAGGATTATAGTGACGAGATCCAATCACTTGTTGTGGTGGAAGAGGAAGTTGAGTTGCCTATTGAAAATGGTTACACACTTTTTGGAGAATTGCATGATTCCACTACATTGAAACCAACCTATGAGGAATTTTTTGCATTTTCTAGGGAGGTGAATAATCCTACCCCTATTGATACTTCACATTATGACAATTTTTCACTTACTGATCATTTGGGTGAGTTGGTTCTTTCTCCTACATCCTACACTTCTAAATTTTGCAGCAGTCATCCTAATGAAGTATGGGTGAAAGGTTTCTTTTATATGGTGTCACATGAAGAGCATGGAAATTCTATTTCTCCTTTTGATGATGGAATTATTAGAGAACCATATTATTTACATTTTCAGCGGCATGTTGTTTACATTATTATTATACACATATACATGGGTGCACCTATGATGTTCATTTGAGTCACTTGAAGACTCATGGTTTTTCTTGCTCAACACTTGGTTCATTTGATGTTGGAGGAACTTCATCCAACACTTGGGTGAAGAGGGATATGATTGAGGAACATTATTATTGGTAGCAACATCCTCTGTTATTTCATGATGATATACATATTCATGGGTGTATTGATGAGACTTCTTTGAGACACTTGAAATCTTCGTGTTTTATTTGCTCCTTATTTGGTTCATATTTTGGTGGAGGTTCTTCATTCACTTCTTGGATGAAAGAAAAAATGGCTGATTATTATTTTGATGCATATTACATTCTTTGGGAGCAGCATTATAGGACATGGGATCCTCACCTATGTCATTGGAGCAGATTTGATTGGTCACTTGAAACATGTATGCACTTGGCAAATGGTAGTCTACTCACTGGGAGGTCTTTATTTTTCCAAAAGCGTTGGAAGCTTGTTGCATAAATGAAGATTGAAGCTATTGTGACTTAATTTAAATGAAGCTGCGAAGTCTATGCGATTGTTCACTTGAAGACTGTGTTGATTTGCTCATGGTTTATTTCTAGCAGAAACCTAAACTTCTCTGCACTAAGAAACTTTATTAAATCCACTCAGTTGAAGAGTTACTACTAAATTATGTGGCACTTTCAAAGGAAATCCAGGCTATATTTAATCATTCAAACAACAACCTCAAAATAATGTTGGGTGTTACAATATTGAATAATGCATTTTGGCTAACGTACCAGTCGTGTGAGCTTAATCTACCATCTGAGATGGAAAGATGCATTGAGGGATGCATTGAGGTGTTCATGGACTTCTATTCTACAACCTATAAACATCATAAACTTAAATGGATATACTAGCTGGGGAATTAGGACATCCTCTCCAGGTTTGATACAAACACAATACAAATCACAGTGACAACATATCAAGCAGTTTTGTTATTGTTCTTCAATGCCTGTGAAAAGCTGAGTTATGAAGAGACCAAATCTCAGTTAAATTTAGAAGATAGAGATATTATTAGACTACTGCATTCATTGTTGCAAGATAGGGCACATAGAGTACATTCTTGAACTCATCATGTTGTATTTTAATAAAACCTTTGCCACGTCCCCTCCCACCCGAGAGGACGCAACCTAACGACACTGCTATCATTTTATCAGGCAATCTAAGCCCTATGAACATAAACAATAAAATGCATTGAACATAAAACATTCACAGATGCATAATGCAATCTACAACAGAAGCAAATATATTTCATTTAAAACCTTCATGTTGTTCATACTCATAAAACAAGCAACACTTATCCTGTACAAGCATTTAACATGTTCATGATAATTTACAAACCAATTACAATTTCTTAGTTAAATACAAGAATACTTATCTTAAGAAGAAGCTTCCCTGCAACTAGCTATGTCACTGCAACGTTCCACCCAACCATTGGCCAGTGTGCTCCTTAATCTCTCAGCGTCACTGCCACCCCCGAGCTGGGCATGATTTCCACAAGGAACCAGGGAACACAGACTTACCCACATCAAGGAAAAACACCCACATTCAAGCCAATAACCACATCCAAACAATGCCATCCCACTAACATATGGATTCTTAGACTTACTCAACCAAGCCCACACAGGGATGCACTACACAACAAATTGCAAGTTCTGGGTATGGACCCAAAACGTCCTGGGAGCCCAAAAATAAAAAATGACAAATGGGGAAACAAACCAAGGGACCAAATTATTTCAGAAAACATTTGTTGGCTTCACAGAGGAAAAAATGACCCCTGTTCATAGCCAAACTGTGGGTCTACCTTCCCAGCCACTGGGCTTTACAAAAAAGATTTTCTAGCTTGGATAATAATGAAGAAAACACATAAATTTGGGAGGGAAATGCTCAACAAATCCCAGTTGCGTGAGGAAAGGAAAAACACCCTTTCAATCCCCCAAAGCATAAATCTCTGCTACATCTTCACTCAGCAATACCAAAAAGGGGTTTCCCAACTGCACATACACTCAGCAACCCAAAAAACAATTTCCCATTTGCACATACACTCAACAAGACCCAAAACGAATTTTCAGTCATGGGAAAAATGGAGAAATCAACCAAAATCATGAAGGGAAATGCATAGGAGCTCCCAAAAACATGAGAGAGAGAAACTAATGGATGAACAATAGGATGGGTATGCATTTACTTTCCAAAGAATTCAAAAACACATTTTTTCTAAAATGGGTGCTCTACCTAATTCGAAATTGACCTCCATACTTTGCCCATTCCCATGCAATAACTAACTCAACCACTTTTGGATGATTGGGCACAAAAGACAAAATGGGTAGTTGGCAGTTTTATGGGTTTTCGTTTTGACATTTGGATTTTCCCCATTGGCTCAAGGGTTTGAATACCCCCCCCCCATTCCTTGTGAATCATGCCCTCATCTCTTTAATGTTGCATTGAGATAGCTAGTTGTGGGTATTTTATTAATTGCATATTTACATGATGTCCAAATTATATGGTGCTATCGGCTAGCATGATAACCATCAACATCAATTTTAATTTCCAAAACGTAGAATCCTAAATCCATGGTAGGGACTTTTCCTTGAGCTCCACACCATGACTTATTAACAATATTTACAACATTTATAATTTAATGCAATTGGGGTTGAAATCGGGGTATTACAACCTCTCCCAATAGTTGGGATTTGGGAGTCATCTCCCATATGAATGTTAGGTCCTCCTGATAGAGTGAGAGTGGTGAAGCATTCCCTAGAGGAAACCATGTGGTTGGATGCTCCATAATCTATAAAGTCATGCCTTCAAGGCATTGCACCTCTCATGATCTTCTGTCGATTTTCCAGCATCAGAATTCTTTGCTCCTTATGGAAGGGAAATATTGTTTTGTTCAAGGAGTGTTGACAACATGTCGATGGTCTTCTCCATGCACTATCTCTCTAGATGAAAGCCTCTCATACAGTATGGACACTTAGTCTTCTTTTTCCTAGAACCTAAGGCTCCATCAAATGATTATTGATTCTCCTTTGGCTTCGAATCAATGTCTTTGGTCTCCCTCCCTCTGTGCCTCCCTCTTGCTTGCACATTTTTTGAGTATCCTACAAAGAGTGCTTGATTCTTGGATGTTCAAAGCACTCCCATTTGAACCAATTTATATTGATCTTGTATCAAGGACTCAACAAAAGTATATAGAGAAGGCATCTTCCAATTAGGATGGAAGCTCTTCCGGAATGGAATGTGGAGACAAAGTATGAGTACTCTGAGCCAAGATTGCTTATAAGTATTGATAGAACCAGTTGCTCATCTTTCCTCTCTATTCCACATTGTTTACATTGCAGTACTAGTGACTTGTATTTTGTGAAGAATTGTTGAATAGATTCGAAAGTGTTGGGCTTATATATAGAGAAATGAGCTCATTCTCTTGAATATGTGCCCTCGAAGCTCATATTGTTTTCCAAACAAAGATTCAAGATTCACCCAACATTCCTTTAGATTCCTTTGTCCCTCAAGGTGGAACAAAAGATCTCGAGAGATATGAGTGCACATGAAGCCGAATGCCTCATCAAGCCGATTCAAAAATTTGTTCTTCTCAACATGTTGTTGGGGCTCAGTTTCTCTACCCATATTCATCATATACATGCCAAGCTTGTGCAATGACACCTACATATCTGCCCTCCAATCAGTGTAGTTGAAGGGTGTAAGGATTCGGGATATGAGAGTTGAAGAATCCATATTTTTGTATGTTGAAATAGTAAATTCCTCCAAAAGCTACGAAGGTACCTGAAAAAACATTGCAAAAACCAAATTCAATCTGCAATCATATCAGTTTCAAGCCTTTCCACCTTGACATGTGCACTTTCTCAGAGTTTGTCACACATGGATAGAATTCTCTGAATAGAATTCAGAGGGAGCAAGGTTATCATTCCAAGATTTATGTGGAAATTCAGCTGCTTCTGGTGTACAATGGAGATCAGGCAAGGCTTGCTGCTAGCCTGAAAAATTCTCTTATACCATGTCAAATTTGTGAACCATTGATCGACAGGAAAATGAGAGATCGACAGGAAAATGAGAGCAATTGTGAAGTAGGATTATGCAGTGGAATCTCAAGAACAATGTACACCGAACAAGACAAATTTTCTGACAAATCTAATAAGAATTGATCAGTTAATTACAACATTAACCTTCATTAATTCAAGAGTAATACAACAATGTTACAATAAGGAGAATTCGAATCATGTGGATAAGATTCGAATCTATCAACTCAAGCTGACTTAATAGCTAACTAGGTGTCTCTAAATCACTGCATGGGAGCCACTAGTCTAACTCCTGATGTCTAAATCAGTCTAACAATCAGTTAAACTAGTTAAACAAGTTAAACTGATGAGGTGGGTGGAAAAAGGCACCCCTTCCCCATGCATCCATGCAGAACTGGTGCTATACTAACTGAGAGTGATCTAATTGAATGTCATTGGAGGTTGACTTAGCATAACTTCCTACCTACTGCAACCAATAGGGATTGGTCTCAGAGACATATAAATTTATGCATGAGTATGCACTAAGTGGCAATTAACCTCTATATGTGCTCCCCACACTCTAGTACAGTAATAATGATGCCCTAAATTAGACAAGATGATCAATTAGACTATATATGGTCAAAGAAGGATTAAATAATCCTAACATAATTAATCTAATTTAACATATTAAACATGCTCATTATTAAAATATCTTGATACAAATAATATGGTTTTTAAAATATAGGTTGATACTTATTGTTATATCACACTCATTTATCTTATTTAAATAAATATTATATGTGAATATGTGGTACCTCTTACCAACGATATTAATTTTATTGTCTAAATAAATTGTGTTTATATTAAAATGATTGTTTATTTGGAAATATTTTCTTATTTTATATAGTTAATATACATGTAAATATAAATTGAGGATATTTTCTTTTAATAAAATTAGTTTAATCTATTACCTATAATTTTTTAGATTAAATTCTTAACCAATATCAAATTTATATAAATCTAAAAAAATTCATTTCCTAAAACATGGATTCAATATTTTATTATTATTACTTATATTTCTCATTAAAATCTAATTTCAAGAATTTTGTAAAAATGTTAAAGTTATTTAAACATAATATTGCCTTTGTTAATATTATTTATTATTTTAATCACAATGAATATGGTAATTATGAGTATTTGTTGTTATATGATGTTGGTACCAATAAAAAGAGAATGTGTTGAAAATATTATATTTAATATGTTTCTTTTAACTCAGATATGATCATTTAAATTGAATGGAATAAGAAGCTATGTCGATATATACAAAGCTTTGAGAAATTTTGCTTCCTCAATTTTCTCTCCAGTTCTTTCTCTTCTTCCTGCAAAATGTACCAATTTAGTGGCCAAAATATCCGCCAGATCGATCAGAAAGAATGTAGAGCGAGTTTAAAATAAGGATGGAATTGGCAGAGGAAGAAGTTAGGGGGAAAGAATACAAACAGACAGAATAAATCCTGACAGTTTTCAGAATGTGTATTTAACCGATCCCTGATGATGACGAGGGTTCATATCCCTGGGAGGCTCTCTATATCCATTGCCAACTGTTGAACTATTTTCCTTTAGAACCATTGTAATTTCATCTCAATTTTCAGGGCTGGGGATAGTAGGATCACCTTATGCAATGAGGAGGCAAAACCAACGAAGTAAATGTAGAAGAGAGTGACTGAAAGCAGAAAGACAGGAAAATAGCCAATCAATCACTTGTTGATTGCTAAAGTCAAGTGTACCCACATCCCAGAAGGGCGCCTACTTTGCCAACAAATATGATGCCTTGGATCAAGCAAAGACAACACCTAAACATTCAACCATATGAATTTAAAACCATTTCAGGACTAAACCAAAAAATCCTTATCAAACCATGACAGGAACCTTGTCATTTGCAAAAGAGATTAGTAATTCCTTCGAAGAAATACCAAAAAAATTGTCGAGCTTGAGCTTCAGCAGCTCTCCCTCGTACATAACATGATCAGTCGCCCAGCTAGGCTTGAAGATATCACTGAACTCTGCACAAAAAATTAGATGTCGAGAAACAAAGAGCGAGAATGAGTAAGAAGAAACAGCTCTGCATGATAAATCTTCAAAAGTCAAAATCTATAAACATTTTATCAAAATATAAATTTAAATAAATTATAAAATAATATTTTATTATATAAATTGCAGTCGTGAAAGGAAAAGCTCCAAACAAATACTGTGAAAAATACACTACATGTTATAGAGCATTAAATGCGACGACGGTCACATGTCCGCCGTCGGATCCTTTCCAAAGTAAGATCCAACGATGGACAGTGCGACCGCCGTCGCATTTAATGCTCTATGGCATGAAATATATTTTTCGCCAACAAATACAACTTTATACATAAATTCAAAAAAGTTAAACTCGTGAATGGAAAAATCGTACCATAATTGCGAGATGTGCCACCAAAATACTATAATAAGAAGACAAGCAATGAACCTTTCTGTAGTGGAAGTCCTCCTTCTCCATTTAAAGAATTTCTCTGCGGATGACTGTGAAATCTCCTACACTTGCACGTAGCATAATTGTTCATAATTTCACATATATTTCTGCAGTTGAAGCTCCTCCATCCTGGTATGTTGTTAAAGTTTTGCTTTGAATGGTCTCCAATTCGAGTCTGAGTCTCCTCAGCAGGAAATTCATGATCTTCTCCTTCCAGTAATTCCAGAGAGTGAATGGAA
Source organism: Pseudotsuga menziesii (assembly GCA_001517045.1). NCBI lineage: Eukaryota > Viridiplantae > Streptophyta > Pinopsida > Pinales > Pinaceae > Pseudotsuga > Pseudotsuga menziesii. The sequence continues at coordinate 301,221 of LPNX010431966.1, read as the reverse complement.
GGCCCTCGTGGAAGATGCAAAAAATAAGTTGCTCCGAGAAGAAGGGAAGACACCACCTGGATCAAGAAGGTATGAGACACTTCTAATAATTATGATGTATTATCATCATGGAGACATATAAATAAGTATTAGAAACTTTGTAATATATGTTCCCAGATACATCCAAAGCCACCAAGGTTAGAATATATAAACATGGGAAACATAAAATAGTCCTGGGTGGTTACTCAAAACTGGTTGCATGATTTGTAGGTATAACCAGCGTAGATCCAAATCCTAGGCTCTATCAAGCACTGAGAGGGATCAAATATCTTCTTAGGTATCCATTGATATCTTTTTAGTTAAGGTCCACATATATTATTATTATTATTATTATTATTTAATATTATTTATGGCCGACATATAGTATTTTTTATTATTTTTTATTTTGTTAGAAACGAACATTACAACATTTCCCCATGGTTTTAAAACCATATGCAAGGCCTTGCACATGGTCTTAAAACCATTTGCAAGGCCCTCCTAAACCATGTACAATAAAACCATGGGTTGTGTAGGAGGCCTTGCACATGGTTTTAAAACCATCTGGAAGGCCCTCCTAAACCATGTACAATAAAACCATGGGTTGTTTAGAAGGCCTTGCAAATGGTTTTAAAACCATGTGCACATGGTTTTAAAACCATGTACATGGTTTCAAAACCATGTACAAGGCCAACATTTTTTTGCGGATAATTCAATTTTTTATTTTTTATTATTTTGTTAGGTAGGAACATTACAACATCTCCCCCATATTGTGTTTTTTCCCTAATCCACATTTTTTTACGGATAATTAAATTTTTACTTTTTTATTGTTTTGTTAGGTAGGAATATTACAACATCTTCCCCATATTAGGTGGTTTTTGTGGCCGACATTTATTTTAGCCTATAATTAAAAAAATTATTTGTTATTAATAAAAATAACGTTACGTAACGTTACATAACGTTACGAAACGTTACAAGATCTCTCCCATACTGGGCTGTAGAGCACCTCTCGGTGCAATAAAATGTGTCCAAATTATAAATTGTTATAAAAAAAAATTAATATAAATAAAGAAGTCGGATTCATGTACTTATGCAAAATATCAAACGCACAATTCAATGAGGCTCCTACGGAGGAAGACCTCAAGCATGCATACTATCACGGCTATCGATCCTTGGTTGAATGTAAGAGAAGCTTGGGGAAAACAAAACCTTCTGACACCCAACTTGACACTGATACAAATGTACCAAGTAGTGGAACACATGAGCCTAGTGATGTTGGAGTTCCTCTTGCAACTAGTGTTCATCTCGGTATTGGAGGTATTTAATGTGTTATAACAAATTTGCAGTATGTATTAAAATAAAAAATATTTATTTTCAAATGGTGTATTAATTGTATTCTTTATTTGTCAACTTTAGATCATGTAGATGGTGAGGCCAAATAAGAAGAGGAACATATGGCCATGCCCAAAACCACTATGCTTGCCTTCACACACTTTATTGTTGTTTTTATTAATAAAGCACTTGTAATAATAAAACTAAAAATATAAATTTAACATTTATTTCTTGTTGTAGTTGATGCCCCTCCCACCTTGCATCCATGTCTATGCCTGTATAGGTTTCTAGTAAGACATATAGATCCTAGGACAAATGCAAGGGAAGAAAGCACATCCAACATCCTTGTTGATTTCTTGAAAAACAAAAAGAGACCGAGAAATAAATAATGGTGCTTAGTATTTTATTAGATCAGTGTTGTTGTTTGATATTTATGTGAACACGTTTTTTTATGGCACTTGTTATATCTTTAGAAGGATCTTGTTTCATAAATGCAAACATATTTTCTCTTATACTATTTATGTAGATGAAGTATTTTGTGTCTATGAATGAATGAATGTTAATATGTGTTGATGCATGATTGCTAGATGTTTCTTTATGTACAAAACCACATATATGTGTTTATGAACTTTTTTGTTATGCTAGTGCCTATGCATGAACATTGATGCATTGATTTCAACTATTTTCTACTAGATCGAGAAAAAAATATTGTACTTGTTATATATTTAGAACGATATTGGTATATATTTAGAAGGACCACTTGGACCTTCCTTATAAGGTGATCAAATAACTTTCAATTAGTGTATGGAACACTTGTACATTTGAGAGAGAGAGAGAAATAAGTTGTATCTACACCTTGTTATTACATCCTTGGTCTTGTGGTTAGAAAGGTTTTCTTCCCACTTTGTTGTTCTTGGTCTTGTGGGTAAAAGGGTTGTGTTCCCACCTTGTGTTTTGAGGGATATTTACCCATCCTTGATTTATATTGGTGGTTAGCCTTGTGATAGCCTAATCTTATGTTGATCCTGACTTGTTCATCCTATGTGCTAGCGCCCACCTTAAGCATGACACCCTTTCTTTTATCTTGATGCTAGTACCCACTCCTAAAGACATCAAAATATTAATGTTTGTTAACCCTCCTAAAATAAAGGATGTCTTTAGAAATCCTAAGTCATTAAAGAATTAGAAGGGGGATCCTTCTAGAAGTATTTAAGAGGTTTTAAATACAAACCTATTTCATCATTGTGAGTACATCATCAATTGGAATTTTCTTTATGACCACCGAGACCTTTTTAGGGCTTCCATTTCTCATTTGTGGAGGCCACTGCTTGTGTTGGGTTGTATGTTTCCCTTATGTATTTTTTTAGGTATGCATATTGCTGATAATACCTGATCTAGGGTTGTGAACTACTTGTTGAATGATTCAAAATATCACGAGCATTGTTTTTAGGGATGCCACTTCATGTTGGGGATTCCATATGTCATGATGATTGTTTTTAGGGAATCTGCTGACTACTAGGATTTCCATCTCTTATCTCAAGGCCACCATGTGTTATGTGAACTGTTCTTAGGGCTGCCAACTATCATGTGGATTGTTTCTTAAGGGTGTATCTATCTTGTTGAGGCTACTACTTGGTTGAGCTCTGATGTTTTTCAGAGTTTTGAGACTACCACTAATTATAGGCTTGTTGTACCCTCTATAGTACCTGTCTTCAACCAATCCTACATCTCTTCCTATCTCTCTCACACATAATTATGTACAAAACCATTCGGTAAGGCTCATTTTTGTTCCACTTGATCGACTTTCCTCTAAGAGGCAAAGTCTGATCTGAAAGTTAAATTTCTGAGTGTAAGGAAGTTCCATCTCATTAAGTTATTTTCTAGACTGGTTCTCTCACTACTGATCTAATCTTGTTTAATTATACTTTTGTTAATTACTTTTACTACTGCATTTGTTCTACTAGTCATATATTTGTAGTCGAAACCTTAACTTCAACATAGTGATCCTTGGGGAGTGTTAAAGTTGAAAGAGATTAAAATTATGTTTTAATTTGTCTTGTTAGATCTACTACTACTGCTGTACTATTTTGTTTCAGTGCTAGTTTAGAAATTTATTTTTGCATTAAATTACATTTTTTTTAATTTCCTACTTCAAACACTAACCTACCCCTAATTTTAACAATATTTTCCATCGATGAATTCCTTGAAAATAATCTATAACCTTGTACCTATCACTATAATTCCAAGGAGCAGTCAAGATCAGGACCACTTGGACCATCCTTATATGGCGATGATAGAACTTTCAATTAGTGTAAGAAACACTTGTACATTTGAGAGAGAGATAAATAATTTGTATCCCCACCTTGTTATTACATCCTTGGTCCTGTGGTTAGTGAGGTTGTCTTCCCACTTTGTTGTTCTTGGTCTTGTGGGTAAAAGGGTTTCCTTCCCACCTTGTGGTTACATCTTTGGTCTTGTGGTTTGAGGGATTTTTAACCATCCTTGATTTCTATTGGTGGTTAGCCTTTTGATACCCTAATCTTGTTTTGACCCTGACTTGTTGGTCCTATGTGCTAGCGCATACCTTAAGCATGCCACCCTACCTTTTATCTTGAACCTAGTACCCACTCCTAAAGACATCAACATATTAATGTTTGTTAATCCCTCTAAAAGAAAGGATGTCTTGAGAAACCATAAGTCAATAAAGAATTAGAAGGGAGGTCCTTCTAGAAGTATTTAAGAGGTTTTAAATACAAACTTATTTCATCATTGTGAGTACATTGTCACTTGCCATTTGCATTATGACCGCCAATACTTTGTTTTAGGGCTGTTATTTCTCATTTATGGAGGTCGATGCTTGTGTTGGGCTGCTTGTTTCCCTTGTGGAGTGTTTTAGGGATTCCTTTTAATTATAATACATGATCTAATGTTGTGAACTACTTGTTGAAGGTTTCCACCTGTCATGAGAATTGTTTTTAGGGATACCACTTCATGTAGGGGATTCTATCTGTCATGATGATTGTTTTTAGGGTTGTAGCTCACTGTTAGGGATGAAATCTCTTATCTTAAGGCTTCCATGTGTTATGTGAAATGTTCTAGGGGTTTCTGACTGTCATGTAAAATGTTTATTAAGGGTGGTGCTACCTTTTTTAGGCTATTGCAAGTTGGTAGAGATTTGATATTTTTTAGAGTTTTGAGACTGCTACTCATTGCAGCCATGTTGTACCCTCTCTTGTACGTGTCTAAACATATCCCGCAACTATTCCTATATCTCTCTCATAGGTATGTACAAAACCCTTAGGTAAGCCTCAATTTTTTTCCAGTTGATCAACTTTCCTCTGAGAGGAAAAATATGATATGAAAGTTAAATTTCTGAGTATAACGAAGTTCCATCTCATTAAGTGAGTTTCCAAACTTGTTCTCTCACTACTACTATACTTTTGTTTAATTATATTTTTGTTATTTACTTTTAATAGAGCATTTGTTCTACTAGTCATTTATCTGCAGTCGAAACCTTAACTTTAACACAGTGATCCTTGGGGAGTGTTAATGTTGAAAGAGGTGAAAATTGCAGTGTTGAAGTTGAAAGTGATGAAAATTATGTTTTAATATGTATTGTTAGATTTACTACTACTGTTGTACTATTTTGTTTTAGTACTAGTTTAAAATTTTATTTATGCATTAAAGTACAATTGTTTTAATTTTCTACTTCAAACCCTAACTTAAAGCTAATTTTAACAATATTGTCCATCAATGAATTCCTTGAAAAGACTTTGTAAACTTGTACCTACCACTATAAATCCAAGGAGCAGTCAGGAGGACCACTTGTACCTTCCTTGTATGCCGACGATAGAACTTCCAGCTAGTGTGTAGAACATTGGTGCATTTGAGAGAGAGATAAATAAGTTGTATCCCTACCATGTTATTACATCCTTGGTACTGTGGTTAGAAAGGTTGTCTTCCCACTTTGTTGTTCTTGGTCTTGTGGGTAAAAGGGTTTCCTTCCCACCTTGTGGTTACATCTTTGGTATTGTGGTTTGAAGGATGTTTACCCATCCTTAATTTATATTCCTGGTTAGCCTTGTGATATCCTAATCTTGTGTTGACCCTGACTTGTTGGTCCTATGTGCTAGCACCCAACTTAAGCATGTCGTCCTACCTTTTATCTTGACCCTAGTACCCACTTCTAAAGGCATCAAAATATTAATGTCTCTTAACCCTCCTAAAAGAAAGGATGTCTTGCAAAACCCTAAGTCATTAAAGAATTAGAAGGGGTGACATTCTATTTCTTGATTGTGAGTACATTGCCAATTGGCATTTTCATTGTGGCCACTGAGACTTTGTTTTAGGGATGCCATTTCTCATTTGTGGAAGTCATTTTTTTTTATGTTGGGCTTCCTACTACCCTTGTGGACCGTTTGAGGGATTCCTCTTGCTGATAATATCCGATCTAAATTTGTGATCTACTTGTTAAAGGTTTCCATATGTCATCAGGATTGATTTTAGGGTTTCCATCTATTATGATGAATTTTTTAGGGTTGTCGCTGAATGTTAGGGCTACCATCTCTTGTCTTAAGGATTCCATTTTTTATGTAAAGTGTTCTTAGGGATTCCAATTGTCATGAGGAATGTTTCTTAAGGTTTTTTTTAGCTTATTAAGGCTACTGCTTGGTTGAGCTATGATTTTTTTGAGAGTTTTGAGACTGACACTAATTACAATCCTATTGTACCCTCTCTTTTAGATGCCCTCAATTTATCCTACAACTCTTCCCATCTCTCTCTCTCTCTCTCTCTCTCTCTCTCGGGTATGTACAAAACCCTCAAGTAAGGCTCAATTTTGTTCCAGTGGATCGACCAGTCTCTAAGAGGCAAAGTCTAATCTGAAAGTTAAATTTTTAAGTATAAGGAAGTTCCATCTCATTAAGTGAGTTTCCAAACTTGTTCTCACACTGTTTCTATACTTTTTTTTTTAATTATATTTTTGATAATTACTTTTACTACTACATTTGTTCTACTGGTCATATATCTGCAGCTAAAACCTTAACATTAACACAGTGATCCTTGGGGAGTGTTAAAGTTGAAAGAGATGAAAATTACAGTTTTAAAGTTGAAAGAGATGAAAATTATGTTTTAATTTGTCTTATTAGATTTACTACTATTTTTGTACTATTTTATTTCATTACTAGTTTAGAAAATTATTTTTGCATTAAAGTGCAAATTCTTTTAATTTTTTGCTTCAAACCCTAACCTAACCCTAATTTTAACAATATTGTCCATCAATGAAGTCCTTGAAAAGGCTCTATAAAATTGTACCTATCACTATAATTCCAAGAATCTTTTACTACGCTTGGTGAGAGAAGAAAGGCTTGTAAAGTAAAAAAAAAATGAACGATGTATTTTCATGGGGGTAACAATTTCCAAAGAGATTAGCGTGGAGATTTTAGTTTTTAAGAAGCTACAATTTTGAATAAATCTCCATTTGAGCTTCTCTACACCTGTAATATGGTCATGAGGATTATCTACATTCATAAAACCATAATAACACAACAACCTTACATTTGGCTGAGGGACACACCTGCAAAAAAGTAATGAAACTCTAATATTTTTAAAAGTTCATCCAAGAGAAAACATTTCAAATGACATGACTACCTTTCAACCATATCTTAGGCTTGTTAAAAGAGGTCAATGTGTTGGAAAAAACCTAGGACTATCATCTAGGTGATTTTCATGGCTTGGAATTATACGTAATATATATACTTGTTGGCTACTAGGATATGCCATTGGTTCCCTTCACTATAAATGACTCTATCATATTTTTCACTAGTCATCTTCAAGATACTTCATCACCTGTCATTGGGACATTTGGAAGGCCTGGTTATATTTTTAAGGATAGGTCATTAATATTCATAGGAATATCAATCAACTTACCGACTGTGAGCTCCATCCAACCACAAACTTAGACACAACCTTGTCCACCCTTGAATTCATTCATCTAACAAAATCTTATACTGAACAAGTCTTGGAATTTATAAAGATTCCTCATTTCCAAGAGAATTTGTCAATGAACCACCCCAACCACCACCCATAGTTTCCTTACCTATATACACTATATTAGTAGCATATGAAGAAGCATCAACTTCATAACCTATGTCAAGTACACCACCGTCACCTACTACTTCACGTCACTCATTAGGAACAACCTCCCCCCTCTTCTCATGGAGAGGATCATGTTGAACATATCCCATTTTCGTTTCCCCCATTAGGTGTAATAGAGAATCCATTCATTACTATGTTTGTTCTTATGCTATTGACCCTTAGGTTTCTGAAGTATGTATCTCATATTTCTCAATATTGATTTCTACATAGATTTCACTAAATACATAAGATCAATATGATTAAGGGCATGTTGTTATAACTAATTTCAAGGTTATGATCATGATCATGATTCTTGTGGGGATGATATAGTGCCACATGTTTCATTGATTTGAATTATACATATTCATGTCAACGATATCTAATTCATGACCAATCATCATTGCAATCCTTTGTGTATACCATAATTAAAAATTATGTATCGAAACTCTCTTCATATTGTAATTGTAGTTGCATATTTTAATGATAGTGATGGATATGACAGATTTCATTGTTGTTTAATAAGTTGTGTTAGCATTGAATCTTGACACCCATCAAGAGGTAAATATATATTTCAAAGGGGGCAATAAAATCCATCCCAAGCCCTCGAGACCTTAACCAAAGGTCACATAAGGTTATAGAAGCATTGCTAGTAAGCTAAAAAGAGATAGTAAGTGATCAAGAGATGAAAATCAAGAGCCAAAAGGAAAAGAAGCAACCATTTTTAACAAGCTATAATTTCAGCATGAAGATTTTAGTTTTTAATAAGCTACGATTTTGAAAAAAACTCGATTTGATTTGAGCTTCTTTACACCTGCAATATGGCAATGAGGGTTAGATTCATTCATAAAACAATATAAAAACAAGTGGAATAAG
>LPNX010431966.1:185573-292120 GCA_001517045.1 Pseudotsuga menziesii | reverse complement strand
GTTTAGGAAGTTGAAGTTAAATAGTTTTGACTACATGCATTTTACTAAATTACAAAATAATAAATATGTCTAATTACTCAATATCTTTCAATTTAGTTTTTAAATATGGTTTTGTAATATGAAAATAATGTTTTAAAAACTAAAAATCAATAAATAAATAAACAAATAAATTAGTAAAATTTGTAAGTGTTTTAAAGTTTGTAAAATGTTTAGGTTGAAATTATAAAAAAATATTATATATCTAAATGTATTAAAGGTTAATATAATAAAAAAAAATTATGTAAAATAAAGGGTAAGTATTAATTGCTTGACTTTTTAAATCTGCTTCCAACTGATTGCCGGGGTACCCGTCTAAGTTAGGGAATAAATTCGGCATATTTAAAGGCTTTACGAGGACGATTAGGCACCGTAAAGAGAAATATGTATAAACCCAACTTCCAGAGAAGCGGTCACGAATTCGATACCCATTGAAAGGAACCTCACGGTGATAATAAAAGGGCGTAAATGCATACCTTCTGCGAGTGCCGAAGCTCGTCGGTAAGCAAGGACTGAATTCTAGGCCTTTTAGCAATGGATAGCAAATGAGAAAGCTCCTCGACGTCTGCGTTCAAATCGCTCACCATGATACCTTGAGGGCACGGCACAGAAACGAGTTTAAGGTCCAGTACATGAGTTTTGTTTAACGCATGAGCGAAATTTTTAGAATTCACGGAAATCTAGGGAAATGTAAATAAGAATTTATTATTTGTTTTATTAATCAATTGATTGACCCACAATTGTACTTATCCTGATGTCATAGCTGCCATGTGTCAAGTGAAAACCAGATACCAAATTCCAAGGCTGACATCACTTCTGATTAGCCAATCAGTTGTTTACAAAATAGTTTTTTTAACAAAATTAAAAAAAATATTCTACAAATCCATAAGTTAAACTTTAGAAAACAGATTTTAATATTTTTGGCAGGAGCAACTAATACAAAGTCAACCGAAGTTGACTTGCAATCGATTTCTATATACCTGCTACGGCAGGTATAAAAACAACATTACATTTAGTTGAGGCTCAAACCTGCAAAAAAAAATGAAACACTAACCTCTTAAAAGTTTAGCCAAACATAAACGTTTCAAATGACATGGCTTGTTAAAAAAATGTCAATGTGTTGTTAATTTTTTTAATCATTTTTTTTAGGAAAAACAAGGAAAAACCTCTAGTTAAAACCTTCCAAATTTAATTTTTTTAATTGTTTCAGTACCATCGGATTGTCGACGTGATTCAACTAAAAAAATTGGCAAACAATCTATCTGTATCAAAATTGCACGAATTGTTTGTTCGTTGAATGTGCATTGGTCTGATAGCCAATGGTTGATCGTCATATTTTGGTCCACAAGAGTTATTTCCAAATGCATTCAAATGAGTTCGTCAGATCTAGTCAATCTTTGGTAGGAAAAATCCAAGGCTTCAAATGGGGGATCGGCTTGAAGAGTATGGTATAGCCAAATATGATACCATATAGCTTGTCTAAGGCTAGAGAGGTGGTGATGGGGGTGCATCAGTGTCGTATTCTTCCCATCAACGCTCCTTCAAAGATGTCATGAAGGCCAAATACCGTGTAGCTACATAGGCATTGTAGGAACACTCGAAAGAGACACCTACAACAAATCTAGAAGCTTCCTGTGCCATTATCAATGGATATAATTTCAACCGAACTACTCTCTTTGTAGATTCAATTTGTTTTGTCCCTCTGCTTTAGGATTAAGGGAGTGGATTAAAAAATCATGGGTTCTGGAGCACAAGTTGATTCTATGCTCCAAGGGGTTCTTCATTGCTCTCTTCTCATCAAAGGAGTATTGTGATTGATTCATCAAGAAAGGGTCATAGTCGTGGGGAAGCTCAAGAATGTCTATGCAGTGGTGATTCCCTAATTTTGATCCTTTGTTAGTCTCAACAATGGTTACACTAGTCTGGGTAAGACTTTCAAATCTTCCCTTACATGTTTGGTCTCTGGATTCTTTGGTTACCATTGGAAACTCCTTGGGAAGGTTTATTAAGAGTGATAGAGAAAGAATCTCAAAAGTATTAGCCACTTTTGCTTAAATTTGTGTTGAGTTGAATCTTAGTAAAGGGATACCTAATAAGATATGTATCGAATGAGGTGTTAGAAAACAAGATTGCATAACAATATCATAAAACAACATGTAGAAATAAAACACATAAACTTAATACAAAAGAGACACCAATATAATGTGGTTCACCCAATATGGGATATGTCCACACAGAAATTTCCAATCCTTTCTATTAAATTGTCCAACAAAATGAAGGGATATAACCTGCAGCACATCCGCTGCAACTTCCTCCTCACTCTCTCTCACATTCTCATCTTTCACAATACAACAACAATACACAACTATAATAAATTTCCTCATACAAAATAGGTTTACCTTCTAGAGATAAAATCCCTAACATAACTTCTATCGTCAAATATGGGATCTAATGAACGACTTAGATTGACTGAGAAATTGCAACATTTTACAAGGATATTTTTCACATTTCAATGGTCGAGAACTTATTCGAACACAAATGAAACAATAATCAATATCCATAACCAACATGGGGTGGTTCTAAACCCCACCTTAAACTCATCGATTATGAGAAAACAACCTTTAGGTGCAGATCCTGTCAATAATTGGGGAACCTTCAGAAGGTTTGTCCTATAGCCTCAATTCCTTTTACAAATAGACATCCTAAAGGATGCCAGGATGGAAAGAATCATAAGAATAACTTATAATATCATATAGGGGGTGTTGTTCTTGATAATTGTCCCCCCACTGATCATTCACAACCATAACCTTCTTCAGGGTCCCAACAACACCCAGATTCATATCTGCCCCCTGGGACCCCTGAAAAGACCCTTGTCTGCGAAGATGTGAATGATATGGTTCCCTCCATTCTTGGGTGGCCAGAAATTCCCTCATGAGACAGATAGTTCAGATAGTGACAAGGACATTGGCCTTATCCAGAGGTGGAATGATTTGGAAAGCTTGTTGCATTAGTTGATCTTAGTCGCAAATTCATATGCTTGGGATAATTCAACATGGTGGATTGATGTTTGAAAGAGGAGAAAGGATCCACATCATCCTACTCAATCACTAGATATCCTGCTTGAAGGATGTATCTGGTGATAATTAGTTAGAGTTTTTAATATAGTGTTGGATAGTTTTCATTTGCATATTATTTTTCATCAATAGGTTTCATCATCTTAGAAAAAAACATTTTGGACATGAAAAATAATATGCAAATGAAAGTTTGCATGAATCAAAGAACCATCATATGCAGGAAAACTTTCAAGATTAAGTTAATGTTGAATAGTACTTCATACCCCCTTTTTGCTAGTGCGATTATTTAATCATGATTTTTGTCCCTAGTGACCCTTAACCACCTATGTTGAACATTATAAATAATGATAGTTGAAACTAATCCCTTGAAAATATCAAAGGGTCATTTGATGGCATGTGAAATAAAATGTATAAGAATTTCAAAGAAAGGGGACAATTCAGTTAATGGTTAAGGAAAACAAACAATTGGATTTATAGGAAGTTAATTAATATAAGGAAATTATATGTAAGTTATAGGAGGATGTGAATAAATAGTTAAGAAGATTAAGGAGTAGGGGTTAAGTTGGGTTTGGTCCCTGAAGTTCTTGAGAATAATTTTGTTAGAGAAATGAATTGTTTAAACACAAGACTTTGCATTTATGTTGGTAGTTTAATAACAAGAATAAGTCAAGACCCCCTTGAAATTGAAGTATGTATTGTCTAGAAATGTCGGCATTGTGCATTTTTTGTTACATTAATCATGGTTATGAGAATATTTATTTCTAGTGTGGATCTTACTTTGAAGAAATAATAGTGATTTTTCCTAAATGAAAATATGAAATTAAGAAGGAATACCAAAATTTTGTTAGGTCACTCACCAAAAGGTGAACATCTATTAGCATACTTGGTGGAATTTGAGGTTGTAGTGTAGATTGTTTGCCTAGATTTTAAATAAGATGCCCCAATGTAAAACAAGAAAATGATGATATCACTATACATTGAAAAATTGATCTCCTCCCCTTTGGAGGAAACTCAAATTTTAGAGGAGGAGCAACATAGGGACATGATAAACCCTTTAGAAATGAAGGAACCCAACTCGATTTTGAAGGAAAAAATAATATGAAACTATTGGAACTAGTGAGTATGATTCAGTAGGGGACAAAGATGTACTCCTATCCATGTGCCATGCACTTTGTTCTAGAAAAATCCCAAGGATTTAATTTACTAAAAAAATAAGAAATTTAAAAAGAATTACAAGGTCAGTGTTAAGTACCTGGCCAAACATATGGGGAAGGATTGACATCAAGGTAAAATAAATAGTGTTTCCAATGTAATGTTTATATGTATTTCTATATAATTAGTTGTAGATATTTACCTTCCTCATGAGGATAAATACAAAATTATTTATCTTAAATTTCTATTCATTTCACTTGTCTTGTGTGATCATGTCATTTTTTATTTAATTGTTACAAGTTCACATTTAGTTTTGAATTCAATTTGTACATTTTAGTTTTGTGTGGTTATATTAACTTTTGCAAGATCATTTTATCTTTATAAATAGACATAATCATACAATTGTGTGGTTATATTAAACTTGTTGTATGTGTTCTTTTCACTCAATATATAATAGTGTTTTTTCTTTATTTATCGTGTTCATATCATTGAGTTTACAATTATGATATATAGATGCAAGTATGATTTATAGAGTAACTACAACTTCAATTCTAGAATTAATTGCAACTTATTTGTATAACACATTATAGATACTAGTATCAAGAAAATATAAGGGTTGCACATATAATGCAGACATGTTGTTAAAGACTTGTAATCGTTGGTTGATGAATTAAATATTTTATAGTTGACGAACTCATAATTAATTGATAATACGATTAAAATGATTACAATTTTGTGATTACATTAAAAATTGTAATTTTGCAATTTGTAAATAATTGTCCAATTTGTAATTTGTACCTTGTGAATGTAATTTACTATTGTATGTGTAATCACTATTGTAATTTGCAATTGAGAAATTGTAATAATGATTGTAAATTGTAATTATAGTTGAGATTGTAACTTTCAATTATAATTGTGATTGTGCACAATTTGTACCTATAATTATAGCAAATATAAATGAATTTGACATAAATAAATAAATAAATTTGCATCACACACATGAATCATTATCATTGACATAAACAATATACACCATACATATGGATCTAAATATCATCAAATATTTTGCAACCCCATTGCGTTCATAAAAATTATGTACATATATATACATAACAATAAAAATATTAAAATGTGATCATCAAATCAATGGCCACCACCACCATCACGTAACGTACCATAATCATCATCATCATGAACACCTACTAAACATAAACATCATCTAACATAACCATCACACAAGTATGGCAAATATCATCTAATGCCATATACGTCTATCATCACCTATCACACATAAGAACCATCTTACAAATACATAAAAAAAATAGCTAAGATAATCTAACATACATATCAAACATAAACTACCATACACACATAAACATTATCTACCATCATCTAAAATATACATTTAACATATTTAAATATCAACTGACATAAAAATCTACTAATAACATTTAACAAAAAGCAAGCTACATTATCTAACATAACCATCATGCACACATCTAACTAACACCATCCATCATACACATCTATCAAGCACACCTTGCAAACATATCTACCATGACCTAACTTACACGTCACCATAAACATATGTAAATAAACATAAACAAGAAAAATGCAATATATATATATATGTGTGAACAATAATATCAAACCCATGATACATGCTAAGTATATGATCTTCAGTCCAATAACTACTATAAGATATAATCTTGTCCACTAGCGAATGCATCAATACTTCTATCAGGAGAAAGAGTAGAATGGAGAATAGCATAGATATCTCCATCAAGATGAATCTCACCTGATGCAACCATCTTATCTAGAACGGATGTGAGTGGAGTAGGAGACTGTGGAGTGGTCAATACGACGAGTGGATGGATAGGATATGGTGGTGGGTTAACTAGGTGTGGAGGAGTAAATAATCATTGGTCATGATCATGGTGAGGAGAAGGAGGAGCAGGAGCTGAAAACACTCCTGCATCATGGTGAGGAGGAGAAGGTGGATCATGAGATGACGACTATCCCACATCATGGTAAGGTGGAGGAGGTAGAGCATGAGATGATGACACTCCTCCTTCGTCACATTGAGGAAGAGGAGGTGGATGAGGATGAGGATCAACATCCTCCTCAAATGACGTAGATTGATCAGCTGAACTCCAAGAATCTAAAAGCATGGCTGCGCCAACTACATACTGCATCATCATTAATTTCATATCTCGAGGCACCATCCTCCGTAACTTTGTCATATCAAGGTCTTGCAAGATATTAGTGACTCGTACAAGATCCACTACTCGTCGATCCAATAGTGTGAAAAAACAATTTGCCGCATCCTATCAAAACCTTTGATCTAGCCTATGTCATAGGTCGTGCCTAGGATATGTAGGAACCTCAACCTCCTACATATACTCATAATCATGGACCGTATTAAGAGGAACATCCCTATTGAAAGTTCCAATTTCTATAGAATATATAGTTCACAACAAATATAATTAGCCAATTTCATTAAAAAAATTAATACAACAATTTAAAGAAAATGTTAGAATGTATTTAATTTGCATCAAATAAGACAATAAAATGTTGCAACAGTACTAATTTAAACATAACTCTAATATTACCTCTATCATCCAGTGGCTCAACCTAGCTGAAAAGGAATTTGGGAGTTGGGACATGCTCTACAGTCCAACCCAACATACGAATGTGGTAGAAGTTCCTGGGATATGTAGGAACCTTAACCTCCTACATATCCTCATAATCATGGACCGTATTAAGAGGCATGTCCCTATTGAATGTGCCAATTTCTATAGAATATATAGTTCACAACAAATATAATTAGCCAATTTCATTAAAAAAATTAATACAACAATTTAAAGAAAATGTTAGAATGTATTTCATTTGCATTAAATAAGACAATAAAATGCTGCAACTATACTAATTTAAACATAAATCTAATATTACCTCTCTCATCCAGTGGCTCAAGCTAGCTGAAAAAAAATTTGGGAGTTGGGACATGCTCTACAATCCAACCCAACATACGAATGTGGTAGAAGTTCCAATGCAAGGTCCTCCTTGTTGCCACCTAATATGCACCTCGGCTCACGTTGCATAAATATTCAAACCACCAGGTGATTCCTTGGGGCAGAGACAGGTCAATTACTCTCACCTGATCTCGACTCCTCCATCTAGGACAACTCCTAAAAAATCCAAGGTGGGTGGACCCTAATAAAAGAAACCAAGGTCGTTAATCTACGAAAGAGAAAATAGTTATTCTAAGAGTTTATTACTTTTAATCACAATAGAAATATAAAAGAAAATACTTCAACAACATAAAACATAAATCATCATTGTTTTGAATAAAATGAAAACTTAGAGAAAGATAATAAGTAAATATAGACCAGTGCCCAAAGTGAATATGATGTTGCAAAGTGTATGGTGATGATGTGATGGGAAAGTATTGCAATTGTCTCATTTGTAATTTTTTGTTATTATAATGAGTAGATTAAGGAGTGGGTTTGTTTTTGGTTTTTCCCACTGATACTCACCTTCTTGAACTAAGAGCAAGAGCAGATTTACCAAGTGTTCAACGAGGAGAGGATGAACCTCATTAATGAGTATCCTCTTGACTCTATGGTACTCAGTCTCTACGACCTCATGAGTTAATGAATATTATTTTTATGTGCATTGTCCTATTAGACGAGAAACTCTAATCCCTTTCTGATATGACCAACTGATCAAACAATCTTCAGAGGTCCAGAGCATATGGGGAATAGAGTGTGGTTCATTTTACAAGAACTGAAATCAAATTGCAAAAGTAAAAAAATGTTTTCTAATTGATCTAACCACAAAACTCTTTTCTCACTGAATTCCACCTACACAGGAAATCCTTTTCGGCAGCATCGTACTTCGGGAATGCACAAGGGTTCGTTACTTTTACAAAATAAAAGTAAAAGAAAAAATGTGGTGAAGTGTGTGCCAAAAAGTGTTAAATGCCAAAATTCTTAGTTTGGGGTCCTGAGTGAGTTTGTCTCCTAAGATTGGATTGGGGCCAACAATGGGTTGCTTTTAAGGTTTATTGATTAATTGTTTAACAAATAATGCAAATGCATCCGAATTAGAGGAAATTTCAATAAAAAATGGGCCTTCCAAAAATAATACAAATTCCATGTCATCATGTATTATCCAATCAAAATGCTTTAAAATTCAAAAAGGAGGCACCTCTTAAACCATTTTTCAATATAAATTTGGGGATAGGTATCATAAAAAAACTACTTTTTTGTTTATATTTTTGACATATATCCTTGTGTTTTTACTCCAATTTCAATCGAGAGAGCTCACTGGATGCGGAATTAAATTCTACATCCAACGAGTACCTAGTCGGCATACTTTTGACGGGCCCCTCTACCCCGAAAACAAGAAATACCTGAAAAAATGTGATGATGACATCATCATCACATTTTTCAGGTATTTCTTGTTTTTCGGGTAGCGGGTCCCTTCAAAAGTATGCCGAGTGGGTACTCGTTGGATGTGGAATTTAATTCTGCATCCAAAGAGTTCTACCGATCGAAATTTGAGTAAAAACACAGGGATATATGTCGAAAATACAAACAAAAAAGTAGTTTTTTCTTTTCTTCCTCCAAAATTAATAAATATTATTTTATTAATTTTCCTTAGGAGGCCCATTTTGAGTTGAAATTTCCTCTAATGAAACTTTTTGGTTGAGAGAAGAAGGGAGGTCATATTTCAGAGATTGGATGGTCTAAATTTGCCCAAAATTCACCAACACTTTAGCTTACCTATCACAAAAATAATAAAAAACAACAATCCAACTTAATCAAAATATGCACAAATACACTTTAAAAGTATCTTTGGACAACACTGAAAAAAGATCTAGAAATTTTTTAATTTAGACTATGATAAAAATTTCACAAATCAACCACAAGAAATGAACTAGAAAGCAAGTTCCAATGGGATATTTGTTTGCCTCTTAAAGATGGAAATGAAATCAAAAGCACTACTTTATAGATATGAATTTTAACCAAATACTAAACTAGTCTAATCGATCTTTTAGATATGTCGAAAATGACTTGAAAGAAAGCTTAGAAGTATTAAATCTACATTTCAAAAAGTAAATATTGGATATTCAACTAGATTCTAAATAAAACAAGAGAAATATTATATATACTTAAGATTAAAAGCATGAAGGTAGATCTATGAATACACTTGTAAGTAACCATAACAAGAAATAAGATAAGTAGCGAGAGGGAGAAGAGAGGAAGCTTGAGATGAGAATGTGATGCTTTGAAGCTTGCTTGTGGGATGTTGAGGGACTGTATCTGCAAAGAAGAAGTTAGAAAAAGGAAAATACGCAAGCAAACTCTTCACCAATCCAACCGAGGGCACCTGCAACTCACATCATCTTGCACACAAAACATCAAATCTAGAAGCATATATGCGAGAAATCAAGATAAAAGGATACATAAGCTAATGAAACATTCTCTTAAGACCTTTGATCATACATTCATGAAGTATTAAACAAGTAAACTAACTTATTAATCCTCCTTATAAATCAATCACAATCCTCACCGTAAGCTAGATTTAATGCAAAGAAATGTGAGTAGCTAAACACAGGTTACCTTAAGCACTGAGATGGTACATCCACACAAGCCCTTTCAATAACATTGTATGTTAGGATTTCATAGGGGTTCGTTACTTTAAAAAAAAAAGAAGTAAAAGAAACAAAATGTGGTGAAGTATGTACAAAAAAAGTGTTAAATGCCAAAATTGCTAGTTTGCGGTCTTGAGTCAGTTTGTGGCCTAATATTGGATTGGATCCGACCAAGTTTTATTGATTAATTTTTTAACAAAGAAAGTAAATCCATCAAACAAAACAAATTCATGCCACAAAAGGAGATGAGCCAGATATCCCCTAGGGTGATGGGGTGCGGGTGTTGGTGTTGGGTATCCCACTTGCCTTTCTCTTATTATGAATGATTACAAACTTTATTGGGAATTGTGTTGGTCCTTTATAAGCAGGATCCATTAAACTTACAATGTTTTTTTTTTTAATTTGGTTGAGAGAAGAAGGGAAGTGATTTTGAAGCTTTTGATGGTCCAAATCTACCTGAAATTTTCCATCACTTCTGCTTGCCTGTCAAAAAAATATAAAACTCAACAAGAAAACTTATTCAAAATATGCCCAAATACACTTTAGAAGTATCTTTGGAGAACACTTAAAAAATCCTAGAAAAATTATAAGTTGAACTATGATAAAAATTTCACAAATTAACCATAAGAAATGAGCTAAAAAAAAAGTTCCAATGGGATATTTGCTTTCCTCTTGAATATGGAAAGCAGCTCAAAAGCACTACTTGCTAGATATGCAGTTAAACCAAACACTAAACTAGTCTAATCAAGCCTTTAGAGATGTGAATGAAAATGACTTGAAAGAAATCTTAGAAGTATTAGATCTAGATTTTGAAATGTAAACTTAGCTATTCAACTAGATTCTAAATAAAACAAGAGCAATATTAGATATACTTAAGATTAGAAGCATGAAGGTAGATCTATGACTACACTTGTAAGTAACCATGACAAGAAATAAGATAATTAGTGACAGGGAGAAGAGAATAAACTTGAGATGAGAATGTGAGTCTTTGAATCCTGCTTGTGGATGCCAAGGGACTGTATCTGCAAAGAAGAAGTTAGAAAAAGGAGAAGACGCAAGCAAGCTCTTAGGCAATCCAAGTGAGGGAACTTGCAACTCACAACATCTTTCACACTAAACATAAAATCCAGAAGCATGTATGTGAGAAATCAAGATAAAATGTACATAAGCTAAAGAAACATTCTATTAATATCTCTTAACATACATGCATAAAGGACTAAACAAGTAAACCAACCGATTAATCCTCCTTATAAATTGATAACAATCCTTACCATAAGCCAGATTCAATGCAAATAAATACATGTTTATAAACACAAGTTACCTTAAGCACCGAGATAGTTCATCCACACAATGAAAACCACATAAGAATGACCTCCAAAGTCTCTTTATTCTCAAGAAAAATATACAAGCATTACAATGACAAGCCTCAACTCCCAAGAACTTTGTAAGCTACTACGGTATTTATTGAATAGATGAAATAGTTGAATGATTGAATGATGGTTTACAATGGAGACATTACATTGAGTATATATGCATGAATGCAAAAGGTTTTTTTCTTCTAGCGATCTACTAATCAATACCTTTTCAATATAATTGTTTTCTGGAATTTGAACATTCATTATTTATGTACTGTTCTTTTCGACAACTAAATTTGTATTGATGATGTCACTAATCCATTGGTTTCATTCATTGTTTTTGTTTCCATAGTTTGGACATCCTTTGCTGAGGATTTTTATTTCTTACTTCTCAACTTTTAATTTTTTATTTGTCCAGTCAACTCTTCATTGTGATCAGTAAGGTAGTGGTTTTCTTCTTGTGTTTCTAGTAGTTTCCATTATGTGTCTTCATTAACTTGCTCTGCTTTTGAGAATTCTTTAACTTCCTTGTTTTAGTAACTAACATCTCGTTATGGTTTCTGATTCAAAATATTTCTTCAATATTGGTTGATAATGTTTTTTTTTTGTGACCTCCAACTTATGCACTTTTTTTATGTCATATTTATGTTGTTTGAGTTCTTTTACCCATTGCCAACATTGGCAGGTTTCTTATTCTTGGCATCGTATTTTTTCTTAGATTTGTGCAACTTCTTCGTCCTTATGCATGAGGAATATGTTCAAGTGATTTACCTCTTCTTCTAGATATTTATAGCTCTCATGCGATGGTTCTTCCATTGCATTTTTTTATAAAGGGACTCTCGGCGATGAGTCATGTATTGTTATTTTCTTCTTCTCCCGGGAGAAGGTCATGACTTTCTTTTTCGCATTGAAGGTGATCATACCCTATGTTTACATCCAATGAGATCCTAATATTATGTCAATAATATCGTCGTCTATAGATGAAATGATGAATTATGATGTAAGATTATAGTTACCAATCTGTAAGTCTAGTTGTTTCATTTGCTCTTCATTCTTCTCTATATTTAATTCTACAACTGGTAGTTGATTTGCAAGATCAACATTAATAAAATTTTATTTATTAGCTAGACATATGGTGATGGTAACAGGACTTTCATAAAATGTGCCATTAACTTCAAGCATCGTTGTCGGCATCTTTGAAAGAACGTCAACAAACCTGTTTTTCTTTTGAGAAAAAAATGTCTCTTCCATTTTGATGAGGTATAAATAGATCTTTTCCTTTCAGAAACTGTCTTCAATGTCGGATCTCAATGTTGTCCTTATGTAAAAAGGTTTCCCTTGGTATTTGACTTCTACGACAATAAATAATTTTTGTTTTTACTTTGACTTCTTTAGCGATAAATAATCTTCATTTTTACTTTGACTTCTTTGGCGATAAATGGTCTTCAACTTCTTCAGCGATAGATGGTTTTCCTTTGACTTTTGACTTCTTCAACAACAAATGAACCTTTTGTAATTCTTCTCTTGATGTTGACTTTTGTATTTCTTTTCCTTTTTAATAAAATAAAAATTATAATAGATACTATTATTAAAATAATAATAAGTGTTACAATAATTAAAATTTTAATAATAATAATAATAAATAGGTTTTAATAGTATTAAAAACTATATAATTATTATTGTTATTAAAATATTTAATAATAACTCCTTGTATCATATTTTTTATTAAAATTTTTACTTTGAGTCTTTTTGTAAATCCTTTTTCTTATTTATATTAATTCCACTTAATATGTTTTTAAATTTCTGTTATTATATTATGTTTAATTAATTTAATGTTCTCCCAAGTGTTATGACTTTACACAAAAAATGTGCTTGAATTTAGGATTTGATTTCACCTAAATAAACTGAGTGTTGGTTTTCTTTAAAATCACATGTTGTTTTCTTTAAAACTACTTGTTGTTTTTATATTTCTTCTTTTCTTTTCTTGTTTTTTATTTTTATTGTATTTTATTTTTCTTTCCTTTTTTAATCTTTCTCTCTCTCTTTTGTAAGGTCAAAGACCTATTTAATTTAGAAACTCCAAGCGAAGATATGGCCAAAGGCCCCGAACTCTACTCTAATACCACTTTTAAGATACTACACTTACATGTTGGAAATATTTATTGAATATATGAAATAGTTGAATGATTGAATGATTATTTACAATGGAGACATTACATTGAATATATATGCATGAATGTGAAAAGTTGGCATCTCTTCGAGATGGCCAATAACCCTTAACCTAATACTAATAATAATTAATAATAGTGACTAAACAATTAGGTTTATTACAACTCCAACTAGATTGTAATGAGAGAGAGCGCTTGGCTTTATAGAAAAACTAAGAGGGGGACAAATTTGCCCCGAGTGAATTTCCATTTGTGTGAGTGAAGGCAAGTTTCAAGAGTTAACTAACGATTGCATTGAAGTTCAACACTAGATATGAGCACCACCTCTTAATACGTACATGCCATCTCTCTTTGGGATTATCTCCCATCAACCAGATGATGGCAATTATGCTAATGTGTCCACCTCCATGGAGAAATGTGTCCCCTAATATGAGAAACTCAATTTCAAAGTATTTGATTGGAATCAAGTGGATTCAGCCTTCGATTTGATTTTAGATAATGTCAGTTGACTTTGCCACCTCGGAAACATGATTGGGACAATTTTCCTTAATAAGTGAGATTTGATTTTTCTCCATGGTTTCCATTTTTTGGCATTTTTATTCACTTTTTAAGAGAAAATCAAATTAAGTAATTAAATATTACTAGTTTGACTCTCAAAGTGGGTTTAAGGGTATAATAGGTGCTATGAGTTAGAAAACTAGCACCCCCATAGTAAATTACAGCTCCTAACCACACTTTTATGACTTTTTTATTTTTACAATCAATACAGTGAAAAATTTGCTTGTTTTACAGGAATTTTTTTTATTTGACTAACATGGTAAGATACATAGACTCTTACACTTTAATAAGCTCATAATCCCTAACAACCAAGACAATTACTCTAGCTTTGGAGGTTTGAGTGAAAAACTTGGAAATTATACGTCGTTGAAAAGAACCATATAATTAACGAGAAAAAAACACTCTAGAGTAAAGTATCGATGGCTAAGTCTAAGTAGGCCAAGCCTGTTATAAAAGGTCATCATGCTACATCAACTTATTACAAATTCCCTAAAAGGTATGAACATGCAAATTTTTTAAAAGGGTTAAAATTGGCCTACATGGACTTCTGAACTTTGACTATGAACAAGTATCTCATTCAATCTTCAACACCTCAACTGCAAGTCTAGCTAAGTGAAATTTACACAGTAACACTCCTCATTGGATACAATTTACAACACTTCTGATTTGATTTGTATTGGGAAGTCGGGTTGCCCCCTCTTGGGCATCGTTTGTCCCCACATCCACATATGCACCTTGGTCAGCATCCTAGGAAGGTGGCAGTCAAATGACGGTCTTGTGGTCGAAATCCTTTCAAAAAATCTAAAATTATATATATATGAAGCAAAAGGAAAGGTTGGCCCTCCCATAAAACACTTCCTGCCATCGATCCAAAGTAAACAAAGACAACCATAAAAAAATGGTGGACCACCTGATGCATCTAGGTGACAACACTAAAGAATCTACATAATATAAAAGAGGGAAACGAATGTGTTTCCCATCGGTGGTGGAGTGTGTAATGCTCAAAACCAATAGTGAGAGGCATGTATCTTCCTCTCCACTAAAAAAACCATTTTGGATTTCTCCGCCGTGCACCTGAAAAATTAGCAGGATTGACTATGTGTGCAACAGTATATATTTGAGAGTAAGCGAACTGGCTCTTTGCCACAACACCTACCGGGACATCAAGGAACTGGGAAAAATCCTGCCCTTTCCTAGATAAACCAGTGATGAAATATATATCGTCCTCTATAGGTAGGAACCACTGACAAGGACCAATACGAAATGTCTATTTTCCATGGTCCCGATGATGGATGAATTGCGCCAATAAAAATGAGTTCTTATTTAGGGATGTAGCCTCCTGACATAGCTTTGGGAGGCATGCAACCAACAAGAGATATTGTGTATGATATGTGATTGGGTGAAGGTACAAATCCCCCCCCCTCTCTATAGCCTCTTAATCACACACGAAATTGTATGGATCAACTAATTCCTAGTGCTTCTCTACCGCCTCTCACCGTCGACATCTCTGATACACATATAACATCGATTAGTCTCATAAATAGACATAAAAAACATTAAATGAGGATCTTATTTATTAACATAAAACAATAATTGTTTTCTCAAAATTGACAAGTGGTGTTCCTAAATTACAGGAATGCATCGCCCATGGTGCACTTTAAGCAAACAAGCACCACAAGCAATGTGTTAGAGTAAACAAGCACTGTAATACCCCAATTTTGACCCCATTTGCATTAAATTATATATGATGTAAATATTGTATTTAATCATGGTGTGCAGCTAAAAGCAAAGTCCCCACCATCGATTTAGTGTTTTATTTTTTGACAATTAAAATTGATGTCGATGGTTATCGTGCTAGCCGATGGCACAATATATTTTGGACATCATGTAAATATGCAATTTAATTAAAATGCTCACAACCAGCTATGTCAATGCAACATTAAAGAGACGGGGGCATGATTTCCTAAGGAATAGGGAGGGGGGGTATTCAAACCATTGATCCAATGGGGAAAATCCAAATGTCAATGGGAGAACCCATAAAACTATCAACTACCATTTTTTTGTCTTTTTGCACCCAATCATTTATTTCTTCCAAGAAGTTGGTTGAGGAAGTTATTTCCTTGGGATGGGAAAGGTATGTAGGTCAAATTCAGATTGGGAAGACCACTCTTTTTGGGGAAAAACATTTTTGTCTTATTGGGCAAGAAAGAACCCAAAAATTCATTCCTCACCCATGATGCATGCACGTCATTCATTTTTCCTCACGCGGATGAAGCTTGGGAAGCTCTCTCCTTCATGTTTTCTGCAGTTTTTCCATTGTTCCCCATGGCTGGAAAGTCATTTTGGTGTTGTTCAGTGAATGTGCAGCAGAGATTCACGTTTTGGGTGTTTACTGAGGCCGAATTTTCTCTCGAAATGGCCATAGGTGCTTTATGATTTTGGGATTCACGATTTGGGTGTGAATGATGGTCATTTTTGCTTCTAAATGTCCATGAACATTTGTGAAATCAATTTTGATTCCCATGGTTGTTTTTCCCCATCTACCATTTTTATTTTGGTTTCCAGGACGTTTTTGTCCATACCCAACACTTTTGTTTTGTGGTTCTGTAAATCCTTGTTTGGTCTAAACTAGTTAGGAGTGGAAGAGGCCAGAATTGTCTTGGTAAGGCTAGTAAAAAGAGGGAATTCACATAGAGATCAAGAGGGGCTAGTTATCTTTTCTGTACACCCTAAAGAGCACTAGAAGGGAAGGTATGACCTGAGGGAACTGTGTAGTAGTGAAGAGAATACTTCCTTGTGTTGGGTGGTGTATTTATTGGAGAGGGCAAGCCAAATCTTGTGCAAGTGTCCATAGCTCTGTGGTTGAGCTCACTAGCTTAGCAATTCAACCTTTCCACCTCATTAACAGCCTGATAAACCCAAATGTAGTTTTGCCTTGGTTGAACTTTGATATGTCTTTGGCTATGTGTGAGCTTGTTGTTGTTCTCTTATTCCTTGTGGAAATCATGCCCAGCTCGGGGGTGGCAGTGTTGTTGAGAGATTGATGAGCACACTGGCCTATGGTTTGGTGGAACGTTGCAGTGACATAGCTGGTTGCGGGACAACTCCTTTTCAAGATAAGTATTTATTGTGTATTTAATCTTTGCAATTGTATATGTTTTAATGAATTATTATGAACAATGCTTTGAACAGTGAATGAAATCTATTTGCTTCCATTGTATTTGCAATTGTTATGCATCTGCATACATTTTTATGTTCAATGCATTTTTCTGTTTATGTTCATGGGGCTTAGATTTCCCGGTTAAATGATAGCAACAGCTTAGGTTGCGTCATCTCCATTGTCAAGATGAGGGGAGGGGAGGGGACAGTGTGATATCAGAGCTATGTTACAACATTGGGCCTCAATGGGCCAAGATGAACAGTTGACAAAGGCAGGATTACCCTCTTTTGAGCACAGACCAGCATAATTTTTTTTCTAAAGTGTTGGAATATTGAATGTGTCGCTTGAGTTAGTCGAGTTAAGCCGACACATGTCGGCTGAGTTGGCTGAGTTGAGCCGACGAAGATTGCAATAACCATGTCGGTTGCATTGGCCGAGTTGAGCCAACGAAGAGAAAGACAGAAAAATTTTAAAAAAAATCTAAATGTTTGAAAAATTGGCAAAAATCGGTGAGTTTTTCCAATATGTCGGCTATGTTGGTTGAGTTTCACCGACACACATCGAAAGGACTTGGTGAGTTTCATCGACAACAAAGAAAAGAAAGAAAAAAATTTGGAATTTTTCTAAGTATGGACATGTCGGCCGAAATTCGGGAGTTTAGCCGATACATGTCAGAAGAAATAGACGAGTTTCGTCGACACATCCCAGGTGGAAAAGTTAAGTTTCGCCAATGCGTGTCAGGTGGAAAATTTAAGTTTTGTCGATGCGTGTCGGGTGAAAAAGTTTGATGACTTCCGTCAATCGAAAGAGAATGGCGATTTTTGTCGATGTGTCGGAAGCAAATCAAATTTTTGCCAACACGTCAGGAGAAAAACCAGAGTTTTTTCGATCGGATGAAAAGGGCGAGTTTTGCTGATACGTGTCAAGTGAACTCGATGAGTTTTGCTGACATGTTGGAAGAAAAACCTGAGTTTCACCGATTAGAGGAAAAAAAACTGAGTTGCTCTGAAACAGAGAATTCAACAAGTTTTCAGTGGGATTTACAGGTGCCAAAAAGATGAAAATGGCAATGAGCTTATGCGCTAGATTGTGCGAAATCAAAAGATTTACAAAAAAATACGAGGATGCTTTGTTTTAATGAATCATTATGCACATGTGGAATGCTTTGAATGTGAATGAAATGTATTTTCTTCTGTTGTATTTGCAATTGTTATGCATCTGCAACCGTTTTTATGTTTAATGCATTTTTCTATTTATGTTCATGGAGCTTAGATTGTCTGGTTAAATGATAGCAGCAGTGTAGTCGCGTCTTCTCCCTCGTCGAGATGAGGAGAGAGGAAGTGACAATCACGTCGATGATGTTGATAATTTTTTTAATATATTTTGTTTCACGATGCATCCAACAATCGGATGCACCAATGCATTGTAGAGAGTTGCCCACACCATAAATGGTGTGCATATGTTATTGAGCACACCATAGTATGTGCATCTATTTGTGGGTGGATGACATGTTCAAAAAATAATTATGTGCATGTTACATGTCAGCGCACCATAAATATGGTGTCCACGTGTTCTTATTGCGTCGAGAGGTGCTCTACAGCCCAGTACGAGGGAGATATTGTAACGTTTGTCCATATTATGTCTGCCAAAAATAATACTGAGATGTAACGTTTATGGAGATCTTGTAACGTTTGTCTATATTATGTCGGCTATTAGTATGAGGGAGATCTTGTACAGTTTGTTTAATCTTGTATGACGGAGATCTTGTAAAGTTTGTCTAATCTTATATGACGGATATCTTGTAATGTTTGTCTAATCTTATATGACGGATATCTTGTAATGTTTGTCTAATCATAATTTGTAAAATGTGTAACAAAAGAAAAATAAAAAATATTAAATATTAAATAAGAAATAAAAACTATTATGTCCACCATTAATAAAAGCATCCTAATTTTACAATTCCAAACCGCTTGAATTTGAAACTTTTACCAGATTTTGCAAAAAAAATCCAAAACACAGAAAGTTTTCTAGAACATTCAAAATGTCCATAGCATTCATTGTTTGACATCAGAGATAGAAATTTAACCAGAACCGTTTTCCTTACAAAATCACTTATCTGTCAATCCCAACATCGGATCCCTGCACAATCATTAGAGACCTCTCTTGAAATCCTTCACCTGTTAGCATACATATAATACATACAACAAACATGCTTTACTGTGGTCAGAACAAAAACTACAAGATACACCAGGACAGGCAAAGCTTAAAATGGGTGTTGAGGAACCCAGAGCTCCAATTGAGGGAATACCCGAACCTTATAAGTTAAAAAATGAGGTAAAGGAAGAAAATATAACGGAAGACATTTCCACTTATCTGACCGTAAAGGAAGAGGCGGAGGAGAAGCCTCAATATCAAAGTCACTCAAATCAGAAATAAAATTGAAAACACAGTAAAGACTGAATTTGAGGATACAGAATCACTCTCAGAAGAAGACTTATGCGAGGACCAGGAAAACAAGAAATGTTGCAAGAGAAATAATGTGATCGCCGGAAACATGCAATTAATAAGATGCGAGATTGAAGATGGATATTATGAGACTCATTATGAGAAATCCCACTTAAATTCAGTAGGTCCAAGACATAATGGCCAAACTCTCCATATTAGAAATTGCACAAACTAGTTCTTCCCAGAGCTGATGCCAAAATTGGAGTCCATCTCCATAAAGGCAAATCCATCCAGAACAAGAAAACCATTGAATGAGAGAGTAATATTGCAACAGAAGAATCAATCTACATCTGTTAAAGATTTCGAGAAAATGGTGAGAAGAATTAAGGAACACAACGCGAGGATACGAGAATTCGAGGAGAATTTTTTTGAATCAAAAGCGGAGCAGAAATCAAAGTTTATGAAAAATATCCGGAAGTAGTGGCTTCTGGCACTCATGCAGTCTTGCATGCTTGGCGTTGCAATTTTTAACTCTGGTTTTGCTTCCTATCAGCAATTCCCTCCCCCTACTTGATGCATTTCCTCCTCTGCTAAATGCAGATGAGTTAGATTGGATTGAAAGAACATGTCACGTAAAATCCTCTCTCTGCTTTGAATGACCTATTTTTTTACCGACGACATTCAGAGCTGAGAAAAATGGTAAATAAACTAATTTTGAATTTTTTTTCTTAACTTCTCAGTTCTGCAATCATCTTAAGGTGTGCTGCAATCATCTTAGGGTGATGGCAACTGGCTAAAGAAGAACATGAACATAGAAAGTATGAGTTATTCATCTTTCTACAAGTTTTATATATTTTGGTTTTCCTTTATATGATCCATAAGATTATAAATTCAGTGTGAGCATTTGTAGTGGTCAAACTATTTAGTGTTTTTGAGACTAAATTTAATTGATAGATAAATTAAATAACAAACAAATTTTTATTATTACACTATTTTATGAACAGGCCAAAGCACCATGAAAGTGGTGTGACCGGTTAAATTAACTGTACTGCTTAAGCCGTAGCCCAATTATTTGCTTCCCCTGTTTCTACTGTCTTCGAATGGCTTGCTTCCACGTGCTCTTACTAGGCACATGGCGTGTTCGAATTAGGCGATTCCACCTCAACCCAACCATCATCGCATTCATTTCTTCTAATTTTATTTGAATTTCTGAAGGCGATCTCATTTCTGCTAGCTTCTTGTAATCCTTCATTGTTTCATCCAAATCGCCACAAGATAATCTGGAGGACAAGACATTGTAGCTGACATGGGCTCGAAGCATATTGCAAGTTTCATCTCGCGGTACCGATAGGGAAATATATAATTCACACTTAACAGAGCCTACGACATCTTTTTGAATAACACAACCAACAATACCAACGACATCTTTGATATTTTGCTTACATAAATCAAAGTGTCAAATATGAAAGCACGGAACTTAATTCCTTAATGAACAATTGATTCACACAGTTTCTTATATTCAAATATCCCACCAGATAAATAAAAGCGAAGCATTACTGTTCACTTAAGCAAGGAAAATGCATTCCCGGGTTGCGTATCCTAACACACTCACACTCAGTATACGGAACATTACTTTAAGTGAATGTTAAGGTTTATCCCAGAATAGTCACACAGAGAAGTTGGACTTTTTGTTTATTTAAAATCCATAGGATTTAGATCAAATGGGAGACTCACAGTGACATTTAAGGATGACACATTTCCAATCATTTGAGGGGATCTGTCCTGTAAGCAAATTGTCATCGAATAACCTACACACAATGAACCCCCTATGTTCAGGTTCTAATTTGATAAAAACAGTTTATTATGAATTGAATTAAATCTTACGGTACAATGAACATGGGTACTTACACATGTTTTAGGATCATTTTTCGTAGAAAACCTCCGGTGGAATCGATCCACTCAACTTGTTTTTTATTTTTATTGGAGTGGCTTGAACAATCAACGACATAACCACCAGTTAGAAAGGAAGTCCTGTATAAAATGCATGTTCCTGCACACAGGAAAAATATTTACTCAGGAAAATACAATACTTACAAGTGACTGCAATCAAGAAGTCCCTTCAGCTCGACTGGAAATTCTAGGCTAATGGAATTATTGGACAGATTGAACCAGTAGAGTCCCGTAAGATTACCCAAAGATGGAGGAATACTTCCAGATAAATCATTGGAATTCATGTCCCTACCAAAATCAACGAGGATTCACAATGTGATAAAATTTACTTCTTCATTAAGAAAAGGGTTTTTTGCGGAGTATTATCTTACAGAGTAACAAGCCTGTGCAGCATGCCCAGCTCTTCTGGAATGCGCCCAGAAAACCTAGAGCCTATCAAAATCCTAGAACGAGCTAGAAATTAGTTGATTGTAAACAATTTGAACAAAAAAGCGAATGATTGAATTACACAGTTCAAAATGCTTACAACGTTTGAAGATGCTGCAAATCACCCAAACTATTTGGAATCGGTCCTGTTAATCCTGGATTGTAGAATAAATCCCTGTAATGATGACTTCATTCAGACAATCTATATATTATATCTTCTCACTCCATTCAAACCTAGGAATCGTTTTGTTTCTATTATTCTAATTGCATCTTGAGATTGAAGAAGCTCTGCATAGGGGGTAGGGGTGGAAGGTCGATCACTACTACACAGTGTATCTAGATGTTGGATAAAATGTAGAGAGTGCATTGTCTTCCTTAAATATAAACATGATTGCAACCAAGTAAATGCACGCCTGATATACACATGGAGGAGATCAGACAAATAAATTCCCCTACTTTGCAATCTCAATACTCATTACAGATCCGGGCTTAAATGGTTTCTGCTATGTAGTACGATTTTCATGACGTTAGTCAACTTACAGAATCCATACTGCTGAAAGCTTCCGAATTTCATCGGGGGCAGTTGTCCCTTGAGATTCACTGAAGAGAGAGTCCTGTAAAATTTTCTCCATATAAAGATTCAATTAAAGAGAACACCCAACTTTTCTACAGAACTCAAGAATTTCCATAAACCCCATGGATGTTGTTTTGATTTGAAACTAAAAATGCACAAAATACTTTCAGTGAACTTATTCGGGAACCGATGCAAGAAACACCATCCCATTTTGAACCATAAGGATCTTCCTCTTTCCATGTCGAGAGTGTATTTGTCAATTTCTTTTGCAGCAACATCATGTCCTCTGAACATATTGAAATGCATGATCACCCATTTATATCAAACATTAACACTGTTTAAAAAGTGACAAAAATAAATTTAGTTATTAAGTGACACAAATTATTGAGTATCCATTGACCAATATCGATAGAGCTCACCATCTCCTCTTGCTGTGAATCTTGCAGCAATCACAAAAGAAGAAAGCGAAGCCATGATGAAAAAGAGAGAAATAGAAACAAAGGGGTGAGACATGGTTGAAGCATTCCAAACACTCTAAGGGCACCCGTCAACAAAGCAGGAGTGTAGGAGGACGAGGACGCACGTCAACAAAGCAGGGGAGTGAAAGAGGACACGTGTGGAAAGCGGATTGGTGGAAGGAACTACTAATGCTGCCATATAAAAAGAAGACCTCATGGAAGTCTGTGTGATGTAACTTTCAATCAGTCTGTGTGATGTAACTTTCAATCAGATGCATTCAGATTCATTAAGCAACCAAAATAATAACACTCACTCACCATGGTAGTCACTCCTAACATACTTCTTGTCACATGCCTCAATTTGCAAAACAAACTTATGTTATTGAGGAACAATATATTATATTTTATGTTAAAGTTTGTAATTAATGACCAAGTGGGGTCAAGGATAATTTAATGTTTTGCACAATATTTTTTTAATAAATCAATAAAAGATGAGACAACAACTTAGGGAAGATGTTAAATGAGTGTTTACTGGTCACTTGGTGGAGGAGACTGGTTTGAGAGCATATTGACAAGTGGAAGGATCCTCAAACTACTTCTAACTGTTGTAGGTGGCAACTTCCCTATATTTGTGGTCAAGATTCCCCAAGAAAATGGAACAAGAGCAGGTGGATCATTAAGTAAAAGCTGATCCAAAAGACCTAGGCATGCTAATAAAACTTCCCATTGAATATAACTGAGGTTCCTCATTCTGAGTGAATGAGGTACACATGTGAAATTCGATGGAGAGGACTAGCTGAAGTGAGTTTGAGGGGATAAGTGGTGAAGATTGAACTTGTGTAGCTATTCTAAGCTGAAGTTCTTACTGCTGTAAGCAGGACTGAGTTACTGCTGAATACTTAGTAGAGTTGCAGAGGATCTTAAGACTACATCTCTCACCGAGTACTCTACTAGGAGGACGAGGAGACATGCTCGGGGGTCCTAAGAAATTGCGGATTAGCTTTTCTCCAGAAGTTGGTTGGTAGAAACAACCTTCTTAAGTTGTTGTCACCTCATCTATTTCACAGGTTCTAATTGTTCAGGTTTAGTTATTAATTTATTTACTGTTTCAGAAAAGTTTAAGAGTTTATCAAGATTAGTATATTGTTGTTTCATTGTTGTTAATGATAAAGAAATAATATTTGTTTATACTGTGAAAGTTAGTAATTAGTTAGATTATGATAAAACAATAGAGATATTGCTAAGTTAATTGATAGATAGGAAAATTACCAAATTGTATTTTTCCACGCCTTTTACAAGGCAGTACTCTAGTACAACAAGTATGCTTAATTTAGATAAGTAGATTTCAATCATTTTGAATGCAGATATAAATAATTACTTCTACATGTTTTTATGTAATCTGATAAGTTTAGCTGTACATAAGAATACATTTTAAATAATAAGCACCAGTATGTATAATATTTACAAAATTAAAACTACTAAAACACATAATACAAATTCAATAAATAAATTTAAATAATAAGCACGAGTATGTGTAATATTTACAAAATTAAAACTAGTAAAACACATAATACAAATTCAATATATAAATTTAAATAAATAAGTATAAGAATAGAAAAATATTTACTCAGGGTTTAACTTAGTACATAATATTTTAGGTTATTTAACTACCTAGTGAGTCATACATTTAAACTAGGTTTACAGTAAATAAAAGGTATTAACGCTACAAACCTTTAGAATTATCTAGGGTTATTCAAATATAATCTTTTAACAAGAAACATAATATCTTATTAATCTAGTAACTATGTGCATTGAAGAAGTAAATAACTATAAATATTTACCATAAACCATTTATACCTAAGTGTAAACCAAGTTGAAATAATGCTGAAAAAAAACACTAAGCTGGAACGAAACTGAACCAGTTTAGTATGGCCTATGGCCTTTTATATCTCTGTCTAGGCTTTAAAAGCCTGACAAAAAATTACTTCTTCAAGTCTAAATAGAAGTCACAGAACCAAAATTTTACAACTATAAATTACACCAGTGAAAAACCCTTTAAATGTTTCGAAAATGCTAAAATCACGACCTTTTCTTTTCTCTGTAAAAACCAAATTAAATATTCAAGAAACCACCTAGTGGTTGGATAGTACAGTCACCGCTTAGAGCCGAATATTAAAAATTATTATCATCTATATCATTTCAAGCCGAGAAGGCTCAAACAAAACCATGAAGTCGCAACTGCAGTAGCCATAACCTTTCTTTACAACAGCCGCTAAGGATATAAAAACTTATAAAATAAAAGAATGATAGCATAAATATTAACCATGGCCGAGCCATCAACCATCACGGTGGTGCTTCATTTCTTTCCATTATACATATGTGCATGAAAAAACCTTAGATGTCATCGGGGCTTACTAAGAGAGCGCTTTTGCTGAAGACTGAGGATAGTTTTTCTTCCAGCTTCAAGTCCAAGTCTAGAGAAACCTACACATAGAACATAGTAGCGTTGTTAGTCATTTTC
Source organism: Pseudotsuga menziesii (assembly GCA_001517045.1). NCBI lineage: Eukaryota > Viridiplantae > Streptophyta > Pinopsida > Pinales > Pinaceae > Pseudotsuga > Pseudotsuga menziesii. Next base: position 266,584 of record LPNX010431966.1, on the reverse strand, counting down.
TTAAAACATTAATGACAACCCTGTTAATTAATAAACTGAAAGGAGTTTAGGCATTTTACCTTGTAAGCTGGGGATGAGATTGTACGAAATGCAGCAAAACCCCTAGCCATGAACTGGAAGGGATAAAACCACGAGGAGGAAGCAAACAGGTAAAAGGCAGATGCAACTCTTCACTTCAGAAATTCTTGACCACTTTGCACAGTAAGCAAACCCCCCACAGTCTTGGCGGCGAAACCAGTTCCAACGCTCAAATACCTCTTGATAGTCAACATGCCTCTAAACAACACTATTTTATCAACCCTACACAAGCTCACGGGGGTATGAAGGATTGGTGCTTACATCTATGGAGGTTAACACAGAAACCATGGCGGTCTTGAGCTTCCAGCTCGGTCGCTCCTCAACCAAAAGAAACCCTTTACAACACGAAGATAGGGTTTGGGCAACTATTATTAAGTCAACAAACCTAATTGCTTAATCACCTACCACATGTCCCCAATTATTTTCACAATCGTGGGTTTATAACTATAGTTGATTACACTGATTTCCAATCTGCAAACAAATCATTGTGAAGCTAAGTCAAAACCATATCATAAGTATGCTTTTTATAGATAATGTTGTTTTTCCTTGTTATTTCGTTTTCCTAGTTTTAAAAACTATAGGATAAACAAAATAGTGTTGACTTGCTATTTTCTTTTAGACAAGTTAGAGTAATTATATTCTAACTATGTTTGTTTATAGAATATAAATAAAGGACTACACTTATAATAGTAAAACATCATTGAAAGGGGTAATCTAATCCTCCCTTGAAGTATTTCACATAGATCTTGAAGATTGAAAGTAATTTCTTATATTTTGGAACTTATTTTTATGTAGGGTATAACTATAGCACAAGAAATTACAATATTTTCTCTAATACTTACGATGATAACAATGCATTAAGAAAATTTTACAATTTATAACAATTGTAATTGAAAGTTTAATTAAAGCTAGGTGGATATACTAGGGAACGAGGTGAGAAGACACGGTTTAGAAGGTTACTAAAGTAGAGTTTTAAAGTTTAAGAAAGAACTCAATCAAATATGAATGATACCTTAGACCAATCTCTGCACAACAATGTGTAGTTGGAAATACAAGTACGTGCAACCTATCTACTCTTTTATAAGGGTCTCAATTGTAAACTAATGCCTGATTGTGGACAAAGGCAGTTTAAGAGTCAAGATAGATAATCTATCTATTATGAGAACACCTAATTATAGGAACCCTGGAGCAAGGGTCATTATGTAAATACTTTAAACTAGTATAATGTCATTATTGAAAAGAAGAGCTCATAGAAAGGAAAGTTTTATAAACAAGAAAACCAAGTAATAGTTCAATAACATAGAGATTTTAATGTTTACAAAAGAATTCAAATAAATACGAATAGAACCGTACTCCAATTGATATACGACAGATATGTAATTATAGGCATATGCATGCAAAACATATCTTTTCTTTTACAAAAACGTTAGATCGCAAATTCTTCTGAGCAGAAGTAGAAGTGTTCTTAAACATTTCATTTTGAAAAATTTAAGTAAATAGTTAAAAACTACATTATGACTTAATTGGATTCCATTTTGGTGGTAAACTGAACATGCATATAACCCATCCTTCCACAGTTTTTTTTTACCATATTTACGCAGTCCGATGACTTTAGCAATGTCAGCGTTACCTCTTATAGGGTCAAGCTGCAAACAAACATTTTAAATTACTAGCATTTTATCCTATGCTAGTGGAGTATCTTTCTTGATCTAGATAATCTACTAGAACAAACTGCTTACCTGTTACAACCTATAAAAGAACCATCATTCCACTGCGTTAGTTGTAAGCTAAGTAAGCCCCGATCACATCTAAGATTCTTTTCTACTTGACAAAAGAAGACAATAACACACTTAGCATTAGTTTAAGATGCAGATTTCTTTTCTCACTTTCTGAAAAACACAAACTGTTATGTTTAACATTACTAACATAGTATTTTAAGATAAGCCATTAAGTTATATAGAACCAAAGAAAAGAAATGCTCTTTGTTATTTTTAACTGTTTAAATATCCGCTAACAATTAATGGTTGATTGGCAACAACATCTTGACATTTTATATTACATGAAAAATTTTAAATTTTTACTAATTTTTGAGTTATTACATGTGGTATCAGAGCACAAGGTTCAGACACTAGGCTTGAATGTGGATCAACTTGCATAAATGGAATAGTAAATTTAAACAAGTATACTGATTTTACTTTTCTTTTGAATGACACTTCCAGAGAATTTTTCTGAGTTAACTGTGGGTATGGAAAGATTGGAAGAATATGCGGATGAGGAATCCCCATTTACTGAACGAAGTAATTCTAAAAGAGAACCCATACAAGAAGAAATAACTAATAATTCTTCTGAACTACTACAAACAGTTAAGGAACTAAGAACAAAGATGGAAACGATCAAAAAATAAAATGAGAGAATTCTGAGAGCTCAGGGGGAGCTAGATCAGATTTTGATGGAAAGATTTCAGAATGAGAGAAAAGATAAATGAACAGAGACTGAAGATATGCCTTACCAACATAAAGATAAAAATTCTAAATAGTTTTAAATCGAAAGTAGCTCATCTTCTGAGGTCTATGGCTATTCACATAAAAAGAATTATCAATATACTAGTGATAGTAGCAAAGATAATCATCATACCAAAAAAACAAAGTTTAAACCTTACGAAGAAATCTCTGGAGAATTCAAGAAAATCAAGCCACCAACCTTTAATAGTGAAACTAAGAAGGGAGAAGAGGCAAAATCCTAGCTTTCCGGGATGAAGAAATACTTTCAAATTTATAACTACTCTAAGCAACTGAAAGCTAGGATGGCTATTTATAATCTCACGGGGAAAGCAGATATTTGGTGGCAGGACCTAAAAAGAGTAAAAGGCATTAGGGAGAAAAACATTAATTGGAGTACATTTAAGAAATATTTCAAGAAGAAATTTTTGTCTGAACAATACTATGAGGAGGGGGCTAAGGAATTTTCCGAACTAAAACTGGGAACAATGAATATGAAAGAATTAAATAGTAAATTTCTAAGTCTGCTCAGGTATGTGTTGTATATTGTGGACGAGAAGCCTAAGGTACATCGGTTTCTCAGTTGTTTACCCTATCATATAAAAGACAGAATTGAGTATGACAATCAAAAAAATTTAGAAGAAGAAATGAGAAAGGCGAATTTCTTTTATGAACAGAATCGCAAAAAGGAAAGTATGACCAACTGGAAGGCCAAAAGATATAATAACTTTGAACAGAAGAAGAAAGGTTTTGTACCTAACCAAAATTTTAAGAATAATAACACAAAAAATTTTCCTAGTAAAAATTTCCAAGGGAACAAAAGTAATTCACAGACCAATCCAAATAGTCAGAGAAATAAAGAATCTGGTAATAACCATAATAACTATACCAAGAATTTTGAACGAAAAGAACCAATAAAATGTTGGGAATGTAATGTTCCTCATTTAGTTTTTTTGTTTGAAGGTGTTTTTGGTCGTAGTGCCACATGATTTATTTTCAGCACCAGTGTTTTTGGGTTGTATATGTACTGCTGCATTTTTTATGTATAAACACACGAAAAACAAAATTTGTTAGTACCTCTGTCCTTATATGGTGATGATAGAACTTTGAATTAGTGTAAGGAACACTTGTACATTTGAGATAGAGATAAATAAGTCTAGTATCCCTGCCTTGTTATTACATCCTTGATCCTATGGTTAGAGAGGTTTTCTTCCCACTTTGTTGCTCTTGGTCTTGTGGGTAAAAGGGTTTCCTTCCCACCTTGTGGTTACATCTTTGGTATTATGGTTTGAGGGATTTTTAACCATCCTTGATTTCTATTGGTGGTTAGCCTTGTGATAGCCTAATATTGTTTTGAACCTGACTTGTTGGTCCTATGTGCTAGCACCTACCTTAAGCATGTCACCCTACCTTATATCCTGACCCTAGTACCCACTCCTAAATACATCAAAATACTAATGTTTGTTAATCCTTCTAAAAGAAAGGATGTCTTGAGAAACCATAAGTCAATAAAGAATTAGAAGGGGGGGTCCTTCTAGAAGTCTTTGAGAGGTTTTAAATACAAACTTATTTCATCATTGTGAGTACATCGTCACTTTCCATTTGCATTATGACCACCAAGAATTTGTTTTAGGGCTGCCATTTCTCATTTGTGTAGGTTGATGCTTGTGTTGGGCTGCTTGTTTCCTTTGTGTATTATTTTATGGCTCCCTCTTCATGATAATATCTGATCTAATGTTGTGAACTACTTGTTGAAGGTTTCCATCTATCATGAGGATTGTTTTTAGGGCTACCACTTCATGTAGGGGATGCCATCTGTCATGATGACTATTTTTAGGGTCGTAGTTGACTGTTAGGGATGACATCTCTTATATTAAGGCTTCCATGTGTTATGAGAACTGTTCATAGGGTTTCTAACTGTCATGTGGACTATTGCGACAGTGGTGCTACCTTTTTGAGGCTATTGCAAGTTGGTAGAGATTTGATATTTTTTAGAGTTTTGAGACTACCACTCATTGCAGGAATGTTGTACCCTCTCTTGTACCTGTCTAAACCTATCCTACAACTATTCCTATATCTCTCTTACAGGTATGTGCAAAACCCTTAGGTAAGGCTCAATTTTGTTCCAGTTGATCAGCTTGCCTCTGAGAGGAAAAATATGATCTGAAAGTTAAATTTCTGAGTATAACGAAGTTCCATCTCATTAAGTGAGTTTCCAGACTTGTTCTCTCACTACTACTATACTTTTGTTTAATTATATTTTTGTTAATTACTTTTACTAGTGCATTTTTTCTACTGGTCATATATCTGTAGTCCCAAACTTGTACCTATCACTATAATTCCAAGGACTAGTCAGGAGGACCACTTGTACCTTCCTTTTATGCTGACGATAGAACTTTCAGTTAGTATGTAGAACACAGGTACATTTGAGAGAGAGATAAATAAGTTGTATCCCTACCTTGTTATTACATCCTTGGTCATGTGGTTAGAAAGGTTGTATTCTTCCCACTTTGTTGTTCTTGGTCTTGTGGGTAAAAGGGTTCCCTTCCCACCTTGTGGTGACATCTTTGGTCTTGTGGTTCGAGGGATGTTTACCCATCCTTAATTTCTATTCCCGGTTAGCCTTGTGATATCCTAGTCTTGTGTTGACCCTAACTTCTTAGTCCTATGTTCTAGCACCCAACTTAAGCATGTCGCCCTACCTTTTATATTGACCCTAGTACCCACTTCTAAAGGCATAAAAATATTAATGTTTCTTAACCCTCCTAAAAGAAAGGATGTCTTGAGAAAATCTAAGTCATTAAAGAATTAGAAGGGGGGTCATTATAGAAGGGGGGTCATTCTATTTCTTCATTGTGAGTACATCGCCAATTGGCATTTTCATTGTGACCACCGAGACTTTTTTTTAGGTCTTCCATTTCTCATTTGTGGAAGTCGCTTCTTATGTTGGGATTCCTACTACCCTTTTGGACTATTTGAGGGATTCCTGTTGCTGATAATACCTGATCTAAAGTTGTGATCTATTATTTAAAGGTTTCCATATGTCATCAGGATTGTTTTTAGGGTTTCCATCTATCACGATGACTTTTTTTAGGGTTGGAATTGAATGTTAGGGCTACCATCTCTTTTCTTAAGGATTCCTTGTTTTATGTGAAGTGTTCTTAGGTATTCCAACTGCCATGAGGAATGTTTCTTAAGGTTGCTTATAGCTTGTTAAGGCGACTGCTTGGTTGAGCTCTAATGTTTTTGAGAGTTTTGAGACTGACACTAATTACAAACCTATTGTACCATGTCTTTTACATGTCCTCAACCTATCCTATAGCTCTTCCCATCTCTCTCTCTCTCTCTCAGGTATGTACAAAACCTGTTGATGTATTTGTAACTTCAGAATGTATTCAACTATGTATCTTATTTCTTGTAACCTGATGTTTATTTCGGGATGTATCTATTATGTAATTGAGTCATGTTGTCATGCCCCGATGTTCCGATCGAGAGGATCTATAATGTAAACAAGTACTGTCAAGTCATAGTGGGTAACCCTCCGATTGTCTAAGGGTTAAAGTCCCCGCAATTTCAGGCACTAGGGTTATTAGACTCTCCTAGTAGAGGTCGGCCCTAGTAGGGTTTTATTCATGTTGGGATTAGTATAAATAGAGATCTGGAGTCTCTATTTATCACACAACTCATACACACTCAAGTGTAGTGCATAGTTGAGGAAGGAGAAGACACTGGGGCTAGATAAGAAGAAGGATACTACTGTCGGAGATCACTTACTGTTTTGAGATTTTCTATTTTGGTGTGGATTCTTTCTCTGAGGAAGTTGTGGGGTTTTCTCCATTCATGGTTTCCCCGAGGAAAAACACTGTGTTCATTGTCTCTTGTGTTTGATTGATGTGCTTGTTATTCTCTCAGTTAAAGATCCTAATAATGCTAGCTTAATGTTGAAAATATAACACGGTATCAGAGCTAACCTGAGAAGAAGACACTGTGCAGCTGCGGGAACTAGGGCTTCCTAGTTTGTGGATTTTCCTCCACAAATTTTCAGCAAAAGTAAGGTGGAATAACTCTCCTCCTTAGGGCGCATCTTTCTGTCGAAGCAGAATCCAATTCTGAGGTTTTTAAGTTTTGGACTCGACACTACTGCTGGAAATTAGGGCTTTTCACAAAAGAGGAATTTTTCAGTGAGCCCAGTCCTGGATTGATCTCCTCCCCAAAATCAAAGGTAGGGATAAATTTCAAGGCATTTGGGTGGACAAAACTCCGAAAAAGAAAAACCCTAATTTGCTCCTAATCCAATACTATAGGATTTCAGTTCCAAATCCAGATCCAACATCTTGACCTGGTAAGATCTAAATCTTTCGTATATCCATTTGAGGTTCTTAGTTTAAGATGTCTCATCATACCAAGCTTGATGAAAAGCTTGAGCGAGCTGATAACTTTCGAGCCTAGAAGTATAGGATCTCCCTGGTCCTGGAAGAAAATGAGTTAGACTCCTACATCCATGAGGAGGTTCTAGTTCCAGAGGGAGATGAGGCTAAGTCCTTACATAAGAAGAATATGGTTATGGCAAAGAGGATCATTGCTGATTCTATCAAGGATCACCTTATCCCATAGGTCTCCTCCCTCAAGACACCTAAAGCTATGTTTGATGCCCTAACCAAATTGTTTGAAGGGAAGAACATAAACCAGAAGATGACTCTGAGGAATCAACTGAAGAATGTGAAGATCCAGAATGCAGAGACCATCCAGTCTTACTTCACAAGGGTTTCTCATATCAAGGAACAATTGGAAGCAGTAGATGAAGAATTGGAGAATGCAGAAATTGTGATGACCACCTTGAATGGTCTCCCCAGGACATGGGACTCTTTCATTCAAGGGATCTATGCTAGAAAGAAGTTAGTCAAGTTTAGCAGACTGTGGGAAGAATGTTCTCAAGAAGAAGCTCGGATAGCAGCTCGAGAAGAGAAGATGGGAAGTGAAGATCAAGCTCTCACAGTACAATCCAAGAAGTCCAGATCCAGCCATCACAGAAATAAGTACTCTCATCATAGAAATAACTCTATAAAGCCTAGAGATAGGTCTAAGTACATTTTCTATACATGTGATGAAAAAGGACACTTTGCTAGAGATTGTCCTAAGAACAAAAGTGGCTCTCACAAAAAGAAGGGACACAAGAAAAGACATCATGCTCATGCTGCAGAGGATGATGAACCTTCATCAAAGAGAACCAGATATGAAAGTGAAGATTCTTCAAGTGAGGATGAATATGTTTTGATCTCCGCTCTCACGGGTAACATTACTCATGGAAGTGATGATTGACTTATAGAAAGTGGGGCTTCCAAACATATGACTGGATTCAAGGGATCCTTTGTGAAACTCTCAGAACATGAATCACCTCACAAGGTGAAGCTAGGAGATGACTACCAATATCCAATAAAAGGTAGTGGGGAATCTTCCTATAAGCTAGACTCTGGAAAGTCTATAACAATGAAGGAAGTGTTGTTTGTGCCAGGACTCAAGAAGAACCTTCTCTCCATATCAGTATTGGATGCAAAAGGAATGAGGGTTGCATTCATAGATGGTCAAGTGTTCATGTGGCCAAAACGAAAGACTATTGATGATGCAATAGTGATTGGTGAACAAGAAGGAGGTTTGTACAAATTGAAGGGCCATCCAGAACAAGCTTTGGTCCATGACACAGTAGAGCCAAGTGAACTTTGGCATAGAAGGCTTGCACATGTGCATTACAGAGCACTACCTCTTGCAAGCAAAGCTATTGAAGGTCTTCCAGAAATGCAAGCAAAACATGAGGGGGTCTGCAAAGGACGTGTGGAGGGACATAACACAAAGAAGACATTTCCAAGTAGCGAAAGCAAAGCAAAAGGAATCTTGGAAATCATCCACTCCGATGTATGTGGTCCTATGTCATCAAGCTCACTAAGCGGGTATGCATATTATGTTTCTTTTATTGATGACTTTTCTAGGAAGACATGGGTTTAATTCATGAAGAACAAAGAAGAAGTATTCAACAAATTCAAGGAATTCAAAGCCTTGATCGAGAACCACACTAAAAAGAAGATCAAGACTTTTTTATCAGATAATGGCAGAGAATTTACTTCAAATGAATTCAAAGAGATATGTAAAGAATCAGGGATTAAGAGGGAGTTGTCCACTCCTTATAATCCTCAACAGAATGCGATTGCGGAAGGAAAGAATAGAACTATCATGGAATCTACAAGAGCTATGCTTCATGATCAAGATCTTCCTATGCATCTTTGGGTGGAAGCTGCCAGAACAGTGGTGTATGTACAAAGCCATACTCCACATAGAGTACTCGAGAACAAGAATCCTAAAGAAGTCTTCTCTAGCAAGAAACCAAAAGTCAGCCATCTCAGAATATTCGGCTGTCCTATGTACATACACATTCCAAAAGAGAAGAGAACAAAATTAGATCCTTCAAGAAAGAAGGGTATATTTGTGGGATACTCTGAAAGCTCGAAGGCTTACTCAATATATTTCCTAGGATACAAGAAGATTGACATTAGCAGGGATGCGACATTTGATGAAGACACAGCTTACAACAAATCTAGAAAGAGACGTCCTGCTGAAGAACCTGAAGAAGCAGAAGCACCCAGAATTCATGACACAACCATGAACGAAGAAATTCAAGAAGAAGATCGAGAATTTGAAGAACCACAAAGACCTATAGATCCACCTCCGGAGAAGAATCCTCATAAGAGGAAACCTGCTTGGGTATGAGAACTTCTCCAATGTGCTGAAAGATATGGGGCTCCAGAAGAGAATCATAGAGAAAGAAAGAGGACCAGATCCTGCTCTGGGTATGTAGCTTTACTATGTGATTTCATTAACAAAGAACCTTCTAGTTATGAAGAAGCGACAGAATGGAAAGAATGGAAGGATGCTATGATCGGAGAATATCAATCGATCATGAAGAACGAGGTTTGGGATGTTGTCCCAAGACTAGAAGGGAAGTCAGTTGTAACTTCCAAATGGATCTACAAGATCAAGCATGCTATAGACGGTAGCATTGAAAAATATAAAGCAATATTTGTGGCTCGGGGTTTCTCTCAGAAAGAAGGAATAGATTATGAAGAAACCTTTGCACCTGTAGCCAGATACACTTCCATCAGATTAGTACTAGCTCTGGCTGTAGCGATGAAATGGAAGATACACCAAATGGATGTCAAGACTGCTTTCTTGAATGGTGTAGTAGAAGAGGAAGTGTATGTGGAGTAGCCACTCAGTTTCGAGACACATGACAAGGAGTCTCATGTATGCAGATTGAAGAAAGCCCTGTATGGTTTGAAACAGGCACCCAGGACTTGGTACGGCAGAATTGATAGCTTTCTATCCAGTTTGGGCTTCACCAAGAGTAAAGCATATTCCAACCTGTACTACAAGATTGAAGATGGAAACCCAGTGATGCCTCTACTGTATGTAGATAATCTGTTTGTGACAGGGATGGATGGGTTGATTGCTGATATGAAGAGAAAACTTGCCACCGAGTTCAAAATGAAGGACTTGGGTATGATGCATTATTTCTTAGGTATCGAGGTGTGGCAGAGTATAGATGGAATCTTCCTTGGACAAGGGAAGTATGCAGTAGAGATCCTGAAGAGATTTGGGATGATGGACTGCAAGGCTATGGTCACACCTATGGCATCGAACCTAAAGCTATTGAGTGATGCTTCATCAGAGTCAGTTGATGCTATGATTTATCATCAAATGATTGGGTCCTTGATGTACCTAACGAACACGAGACTAGACATTTGCTTTACTGTGAACACTTTGAGCCAGTTCTTGACAGATCCAAGAAATGTTCACTTGATTGCTGCAAAGCATATTCTGAGGTACCTGAGGGGTATAGTTGATTATGGGCTCAAGTATGAGTCGAATCAGAAGATTAACCTGGAGGGTTATGTCGATTCAGATTGGGCAAGCAGTGCCATCGATAGGAAGAGCACTTCAGGATCTTTCTTCAGTATGGGATCAGGTGTGATCTCTTGGTTTAGCAGGAAGCAATCTTGTGTGGCACTAAGTACAGCTGAAGCAGAGTATGTCGCAGCTTGTTCAGCTAGTTGTGAGGCAGTATGGTTGTGGAAGCTACTGTCTGATATATTTGATCTCCAGTTGGATGCTACTTGTATACACTGTGACAACCAGAGTTGCGTGAAGTTGTCAGAGAATCCATTATTCCATGACAAGTCAAAGCATATCGAGATCAAGTATCACTATATCAGGGATATGGTGGTGAGGGGAGCAGTGAAGCTCCAGTATGTTGCGACGGAGGAACAGATAGCTGATGTATTGATGAAGCTATTGGCTAGGATGAATTTTAAGTACTTTAGGGAGAAGCTTGGTGTTCTCCAAATCGAGGTTTCCTCCAAGAGAAAGTGATGAGACCCATAGCCATTCTGACATGGTGAGAGGATTGGTTCCTTCCATGGTCAGATGTAAGGGCTGATCCATTCTGTCATGGTGAGAGGATTGGTTCCTTCCAAGTCAGATATGAGTGCTGGCCATTTTGTTGAGTAGGACAGATGTAAGGGCAACTGCCATTCTGGGAATGGAGGCACATGGTCAGTTACCAGGAAAACTCAGTCTAGGACTGAGAAGCCATTCTAATGTGATAGAGGGATGTGTTCCCACTTGATTAGATGTAAGGGATGAACCATTCTATCATGGTTAAAGGATTAATTTCCTCCCATGTCATATGTGAGTGTTGGCCATTCTGATGAGTAGGTCAGATGTAAGGGCAACTGCCATTCTAGGAATCGAGGCACCTAGTCAGTTACCAGGTAGCTCAGTCTAGGACTGGGGGCCATTTTGATGTGATGGTAGGATTAGTTCCTCCATGATCAGATGTGAGTGCATTCCCTTTCTGATGCAGTGCTCGTGCATGGACGGTTTGTAAGTGCAGATCCCTTTCCGATGCAGTGCTTCGTGCATGGTCGGTTTGTAAGTGCTGAGCCCTTTCTGATGCGATGCTTCATGCGTGATCGGTTTGTAAGTGCTGAGCATTGTTGATGCGGTGCTTTCAAGCATGGTCGACTGTAAGTGCTGTGCCTTTCTGACAGGATGAGGTTGTATGTAAGTGCAGAGCCTTTCCGATGCGGTGTGTTTGCACATGGTCGGATATAAGTGCTGAGCCTTTCTGACAAGATGAGGTTAGATGTGAGTGCTAGGCATTTCTGACAGGATGAGGTCAGATGTGAGTGCTGGGCGTGCCTTTCTGACAAGATGAGGTCAGATGTAAGAGCTGGGTGGGCCATTCTGACTTAAGTGTCAGATATAAGCGCTGATGAAGACCTACATGAAGGGCAGGCCTACAGGATTGACTCTGTAGAACTTCCTGTGATGAGAAGAATCAAGATAGCACCATTATGAGATAGCATATGATGATGATCCAGATCAAGTGATCCAGATGAGATGATCCAAATTTGATGAAGATCCAGATCAAGTGACGATCCAGTTGTGATGATGATCCAGATCAAGTGATCCAGATGAGATGATCCAGATTTGATGATGATCTAGATTTCATGATGATCCAGATTGAGTGATGATCCAGCAGCGATGAGCCAGTAGTCATGATGATGCAGATCCCGTGATAAAGAAGAAGAAGATGACTTGAAGACGAAGAAGACTTGAATACTAAGAAGACTTGAAGATGATGAGATGATCTAGTTGATGCAAAGAAGAAGACCAGTGCTGAAAATTATGTCAAAAAAATACCTTCCTAGTTAAGAGGGAGTGTTGATGTATTTGTAACTTCGGAATGTATTCATCTATGTATCTTATGTCTTGTAACCCGATGTTTATTCCGGGATGTATCTATTATGTAATTGAGTCATGTTGTCATGCCCTGATGTTTCGATTGGGAGGATCTATAATGTAAACAAGTCCTGTCAAGTCATAGTGGGTAACCCTCTGATTGTCTAAGGGTTAAAGTCCCTGTAGTTCCAGGGCACTAGGGTTATTAGACTCTCCTAGTAGAGGTCGGCCCTAGTAGGGTTTTAGTCATGCCGGGATTAGTATAAATAGAGAAATGGAGTCTCTATTTATCACACAACTCATACACACTCAAGTGTAGCGCATAGTTGAGGAAGGGGAAGACACTGGGGCTAGATAAGAAGAAGGATATTGCTGTCGGAGATCACTTACCGTTTTGGGCTTTTCTATTTTGGTGTTGATTCTATCTCTGAGGAAGTTGCGGGGTTTTCTCCATTTATGGTTTCCCCAAGGAAAAACAATGTGTTCATTGTCTCTTGTGTTTGATTGTTGTGCTTGTTATTCTCTCAGTTAAAGATCCTAATAATGCTAGCTTAATGTTGAAAAACTAACAAAACCATCAGGTAAGTCTCAGTTTCATTCTAGTGGATTGACTAGCCTCGGAGAGGCAAAGTCTAATCTAAAAGTTAAATTTATAAGTATAAGGAAGTTCCATGTCATTAACTGAGTTTCCAAACTTGTTCTCACACTGTTTCTATACATTTTTTTAATTAGATTTTTGTTAATTACTTTTACTACTGCATTTGTTTTGTTGGTCATATATCTGCAACTGAAACCTTAACTTTAACATAGCGATCTTTGGGGAGTGTTAAAGTTGAAACAGATGAAAATTACAGTTTTAAAGTTGAAAGAGATGAAAACTATGTTTTAATTTGTCTTATTAGATTTACTACTATTTTTGTACTATTTTGTTTCGGTAATAGTTTAGAAAATTATTTTTGCATTAAAGTGCATTTTTTTTCTGCTTCAAACCCTAACCTAACCATAATTTTAACAATATTGTCCATCAATGAAGTACTTGAAAAGCCTCTATAAACTTGTACCTATCACTATAATTCCAAGATTCTTTTGCTACACTTGGTGAGAGAAGAAAGGCCTGTAAAGTAAAAAAATGAACCATGTATTTTAATGGGGGTAAGAATTTCCAAAGAGATTAGTGTGGAGATTTTAGTTTTTAAGAAGCTATAATTTTGAATAAATCTCCATTTGAGCTTCTCTACACTTGTAATATGGTCATGAGAATTATCTTCATTCATAAAACCATAATAATACAACAACCTTACATTTGGTCGAGGGACACACCTACAAAAAAGTAATGAAACTCTAATCCTTTTAAAAGTTCATCCAGGAAAAAAAATTTCAAGTGACATGGCTTCCTATCAACCAGATCTTAGGCTTGTTAAAAGATGTCAATGTGTTGGTAAAAACCTAGGACTATCACCTAGGTGATTTTCATGACTTGGAATTATATTTGAGATATATACTTGGTGGCTACTAGGATATGCCATTAGTTCACTTCACTATAAATGACTCTATCATATTTTCACTAGTCATCTTAAAGATACTTCATCACCTGTCATTGGGAAATTTGGAAGGCCTGGTTATATTTTTAAGGATAGGTCATTAATATTCATAGGAATATCAATCAACTTACTGACTGTGAGCTCCATCCAACCACAAACTTAGACACAACCTTTTCCACCCTTGACTTCATTCATCTAACAAAATCTTATACCAAACAAGTCTTGGAATTTATAAAGATTCCTCATTTCAAGGAGAATTTGTCAATGAACCACCCCAACCACCACCCATAGTTTGTTTACATATATACACCATGTTAGTAGAATATGAAGAAGCTTCAACTTCATAACCTATGTCAAGTACACCACCATCACCTACTACTTCATGTCACTCATTAGGAAGAACCTCCCCCCTCTTCTCGTGGAGGGGATCATGTTGAACATATCCCATTTTCATTCCCCCCATTGGGTATAATAGAGAATCCATTCATGACTATGTTTATTTTTATGCTATTGACCCTTAGGATTCTGAAGTATGTACCTCATATCTCTCAATATTGATTTCTACATAGATTTCACTAAATACATAAGATCAATATGATTAAGGGAATGTTGTTATAACTAATTCCAGGGTTATGATCATGATCATGATTCTTGTGGTGATGTTATAGTGCCACATGTTTCATTGATTTGAATTTACATATTCATGGCCACTCATCATTGCAATCCTTTGTGTATACCATAATTAAAAATTATGTATCAAAAATCTCTTCATATTGTAATTGTAGTTGTATATTTTAATGATATTGATGGATATTATGGATTTCATTGTTGTTTAATTAGTTGTGTTAGCATTGAACATTGACACCCATCAAGAGGTAAATATATTTGTAAAAGGGGCCAATGAAATCCATCCCAAGCCCTCGAGAGCTTAACCAAAGGTTACATAAGGTTATAGAAGCATTGGTAGTAAGCTAAAGAAATATGGTAAGTGATCGAGAGATGAAAATCAAGAGCCAAAGGAAAAGAAGCAACCATTTTTAAGAAGCTATAATTTCAGCATGAATATTTTAGTTTTTAATAACCTACAATTTTGAAGAAATCTCCATTTGAGCTTCTCTACACTTGTAATACGGTCATGAGGGCTATATTCATTCATAAAACTAATATAAAAAAAACAACCTTACATTTGGTTGAGGCTCAAACCTGCAAAAAAGAAATGAAACTATAACCTCTTTAAAGTTCATCCAAACATAAACGTTTCAAATGACATGGATACCTATCAACCATATCCTAGGCTTGTTAAAAAAATGTCAATGTGTTGTTCTTTCTTTTAATCAATTTTTAGGAAAAACAAGGAAAAACCTCTAGTTAAAACCTTCCAAATTTTATTTTATTTAATTGTTTTAATACCAATGGATTGTCAAGATGATTCACCTAAAAAAATAGACAAACTATCTGTCGGTACCATGGAATTGTTGTTGGATACACTGTATGAACGTCAAAATTGCACCAACATTTTTTTTGAACCAAATTCATCGAATGTGCGTCGGTTTTTGGTTTGATAACCAATGGTTGACCGTTGTATTTTGGTTCACAAGAGTTATTTCTCTTTTTAGGCTCTTCCAAAAGCATTCACATGAGTTCATCACATCTAGCCAGTCTTTTTCTAGGGAAAATCCAAGGCTTGATTGGGATCCAAGGAAGCTCCATGCGCCTTATCTATAAGGGGTTTGTTTTTCAAATGGGAGATCGGCTTGAAGAGTATGGTATAGCCAAATATAATACCATCTCGCTTGTATAAGGATAGAAAGGTGGTGATGGGGGTGCATCAATGTCATATTCTTCCCAGCAACGCTCCTTTAGAGATGTCATGAAGGCTAAATACCCTGTAGCTGCAAGGCCAAATGCATTGTCAGGCTCAACCTACATAGTAGGAACACTCGAAAGATATACCTACAACAAATCTAGAATATTCCTATGCCATTATCAATGGATATAATTTCAACCGAACTTCTCTCTTTATAGATTCAATTGATTTTGGCCCTCTACTTTAGGATTAAGGGAGTCGATTAAAAAATCATGGGTTCTGGAGCACAAGTTGATTCTATGCTCCAAGGGGTTCTTCATTGTTTGCTTCTCATCAAAGGATTATTATGATCAAGTCATCAAGAAACGGTCATGGTTCTAAGGAAGCTAAAGAATGTCTATGCAGCGGTGATTCCCTGATTTTGATCGTTTGTTAGTCTCAACAATGGTTACACTAGTTTGGGTAATACTTTCAAATCTTCCCTTGTATCTTTGATCTCTAGATTCTTTCGTTACCATTGGAAACTCCTTGGAAATGTTTATTAAGAGCGATAGAGAAAGAATCTCAAAATTCTTAGGCACTTTTGCTCAGATTTGTGTTGAGTGGGATCTTAGTAAAGGGATGCCTAATAAGATCAATATTGAATGAGGTGTTAGAAAACAAGATCGCATAACAATAGCATAAAACAACATGTATAAATAAAACACATAAACTTAATACAAAAGATACACCAGTATAATGTGGTTCACCCAATATGGGATACATCCACACATAAATTTTCAGTCCTTTCTATTAAATCGTCCAAAAAAATGAAGGGATATAACCTGCAGCACATCTGTTGCAACATCCTCTTCACTCTCTCTCACAGTCTCACCTTTCACAATACAACAACAATACACAACTGTATTAAAATTCCTCATACAAAATAGGTTTACCTTCTAGGGATAAAATCCCTAACATAACTTCTACCATCAGATATGAGATCTAATGAACAACTCGTATTGACTGAGAAATTGCGACATTTTACAAGGAGACTTTTTCACATTTCAATGGTCGAGAACTTATTCAAACACAATTGAAACAATAAACAAGATCCATAACCAACATGGGGTGGTTCTAAACCCCACCTTAAACTCATTGATTATGAGAAAACAACCTTTAGGTGCAGAGCCTGTAAAAAATGAGGGAACCTTCAGAAGGTTTGTCCTATAGCCTCAGTTCCTTTTGCAAATAACTGACATCCTAAAGAATGGAAAGATGGAAAGAATCGTAAGAAGAACTTATAATCTCAGCTATGGGATGTTGTTCTTATTAATTCACCCTAGACTGATCGTTTGCAACCACAACCTTCTTCAGGGTCCCAACAACACCCAGATTCAGATCTGCCCCTGGGATCCCTGTAAATACCCTTGTCTATGAAGAAGTGAATCATTATGGTTATATTTATGGCTCTATTCCATGGGGACTTCACTTAGTGAACCTCTCAGATAGCACGTGTGATCGTGGGATATTAAAGAATACCCTTAATTTCCAGAGATATTGACCCAAATTCTTTTTGTTGAAACCCCCTCCCAATACTTAAAACCTCCTCCCCACCCCTTTTTATACCTCAATCCTTATAAACCACCCTACCCACCCCCACCTTAAACCCCTCATCCCCCCCAATACCTGCAATATATTGGTTCAATTTTTGATAATTTTAAAACCCGCAATATGAACTAACATGATAGGATGTTGGTCAATAAATGAATCCCCCATGCTCTATTCTTGGGTGGCCAGAAATTCCCTCATGAGACAGATAGTTTAGATAGTGACAAGGACACTGACCTTATTCAGAGGCTGAATGATTTGGAAAACTTGTTGCATCAGTTGGTCTTAGTCACAAATTCATATGCTCGGGATAATTCAACATGGTGTATTGATGTTCAAAAGAAGAGAAAGGATCCAAGTCGTCCTACTCAAAGACCAGATATCCTGCTTGAAGGATGTGTTTGGTGATAACTAGTTAAATTATTTTCTATAGTGTTGGACAGTTTGTTTTCTGTGGACCTAGTTCATGGTAATCTTATCAATTTGTTGCAATATGTAATTGTTTATTTTCATTAATAGGGTTCCTCATCTTACAAAAAAACATTTTGGACATGAACAATAATATACAAATGAAAGTTTGCATGAATCGAAGAACCATCATATCGAGGAAAAAATTCAAGATTAAGTTAATGTTAAATAGTACTTCATACCCCCTTTTTTCTAGTGATATTATTTAATCATGATTTTTGTCCCTAGTGGCCCTCAACCACCTATGTTGACCATTATAAATAACGATAGTTGAAACTAATCCCTTGAAAACATAAAAGGGTCATTTGATGGCATGTGAAATAAAATGTATAAGAATTTCAAAGAATGGGGACAATTCAGTTAATGGTTAAGGAACACAAACAACTAAATTTATAGGAATTTGATTAATATAAGGAAATTATATGTAAGTTATAGGAGGATGTGAATAAATAGTTAAGAAGATTAAAGAGTAGGGTTTAAGTTGGGTTTCGTCCCTAGAGTTCTTGAGAATAATTTTGATAGAGAAATGAATTGTTTAAACACGATACTTTGCATTTATGTTGATAGTTTAATAACAATAATAGGTCAAGACACCCTTGAAATTGAAGTGTGTATTGTCTAGAAATGTCGACATTGTGCATTTTTTGTTACATTAACCATGGTTATGAGAATATTTATTTCTAGTGTGGATCTTTCTTTCAAGACATAATAGTGATTTTTCCTAAATGAAAATATGAAATTAAGAAGGAATACCAAAATTTTGTTAGGTCACTCACCAAAAGATGGAACATCTATTAGCATACTTGGTGGAATTAGAGGTTGTAGTGTATATTGTTCACCTAGATTTTAAATACGATGCCCCAATGTAAAACAAGAAAATAATGATATCACTATACATCAAAAAATTGATCTCCTCCCCTTTGTAGGGAGCTCAAATTTTAGAGGAGGAGCAACATGGGGACATGATAGACCCTTTAGAAATGAAGGAACCCAATTGGATTTTGAAGGAAAAATTAATATGAAACTATTGGAACTAGTGAGGACGATTCAGTAGGGGACAAAGATGTACTCATATCCATGTGCCATGCACTTTGTTCTAGAAAACTACCAAGGATTTAATTTACTAAACAAATAAGAAATTTAAAAAGAATTACAAGGTCGGTGATAAGTACCTGGCCAAACCCATGGGGAAGGATTGACATCAAGGTAAAATAAATAGTGTTTTCAATGTAATGTAATATATAGTGTTTTCAATGTAATGTTTATATGTATTTCTATATAATTAGTTGTGAATATCTACCTTCCTCGTGAGGATAAATTAAAAAATATATATTAAATTTCTATTCATTTCACTTGTCTTGTGTGATCATTTCATTTTTTATTTAATTGTTACAAATTCACATTCAGTTTTGAATTCAATTTGTACATTTTAGTTTTGTGTGGTTATATTAACTTTTACAAGATCATTTTATCTTTATAAATTGACATAATCAAACCATTGTGTGGTTATATTCAACTTGTTGTATGTGTTCTTTTCACTCAATATATAATAGTGTTTTTTCATTGTTTATCATGTTCATATCATTGAGTTTACGGTTATGATATATAGATGCAAGTATGATTTATAGAGTAACTACAACTTCAATTCTAGAATTAATTGCAACTTATTTGTATAACACGTTATAGATATTAGTATCAAGAAAATCTAAGGCTTGCACATATAATGCATACATGTCGTTAAATACTTTTAATCGTTGGTTGATGAAATAAATATTTTATAGTTAACGACCTCATAATTAATTGATAATATGATTAAAATCATTACAATTTTGCGATTTCATAAAAAATTGTAATTTTGCAATTTGTAAATAATTTTCCAATTTGTAATTTGTACCTTGTAAATGTAATTTACTATTGTATGTGTAATCGCTATTGTAATTTGCAGTTGAGAAATTGTAATAATGATTGTAAATTGTGATTATAGTTGAGATTGTAACTTTCAATTATAATTGTGATTGTGCATAATTCGTATTTATAATTATAGCAAATATAAATTACTTTGGCATAAATAAATAAATAAAGTTGCATCACACACATAAACAATATACACCATTATAAGTATCATCAAATAATGGTGTATATGATCATACACATTATCATTATCATTATCATTGACATAAACAATATACACCAAACACATGGAGATAAATATCATCAAATATTTTGCAATCCCATTGCGTTCATAAAAATTATGTACATATATACACATAACAATAAAAATATTAAAATGTGATCATCAAATCAATGGCCACCGCCACGATCACGTAACGTACCATAATCATCATCATCACGACCACCTACTAAACATAAACATCATCTAACATAACCACCACACAAGAATGACAAACATCATCTAATGCCATATACATCTATCATCACCTATCAAACATAAGAACCATCTTACAAACACATAAAAAAATAGCTAAGATAATCTAACATACATATCAAACATCAACTACCATACACACGTAAACATTATCTACCATCATCTAAAATATACATTTAACATATTTAAATATTAACTAACACAAAAATATACTAATAACATAGTAACAAAAACCAAGCCACATTATCTATCATAACCATCACACACACATCTAACTAACACCATCCAACATACACATCTATCAAGCACACCTAGAAAACATATCTAACATGACCTAAATTACCCATCACCATAAACATATGTAAATAAACATAAAAATGAAAAATTTAATATATATATGAATAATAATATCTGTTATAGCTGATTTTACCACACATGGTGAATCACATGTCTATGGCCTTCCCTGTCCCTCTGCAGACTCCTTAGACCCCATGGACCATTTTTGTACCTTTGATGTTTCCAAGATCATCCCTAAAAACATGCAATAATTGCCATACACAACTTTTAATCCCTTTCTCGCGTATATACGCAGATTTGACCCTTAAACACACGTACATCGGTATGTGTGCAAAAGGCCAAATGATTTTGGAGTTTTCCTTGATGTGGATCCGAATCACTTGTCTCTTGGCTTTCCATATGCCTTGAGATCGCTCGGATTCGACCTTCCATTACCCCATTGAAGAGCTATATAAGGAACCCTTTGGATACATTGAAAGGGGAGGAATTGAAGAGCAAGAAAATTATAGTCCATTGTTGGCGGAGCTTATACTTGAGTCTGCATCCCTTTGTCCCTTGGAGCACTTTGTGTTCTTCCCAAGCTTGCCTTTTGCTTGTGACCTTGCTATCGAGAGATGGAGGATTGAAGTGGTGGAGGCCCAAGTGGGGGACTCAGTTTCTCCGATTCGCAAACGTGCTGACAGAGGTTGTCACTATTGTAATATATGTTTTATATCAATAGAAATATCTTTTCCTATCCAATAATGTGTATTTGAATGAGTATTTGATCCATGGATGCTTTTAAATGCTTATATGTTATTGATTATATATGCTATAGTAGGCCTAACACAATTATATATAGCATGCTTGTCTTGTTTGCTAAATGTTGAGGAAGCAAATTGCCAATACAAGAGGGAGTGGAAAAGCTCAACGGGGATCTACATCAACCGTCCAGAATAAGGTACGAATCGAGATCCTTTAGTGTGGTTTCTCTTGCCTATAGGAAAGGATTGATTTCTGGAGTTAATCTATCTGTTGTGGTACCCCAAGCCATAGGAATTTCTATCTGTAACAATATCAAACCCATGATACATGCCAAGTATATGATCTTCAGTCCAATAACTACTATAATATATCTTGTCCACTAGCGAATGCATTTGTACTTCTATCAAGAGAAAGAGTAGAATGGAGGGTAGCATAGATATATCCATCAAGATGAATCTCACCCGATGCAACCATCCTATCTAGAACTAATGTGAGTGGAGTAGGATATGGTGGAGTGGGCGATAGGAAGAGTGGATGGATAGGATATGGTGGTGGGTTAACTGGGTGTGGAGGAGTAAATCATCATTGGTCATGATCATGGTGAGGAGAAGGAGGAGATTGTGGAGCAGGAACTAGAAACACTCTCGCATCATGGTGAGGAGGAGAAGGTGGAGCATGAGATGATGACTATCCCACGTCACGGTAAGGTGGAGGAGGTAGAGCATGAGATGACGAAGCTCCTCCGTCGTCACAGTGAGGAAGAGGAGGTGGGTGAGGATGAGGATTATCATCCTTGCCAAATGACGTAGAGTGGTCAGCTGACCTCCAAGAATTTAAACGCATGGATGCACCAACTAAATACTACATCATCATCAATTTATATCTCAAGGCATGGTCCTTCATAACTTTGTGAGATCAGGTTCTTGCAAGATATTAGTGACTCGTACATGATCCACTACTCATCAACCCAGATGGGTGGAAAACTAGTTCGCCACATCTTATCAAAACCTTTGATATAGCCTATGTCATAGGTTGTGCCTGGGATATGTAGGCACCTCAACCTGGACCATAATAAAAGGCACGTCCCTAACGAATGTACCAATTTCTACAAAATATATAGTTTACAACAAATATAATTAGACAATTTCATTAAAAAAATTAATACAACAAATTAAAGAAAATATTAGAATATACTTCATTTGCATTAAATAAGACAATAAAATGTTGCGACTATACTAATTTAAACATAACGCTAATATTACCTCTCTCATCCAGTGGCTCAACCTAGCCAGAAAAAGAAGTTGAGATTTGGGACATGCTCTACAGTCCAACCCAACATACGAATATGGTAGAAGTTCCAATGCAAGGTCCTCCTTGTTTCCACCTAATATGCACCTTGGCTGACATTGCAGAAACATTCAAACCACTAGGTGGTTCCTTCGGGGAGAGACAAGTCAAGTACTCTCACCTGATCTCGATTCCTCCATCTAGGACAACTCCTAAAAAATCCAAGGTGGGTGGTCCCTAATAAAAGAAACTAAGTTCGTTAATCTACGAAAGGGAAAATAGTTATTCTAGGATTTTATTACTTTTAATCACAATAGAAACATGAAAGAAAATACTTCAACAACATAAATCATCATCATTTTGAATAAAATGAAAAAATATAGAAAGATAATAAGCAAATATAGACCAGTGCCCAAAGTGAATATGATGTTGCAAAGTGTATAGTGATGATGTGATGGGAAAGTATTGCAATTGTCTCACTTGTAAATTTTTGTTATTATTAATGAGTGGATTAAGGAGTGGGTTTGTTCTTGGTTTTTCCCACTAAGACTCACCTTCTTGAACTAAGAGAAAGAGAAGCTTTACCAAGTGTCCAACAAGGAGAGGATGAACCTCATTAATGAGTATCCTCTTGACTCTATGTTACTCAGTCTCTATGACCTCATGAGTTCTTCAATATTAGTTTTATGTGGATTGTCATATTAGACTAGAAATTCTAATCCCTTTCTTATATGACCAATTGATCGAACAATCCTCAGAGGTCCAGATCATATGGGGAATAGAGTCCGGTTCATTTTACAAGAACTGAAATCAAATTGCAAAAGTAAAAAATGTTTTCTAATTAATCTAACCACGAATCTCTTTTCTGGTCGAATTGTACCTACTTGGGAAAGCCTTTTCAGCACCATCGTACTTCAGGAATGCATGAGGGTTCTTTACTTTTACAAAATAAAAGTAAAAGAAAAAATGTGGTGACAATGTGTGTAAAAAAGTGTTAAATGTAAAAATTGTTAGTTTGCGGTCATGAGTGAGTTTGTCTCCTAATATTGGATTGGGTCCAACAAAGAGTTACTTTTAAGTTTTATTGATTAATTGTTTAACAAAAAATGCAAATGCATCAAACAAAGAAAAATTACACCACAAAAGGATACAAGATGGATCACCCCTTGGGGGATGGGGTGTGGGTGTTGGGTATCCCTATTGCCTTTCTCTTATTATGGATAATTACAAACTTTATTGGGAATTTTGTTGGTCCTTTATAAATAAGATCCAACATGATTACAATTTTTTTTTATTGAAACGTTTTGGTTGACATAAGAAGGGAGGTCATATTCCATAGATTTGGATGGTCTAAATCTTCCCGAAATTCACCAGAACTTTAGCTTACCAATGACAAAAAAAATAAAAATAAAAACAATCAAACTTAATCAAAATATGCCCAATACACTTTAGAATTATCTTTGGACAACACTACAAAAATCTAGAAAAATTATAATTTAGACTATGATAAAAATTTCACAAATCAACCATAAGAAATGAGGTAAAAAGAAAGATCCAATGGAATATTTTGTTTCCTCTTGAATATGGAAAGCAACTCAAAAGCACTACTTGCTAGATATGCAGTTAAACCAAATACTAAACTAGTCTAATCAATCCTTTAGAGATGTGAATGAAAATGACTTGAAAGAAAGCTTACAAGTATTAGATCAAGATTTGGAAAGGTAAATCTTATCTATTCAACTTGATTCTAAATAAAAAAAAGAGAAATATTAGATATACTTGAAATTAGAAGCATGAAGGTATATCTATGACTACACTTGTAAGTAACCATAACAGGAAATAAGATAATTAGCGAGAGGGAGAAGAGAAGAAACTTGAGATGAGAATGTGAGGCTTTAAATCCTGCTTGTGGGATGCCAAGGGACTGTATCTGCAAAAAAGAAGTTAGAAAAAGGAGAATATGCAAGTAAGCTCTTAGGCAATCCAAGTGAGGGAACCTACAACTCATGACATCTTTCACACTATACATAAAATCCAAAAACATATATGTGAGAAATCAAGATAAAATGTACATAAGCTAACGAAACATTTTATTAATATCTCTTAGCATACATGCATAACGGACTAAAAAGGTAAACTAACTAATTAGTCCTACTTATAAATTGATAACAATCCTTACCATAAGCCAGATTCAATGAAAATAAATACAAGGATAAACACAAGTCACCTTAAGCAGTGAGATAGTACATCCACACAATGAAAACCACACAAGAATGACCTGCAAAGTCTCTTTATTCTTGAGAAAAATATGCAAGCTTTACAATGACAAGCCTCAACTCCCAAGAACTCTGTAAGCTACTACACTTACAAGTTGGAAATATTTATTGAATATATGAAATAGTTGAATGATTGAATGATGATTTACAATGGAGACATTACATTGAGTATATATGCATGAATTCAAAAGGTTGGCATCCCTTCGAGATAACGAATAACCCTTAACCTAATACTAGTAATAATTAATAGGTTAATAATGAATAAGAGTAATAACCAATTAGGTTTATTACAAGTCATTCGTCATTTGAAAAGATTTACCACACATATTTATTATGCTTAATATGTATCTTGATTTTTATTATCAGATCGTCGTAGTTGTTAATCTGTGTCAACAAGAACTTCTACGTGACACACACAATTTTCAAAATGTCGACGGGTTGATCCATCCCAAATATACCTTTGTTGGAACTATTTGATGATCAATTCTTTGGATAGAACTTTTCATGTTAGAATTCCCTACAAGTTGTTGATTTTCACTTCGCACTTCTTTAATGTTGTAGTTGGGTTGTATGTAAGAAGAGTATTGTTTATTTTCCTCATGAGTTTGATGCTAGTCGTAACAACTTTTATGATGTAGGCGAGGATACATTTTTTGAATTACTTAAGGAATGTTTGTAGGGACTTCAATTTTCTGTGCTTCTAGCGATCTATTAATCAATACCTTTTCAATAGAATTGTTTTCTAGAATTTGAACATTGATTATGTTTGTACTATTTTTTTTCGACGTCTAAATTTGTATTGATGATGTCGCTAATTCAATGGTTTCAGTCATTGTTTATGTTTCCATAGTTTGGACATCCTTTGCTGAGAATTTTTCTTGCTTCTCAACTTTTAATTTTTTTATTTGTCCAGACAACTCTTGATTGTGATCAGTAAGGTAACGATTTTCTTCTTGTGTTTCTAGTAGTTTCCCTTCCGTGTATTCATTGACTTGCTCTATTTTTGAAAGATCTTTAAATTCCTTATTTTAGTAACTTACATCTTGTTATGGTTTCTGAGTCGAAATATTTCTTCAATATCGGTTGATAATGTTTTATTTTTTTTTGTGACCTCCAATTTATGCACTTTTTTATGTCATATTTATATTGTTTGAGTTCTTTTATCCATTGTCGACATTGGCAGGTTTCTTATTCTTGGCATCATAATTTTTCTTAGATTTGTGCAACTTCCTCGTCCTTATGCATGAGGAATATGTTCAAGTGATTTACCTCTTCTTCTAGATATCCATAGCTCTCATGCGATGGTTCTTGCATTGTATTTTTTTACGAAGGGACTCTGAGCGATGAGTCATGTATTGTTATTTTCTTCTTCCCCTAGGAGAAGGTCATGACTAGGCTTTTTCGCATTGAAGGTGATCATACCCAATGTTTCTAGCCAATGAGATCCTAATATTATGTCAATAATATCATCATCTATAAATGAAATGATGAATTCTGATGTAAGATTATAGTTACCAATCTATAAGTCTAGTTGTTTGATTTGCTCTTCATTCTTCTCTATATTTAATTCTACAACTGTGTAGTTGATTTGCAAGTTCAACATTAATGAAATTCTATTTATTAGCTAGACATATGGTTATGGTAACAAGACTTTCATAAAATGTGCCATTAACTTCAAGCATCGTTGTCATCATCTTTAAAAGAACGTCAACAAATCTATTTTTCTTCTGAGAAAAAATTGTCTCTTCCATTTTGATGAGGTATAAACAGATCTTTTCCTTTCAGAAATTGTCTTCAATGTCGGATCTCAATGTTGTCCTTATGTAAAAAGGTTTCCCTTGGAAATATTTGACTTATTCGGTGATAAATAATCTTCGTTTTCACTTCGACTTCTTTAGCAATAAATAATCTTCGTTTTTACTGCTTCTTTGGCGATAAATGGTCTTCAACTTCTTCGGCGATAGATGGTCTTCCTTTGAATTTTGACTTCTTCGAAAACAAATGAACCTTTTGTAATTCTTCTCTTGACATTGACTTTTGTATTTTTTTCCTTTTTTAATAAAACAAAATTATAATAAATACTATTATTAAAATAATAATATGTATTACTATTATTAAAATTTCAATAATAATTATAATAAATAGGTTTTAATGGTATTAAAAACTATATAATAATAATAATTATTAAAATATTTAATAATAAATTATTATTAAATATTTTTGGCATTGAATAATGAACTTCCTATATATCTTAAACTTCTCCTTGTATCACTTTTTTTTATTGAATTTTTTTATTTTTGGGTCCTTTTGGAAATCATTTTTCTTATTTATATTAATTCCATGTAATATGTTTTTAAATTTCTTTTATTATATTACTTCTACTTAATTTAGTGTTCTCCCAAGTGTAATGACTCTACACAAGATGGTGCTTGAATTTAGGATTTGATTTCACCCAAATAAACTGACTGTTGGTTTTCCTTAAAACCACATGTTGTTTTCTTTAAAACTACCTGTTGTTTTTATATTTCTTGTTTTCTTTTCTTGCTTTTTTATTTTTATTGTATTTTACTTTCTTTTATTTTTCTTTCCTTTTTTTAACTTTCTCTCTCTTTTTTTAGTAAGGTCAAAGACCTATTTAATTTAGAAACTCAAAGCCAAGATATGGCCAAAGACCCAGAACTCTACTTTGATACCATAACCCTTAACCTAATACTAACAATAATTAATAGGTTAATAATTAATAATAGTACTAAATAATTAGGATTATTACAACTCCAACTAGATTGTAGTGAGAGAGAGCACTTGGATTTATAGAAAAACTGAGAGGGGAACGAGTTGGCCCCAAGAGGGGTGAATTTCCATTTGTGTGAGTGAAGGCAAGTTCCAAGAGTTAACTAAAAATTGGACTAAAGTTCAACACTAGATATGAGTGCCATCTCTTAAAACGTAGGTGCCATCTCTCTTTGGGATTATCTCCCATCAACCAGATGATGCCAATTATGCTAATGTGTCCACCTCCATGGAGAAATGTGTCCCCTAATTTGAGAAACTCAAATTCAAAGGATTTGATTGGAATCAGGTGGATTCAACCTTCGATTTGAATTTTAGATAATGTCAGTTGACTTCTCCACCTCTGAAACATGATTGGGACAAGTTTCCTTAATCAGTGAGATTTGATTTTTCTCCATGGTTTCCATTTTTTGGCATTTTTATTCACTTTTAAGAAAAAATCAAATTAAGTACTTAAAAATTACTAGTTTGACTCTCAAAGTGGGTTTAAGGATATAGTAGGTGCTCTAAGTTAGAAAACGAGCACCCCCATGGTAAATTCCACCTCCAAAACACACTTTTATGACTTTTTTTTTACAATCAATACATTGAAAAATTGGCTTGTTTTACAAGAAAAAAAATTATTTGACTACAATGATAAGATACATAGACTCTTAGACTTTAATAAGCTCCTAATGCCTAACAACCAAGACAATTACTATAGCTTTGAAGGTTTGAGTGAAAAACTTGGAAATTATACATCATTGAAAAGCACCATATAATTAACAAGAAAAAAACACTATAGAGTAAAGTATTGATGGCTAAGTCTAGGTAGGCCAAACCTGTTACAAAAGGCCATCATGCTACATAAACTTATTACAAATTCCCCTAGGGTTATGAACATGCACTGTTTTTAAAAGGGTCAAAATTGGCCTACACATGGACTTCTGAACTCTGACTATGAACACGTATCTCATTCAATCTTCAACACCTCAACTGCAAGTCTAGCTAAGTGAAACTTACATGGTAATACTCCTCATTGGATACCATTTCCAACACTTCTGATTTGATTTGTGTTGGGAAGTCGGGTTTCCCCCTCTTGGGCATCGTTTTTCTCCACATATACATATGCACCTTTGTCAGCATCCTAGGAAGGTGGCAGTCAAATGATGGCCTTGTGGTCAAAATCCTTTCCAAAAAAAAAAAAATCTGAAGCAAAAGGAAAGGTTGGCCCTCCCATAAAACACTTCTTGGCATCAATCCAAAGTAAACCAAAACTACCATAAAAAATGGTGGACCACCTCATGCATTTAGGTGACAACACTAAAGAATCTACATAATATAAAAGAGGGAAACTAATGTGTTTCCCATTGGTGGTGGAGTGTGTAATGCTCAAAACCAACAGTGAGAGGCATGTATCTCCCTCTCCACTAAAAACACCATTTTGGATTTGTCCACCATGCACCTGAAAAATTAGCAGGATCGACTATGTGTGCAACAATATATATTTGAGAGTAAGTGAACTGACTCTTTGCCACAACACCTACTGGGACATCAAGGAACTGGGAAAAATCCTTCCCTTTCATGGATAGACCAGTGATGAAATATATACCGTCCTCTATAGGTTGGAACCACTGACTAGGACCAATACGAAATGTCTATTTGTCATGGTCCCGATAATGGATGAACTGCGCCAATAAAACAAGTTCTGAGGCATACAACCAACAATATATCTTGTGTATGATATGTGATTGAGTGAGGGTACAAATCCCCCTCCCTCTCTATAGCCTCTTAATCACTTGCGAAATTGTATGGATTAAGTAATTCCTAGTGTTTCTCAACCGCCTCTCACCATTGACCTCTCTATACACATATAACATTGATCTGTCTCATAAATAGACATCAAAAAACATTAAATGAGGATCTTATTTATTAACATACAACAATAATTGTTTTCTCAAAATTAACAAGAGGTGTTCTTAAATTACAGGAACGCATCACCCACGATGCACTTTAAGCAAACAATCACCACAAGCAATATGCTAGAGTAAACAAGCACACTGGTGATGATGGTAATTTTTTTAATATATTTTGTTTCACAATGCATCCAACAATGTGAGCATTGTAGAGAGTTGATCACACCATAAATGGTGTGCATATGTTAATTAGCACACCATAGTATGTGCATCTAATTATGGGTGGATGACATGTTCAAAAAATAATGATGTCCATGTTACACATCAGCGCACCATAATTATGGTGCCCACATGTTCTTATTGTACACCAGATAAAGTTGTTTTATATAAAAAAATTCTCTGGCAGTGCATCCTTTATTAGGAAGCACCACCCCATTCTAAATAGCTCATCGCACCAGGAACAGTGCACAAGTATTAATACCATGGTAATAGCAACTCATTGTGAGTTATATGGTTTCTAGGGTTAATGTTGAGTCAATTACATATCAATGCACCATTCCACCTGTGCGTTATTATTATTCCCTACAAGCAGGGAATTACGTATTCGATCAGTTTTAAGTATTTGAGCCACTTCAAATCTAGTTTTTTATGCTATGGTTTTATCTCTAAATCAAATTGTTTTACTATGTTTTTGGTCTCCACCTTCTTATTGTGAAGATTTCCTTTTATTTTTCCCTGGTTCTGACAACCTTCCTAACATCTCTTACTACATTCAATGCAACCCTGAAAACCTCAATGAAATCTCTCGCTCCACTAAATGCAATGCAACCTTGACACCTTTGGTTGAATTCGAACCTTGCATGCATGCAACACTCCATCTGGAAGCCATGTTTTCTTTGCATGAGATGCAAGGTGGTGGCATTCGAATGCTATACCTGGTTTCTAGTCATTCCATTGCTACAGTCTGCTACATTTCAAATTTCACCCATTGAAAGCTTTGTGCAATTCTATGCATCCTTAATCTTGTGATTTTGCAATGCAGTAAGAGCAATCTTGCCAAGTTTGCGGAGACCACAACCTGTAGCAAGCTGGTGGAATGGCAAGTAGTAGCAATCGTTTTCATGTATTAGCTATTTTGAGCATGCATTTCATCTGCCTTTTCGTGGTGCCATTATTAAACCCTATAGATGAATTATCTGCAACATCATAAATATCAAGGACTTATATTATTATTATCAAAATAATATTCGACATGATAGACTGAAATTATGTTTCCTCTGAATTTGCAGAGAAACGATGTTGTATTTTATCCTTTTTGTTTGGAACCATGAGTATGATGGTTTTTTTAGTTGTCAATAATGCTATTACAGTTATTTCCTTTTTTCAAGATACTTTCTTTTGAAGTTTCTTTGCTTAAAGAACAAAACTAGCTATAGGTTTACATTAAGTACAAAATAAGATTTAATTAAATAGAACTGAGTAATTTAAAGAAAATTCATGTTTATATTTTGAGTGTGTGCACTAAGAGGAACGGTATGGTTTTTCTTATTATTTTCATTAAGACACTGCCATTCTGATAGCAAACGGAGGCAATTTAAAATGTATAAAGATTTTTTTGTCTTATGACATTCCAAGGGTTCGCAGATTAGGGTATCTAACAGGAACATGGACTTATAAATTATTAAAGTTGTTCTGTAGGAATTTGCACTTGCATGGAAAGCTTCTTCGTAACTTTACTTGTGCCCCGGGGTAGAATGTTTCTTTTGAACCATTCTATTTTCAGGGGCCCCTACGCTAGGGTATTCACTTTTCAGGTATTAGTGACCCTTTAGATAAGGATTGCTATTGAGGATAACTAATTATTTATTTCTACAAGATTGCAGGTGGATGGAATGTTAATGGCGCCTAAGCATCCATCAAGATGGACCAGTTCAAAAGTATGGCTGGAATTTTAAGCAACTTAAACAATTTTCTCTGAGGCATGATTTTTGGAGGAGGAGACAATTGGTGGCCACTGTCATGCAGGATGATCAATCAGGGTAAACAACCAAATATTTTCTTTCTAATATTTCAATGCTATAAATTTCCATTTTCAACTTGGAAGACAAGTCAGATTTGGCACTTAATGGCATGTCATGGACCGTGGCCTAACTACTTTCACAAGAACGATTGCTATTTGTAGAGAAAAAATAGAACTTAAATTGGACATGAAGATAATAAAAGAGACAGAGCTATGTTCCTTACATATTTGTTGACAAAAGTTATGTTAATTCTATCAGTGTAAATTCTAATGAAGTTGCATAGTTTTATAGTACATAATATAAACTCAAAAAAAATATAAAAATTACCGTGCTCGAAGGAATCCTTATTTTTGCTAGTTGCTGCTACAAAGTTACCCAGGGTGCAATGCCACTTGGGCTAATGTTGAGGTTACTTCACATTGCATTCCTCCTTCATAGCTACCATTGGCTTCGAGGATATTGAATACTTCTGCACGTAGATGGGGTTCATTTCTTCCTGTTCCTTCATCCTCCCATGAAGGCAATGAATTTCACATTCCAACATGGCCACTTGTCTTTTTGTTGCCCCATATATTGTTTAAACATTTGCTGCATGTCCTCCACCTTTCCAGCCAGATGTCCTTTCCATTCTTCAAGGTTTGAAATGGTTTGTGTTATTTTTTAGAGTTCGGCTCCGTTAAGCTAGTTTTATAAAGCTTCTCACCCCTCGATTGAATTTTGAGCAAAAATAGTTCATTGATCATTGTTGATTGTATGCAAATGAGGCAGTTCATTGCCACTACGCACTGATATCTGCATTCCACATGTTCCTCCATTGTTGTTTACTAATGAATCAAATTTCAAACTGAGTTGTGCCTCCATTGTTATTTACCAACGGATCAAAGTTCAAACTGAGTTGTGCCTCCATTGTTGTTTACTAATGAATCAAAGTTCAAACTGAGTTGTCTAGGTTTGTCATTTATTTCTCTCCAGCTACAAAGCACATGGTAGCACTTCCATGACATTTGGTATTTCCAGGCATGCAAATTATGCAAAACCCTTGGTCTCTTTCCTTTATGCAAAACCCTTGGTCTCTTTCCTTCTCAAACGATTTGGAGAGAATTCTAGGGTTTTGCGTTGCGATGTAAAACAAATATTATAGATTTTTATTACTTTGTTTAAGTATGGGCGTTAAGTCTTGTAAATAATTTGTAATTACAGTTTGAAATTTGTCAATACATAATCAATTTATACCATGTTTCCATTTCAATGGGAAATAGACTCCACTATTTCATTTTTGAGTTTTGTGAGGAACTTGGTCGATAATTACTTTTGACAAATGTATTATATTTTCTCCATTCAATTAAATGATTTCTTCAATAACCCAAATATTCTAATTCTTGGTATAATATTTTTCTTAGCTTAACAAAGGAATCAATTACTGTAATTTGTGTTTACATTCCACCACATCGATGGAGTGGGTCTATTATGCACTCGGTCATATTTTTAGTAGAACACCTACGTTCTCTACATGTGCCAAGTGGTTTCCTTTCCACTCTTGTTCACTAGTCATGGGGAATCATGCCCTTTCCTTTTTTTAAGCCTTCGACCATTAGCCTTAATGAGTCCCATTTTGTTGTTGAAACTCATCAGTATATGCTCCATTGTGTTGTTTGAACTCTGCCAACTGAAGCACTCAATCTATCACTTGCATGTAACCAGAGAGAGGGATCCTCACCTACCAACTCGTACGAAGGTAATGAAGAAGCTTGGGATCTTTTTTCCAGTTCTTCGTTCATAGCTTAAATCCCTAAATCTGAGGGATTCCTTTTTCAGTTTTTAATCTATACAATCTGCACCAAGTGAAGTGAGTAGAACTTCAGTGTGAGCACATGGAAGCAAAATTTCCATCATCTTTATCAAAGATACATGGCTATATTTTGTATTTTTTATTCTTCATCGCCAAGGAAATGAAAAACAATGTTTGATACATCATTTATGTTGGTTTACCCAAAAATGGCCCTCATGTATGTTATTTCTCAATAATTAAACTTGTAGTTGAGAACATAACCATGGGAAAGTAGTGACACCATATAATCTTCTATGAAATGAATCCTTAATTCAGACATAGCAAGAAGATTTATCAAAATGAAATGATATAATCATTTAAAAAATTGCCTCCACGGTATAGTTGAATGTGGTTCCCTCTTTTATGTGGAATATGGTTTGGAGGAGTTCTTTTACATGTGATGTGAAGTCAAACACTCTCCTTCTAGCTTCTAATGTGTTGTGCGATGGTTTATTCTACCCAAGAAACTGATCTTTGGAAAAAATTTAATCAATTGCATAAGCACAATTCAATAGGTACCATGACATGTCCATTGTTTGCATGTAAAAGAACTCCTCTGAAGCAGCAGTTTTTAGAGTTGTCAAGGGTTAGAGTTGTCAGAGGTCTCAGAGTTGTCAGTAAGCCAGAGTTGTCAGAGGCCTCACAGTTGTCAGAGTTGTCAATAATCCAATGCAAAAAGTGTTTTTTGCCATAAGAGGGTCATCCAAAAAAACTAAGGAAAAATAGTTAGTTTCCATCTAAAATCATAGCAGAAAAAAATGTAATAGTTGTAGCATAATTACCAAAGACTAGGTGATTACCTTTGAAGGTGTAGATGATTTTTGAGCTTAGATCCAACAATTGACAGCCCTAAATCAAGAAGTTGAATGCCGTGACATGGAGAGGATGGTAAAATTTCGCACTCATAAAACCCAGAACCAGAAGCGATAAAACCTAGAACCATAATTGAGATCCATTCAGAAGCTAAAGAAAAGCTAGGTCTAAAATCCAGAAACGTGTGTTTGGGTGGTGGGAACAGTTCTAATGTTATGATTTTATGGAGCAGCATTCGAGGGATTAAGGCAAAGGATGTCAAGGCTCGGGAGAGCAAAGAAAAAAGATCAAGCTCGAGAAAGAGAAGCGCGGGCCCAAATTTCCCACAAACGAAAGATGAATGTAAACACAATGCCATATGTTGAGCAGAGTTAGAAGAACAACGTCAAGAAGGAAGCAACGAGAACAGGCCTCCCATGCCGAGATTAAATGGGAACTAACCCATCAACAATTGGAGGCATGCAATTCACAACAACACATGAGGCATGCAGCACAACAGCTGGATTAGCTTTGGTTCCAAACGAGACATCAAGCAACAGTTTTTAGAGTTGTCACGGGTCATAGTTGTCATAGGTCTCAAAGTTGTCAGTAAGCCAGAGTTGTCAGAGGCCTCACAGTTGTCAAAGTTGTCAGTAAGCCAATGCAAAAAATGTTTTTTGCAATAAAAGGGTCATCCAAAAAAACTTAGGAAAAATCGTTAATTTCCATCTAAAATCATAGCATAAAAAAATGTAATATTTGTAGCACAATTACCAAAGACTAGGTGATTACATTATTTCGGGGAATAATATCTCTTGTCAACAATCAATACTTTTAATTGACTTATCAAAATCAATACTTTTAATTCACTTATTAATATTTTGCAATATTGTTCCATTGCTATATAAATTTTTAAATGCATAGACAACACAAAAGGACAAAAAAATCTTATGATATTGCTCCACTACAAATTAGATCTCAAATGCATACCATCCAATCTCCAAAATTTTCTCTATGATTTATAAAAGTTGCTATAGTTAGCCATCATTCCAATCTTTTGAATGAATATATTAATTTAATATTATCATTTTTTTGACACTATGTCTAAGTGCATACCATCCAATCTCCAAAATGTTCTTTTTAAAAAAGGTGTGATAGTTAACCATCATTCCAATTTTTCGAATCAATATAAATTTAATATTGTAATTTTTATGTTTTTAATATGACACTATGTTTAAACATTTTAAAGCATTTTAAAGGGTTCACTTAAACTGAGTTGACTTAAAATGTTGGCATACACTTGCATAAAATAGCAAATTCACTTTTATCAACATAGAAAACATTAATTTATTTGTTCTTATCTATTAAAAATAATTTATTTGTTTTTGTTATCCACATAGAAAACATTAATTTATTTGTTCTTATTTATTAAAAGCAATTTATTTGTTCTTATTTATTAAAAACAATTTATTTATTCTTGAAATCAACATAGAAAACATTAATTTATTTGTTCTTATCTATTAAAAACAATTTATTTGTTCTTATCTATTGAAAAACTACTTTCTCTAAAAAAAAAAAAAATACACTTCATTGAACAATAAATTAAGAATATATAAATAGAAAATAACTTACCTCCTTCAAATTAAATAAGTAGAAAACAACTTACCATAATTCATTGAAAAATATATGGAGACTATACAGAGAGGAACAAGCCGTAGAATATCAAATTAGTTGAAACTTCTTTTAAAAAATTGACGTCATTTCTATAAATTTCCTACCATTTGATAATCCAGTTTATCAAATTAGTTGAAACTTCTTTTAAAAAATTGACGTCATTTCTATAAATTTCCTACCATTTGATAATCCAGTTTATTTATTTTTTTCTATTATCATGAATTGTAATATTTCCA
The DNA here is from genome assembly GCA_001517045.1 of Pseudotsuga menziesii. Taxonomy (NCBI): domain Eukaryota; kingdom Viridiplantae; phylum Streptophyta; class Pinopsida; order Pinales; family Pinaceae; genus Pseudotsuga; species Pseudotsuga menziesii. The sequence goes on along the minus strand of LPNX010431966.1, from coordinate 230,584 downwards.
CGGAATTGTACAAATGGGTCGAGACAAATTAATACTAATTACTATGTGGAATGTAGCCAAAATACTTATCTGATGCATTGATGACATGTTTAGCAGTATGCTATGAATAGACCAAAGCACCATGAAAATGATGTGACTCGTTAAATTAACTGCACCTTAACACTAACAATTTTTAAAAAATTGTGTTCGTTTATACACAATTAAGCCATGAATGAATGTGCATCATGTACATATATGGAAACTGACCCGATTAAGCCATGGATGAATGTGCATCATGTACATATAAGGTTTTAAATCATACCATGGAAACTGACCCGATTAAGCCATGGATGAATGTGCATCATGCCATGCATCTCTCACAATGGATAGATTCATTTTAAAGACGAGTATGTTCGGTAAATAAGGCTTTCCATGCTTAGAACACATTGTATGGCGGTACGGTTGTATTTATATTCTGTAGATATCTATCACTTTGCACTACCAACATCTACAGGATCTCTGATTGAGTACCGAGACTTCTAGCTGAATCACAATCCCTCCCCCTACTACATTCCTTATTTTGTTTTTTGGTGTGTCTGGATTGCTCAGAACAAAGGCATTTTTGAGGGCTCTAGAATTTCCTTGGCCTCACTCATCAGCAAGATTGGTTAGTACATTCACAGCTTCCCAATTCTGGAAAAAAAGAAGAAAATCAAGAATATAGGTCCTGCCCCATCACTGGTCTATCCGGTTGGTTTTTTTGATGGCGTTGTTGCTGATGGCATCGAAGGGGCTAGGATTTATCTAGTTGTTAATAGTTATCACTACTTCCATATCACGTTGGGTTGTGGTGGGAGTACCAACACAAGGGCAGAATTGTTAGCTATGTGGGCACTTTTGCACTGGGCTGCATCTCTGGGGCTACCATCACTACATATCTTTGGCGATTCTTCTATGATCATCAACTGGGCATTGGGTAAGGCAGCTCTGTCTTGCCTTACTTTGGACTACTAGTGTGTGGCCATTAGGCCTATGATGCCACTCTTTCTCAGATTAGACATGCAACATATTTACAAAGAGTACAACCAGTGTGCAGATGGCCTCCCCAAGGAGGCCCTGAATTTGGCTCCTGGCCTCTGTTATATTTCTGAGTTTTATGATGACTCTGTCATCAAGTTTGGTAAATTTCAGCTCTTTTAAGCTTGTGCCGGAGCTGGGCTCCCATCTTCTTGGGCACTCTTTCAGTTTAGATTGTGGATGTTTTGTATTCTGGACCTCCTTGGATGTGCCCATTGTACGCCCTTTGTGCTCTCTGGCCATATGCCAGGATGTCATGGATTACTTTCTAGGTCTCTCTTATCCATGGTGAGTATTGATCATTTGGTCACTATGTCATTTCGTACTCTTTGACGGGCACGGTAGCACATGTATTGCTGATGCATGTTTTGGCCACACATCGGTATGTAAAATGCCCTTTGATTCTATATGAATATCAAGGACGGGATTTTTTCTTCTGAAAATTTCTGCACCGCTATTACATTTATAGTTTTAATTGAAAATTATGTTGTTCGATGTGGTTGTTTTCATATTACTCACGAGTCTCTCATTTATAGTTTTTATTAAAAAATTTGTTAATCAGTGCGGTTGTATTTAGATTAAGTATAGTAATGCATTATAGTTTTTATTAAAAATTATCTTAATCAATGTGTCCATGACATAAACTTACAGTGCATCTTATAAATTTATAGTGTGGGCCGAACGAATAGAAATATTGGGAATTTAATTTTTGGGGTTAGCTATGTTATTGTATTTTTATTATTTTTCATTTTTATGAGAAAATAGGAATGATGAGTCATAGGGGAGACCAAGCCTCTAGGAGACCACTTGGAATATAAAAACCAGTTTTTATTATTCTTTATTTCTATGAAAAAAAAGAAATAATGAGTTAAGGAAGACCAAGAGTCACTAGAAAGTGCAAAAGACCACTTGGAATATGAAAACCAAAGGTCACTTCCCATATATATATATCCATCATTTAATAAAAAGTAAGTATGCTTTCATACCTATCTTTATGTTTTATATAATTATCCTATTAGTCTAAATTGAATTGTGTTTGCCAATAATATCTCTCCTTTAATGGGCTAGTGACAGTGGTATCATAGTAGCTTTTAACCATCCAGCCTGTGTTCATCTACCCTACGTTTTCAACGCTAAAAACCCTAATTTCTGAAAAATTATTTATTCTGCGTCTGATGTTTACCTGCCATATTTTTTTGTGCGCTCATAACTACTGAATGCATTTCATTCCTGCCAACCTCCATGCTGCCATTCTCCACTTGATAATTTTCCATAAGTTTCATCATTGGAAACACTAATTTCTAGTATTTCCTATACCTGTGTCTTCCCTAAAAAGCATAACTTGAGCATGTTGAACCCGCATTGTCTACCATCCATAATGTGTTTCATTTACTCACCAGTATGCCATCTAATGTTGGCATCTGCCAAAAATCAAGTGTTTATTTCTTTATACCTCACATTTTGCTAGTCTATAAATTTTCAAGCAAATTTCGTAGAGATTCTTCCGCTAGACCAAATGACTAGCGTGCCACTAGAATGGAGCTCCTACCTCCCTCTGGTTTGCTACTGCTTCAAGTTGGAACATCCCAGCTTGCTACGTGCTAATTCCCATCTCAATATCCCATAGGAAATACAACAATTGGGAATTGCGTATCGCTCCAAGTCAGTGCTTCTGGTCTCCTGTGGAAAACATGAAGACGCTCTCCCGTGACAGCATGAATACTCTCTTGGTGAAGACATGTGCACTCGGTTGGAGAATCCTCCCTTCATAAACACCACCGTGGAGCTGAGATCCTGTGCTTATAATGCATTGGAGACTCCTGTCTCTGTAAATATAGTCTAGCTAAGATCGTTATAATCATTTTAGTGTCAAGAATGGGAGCTGGAGCAGCGGAGCGTCACTCAAAGAAACAAAAACGTCTTCACAGGGTCTCTCTCCACAATTCCACGCGGAGGTAAGAAGTTACCAGCTCCATCTATTAGACTGTTACGTTCAACAGATCTATGGATTAGTTCGTGAAGTGCACAGTTTGTGCAGTGTTGTGACCCCTTTCTTTTGGAGTTGGCTAATCTCTATACCATTTGCAATTTTTCAGACGGGTTTGGCCCAAATAGGCAATACTATTTGTTATTGAAAATGAGATTTTTAGTGTTAATTGCAATTTTTATGGTAGAAATGGATTTAGGATCCTCTATTACCCTTGGGCACCCAGATTATGCAATTCCAATCATTGAAAACTCACTGAAAACTACTCTTTGAACAATTTCCCCATAATTTTGGGCAAAAAAGTAGCTAAATTTTAGGTACAAATTATCTAGAGTTTAGCTTACTCCCTTTAGGTTTGGTGAATGACTTCTGTTGGACATGCAATTAATGATGCAACTTCTCCTCATGTATCTCCATTTGCACTTAAAATTCAGCGGAAACTGTTCAAAGGTTAGCTTTTACTGATTGATCTCCATTTGCACTTAAAATTCAGCGGAAACTGTTCAAAGGTTAGCTTTTACTGATTGGAACTGCATAAGCATAAACTAGGTGCCCCAAGGGTAATAGAAAGTTCTGAATTCATTTCTGCAATAAAAATTGCAATACACTGAAAATCTCATTTTCAACAACAAATTGTGTTGCCTAATTCCCGCCAAACTTGCCTGTAAAAATGCAAATAGTTTACAGATTAGCGAACTCCGTTGGGTTGGGTTGAGTAAAATCATGGATGATATCCCTCCTACGCATCCCTTCCTACTCTGACACGCATCCCTGCCTAAAATCATGACCATTGGATGTCATGATCATGCTCCAGCTGAAGGTTGAGGTCGTGGGAATCAAGGTGTTTCTTGGCCATTGGACGCAGATGCAAGGTGGTACGTCTCTTTTTACTGCCCAAAGCACCAGAGGTACGATACTCATCTCTTGGGCACATCGTGGAGCAAGTAAAGACTGTTGTGGAGCTTTGTTGAACTGCAAACAAAAATTTTGACTAGTGACGCCCCTTGGCACGCCTGGTGGGACAGACTCCAAGAGCTGCCACCATGATCATGTAAACTCCAACGCTAAGAGATACATTTTTACTGCAAGTGAAGCTGTGAAACTTCATGTAAAGCTAACCGTAAGGTTAGAACGTGGATCTCTCTCTCATGTGAAGAGACCACTGTGAACGACAGATGGGCAAGACCATTAAGGTTTTCTTTTTGTTGTGTTTGTGTTTGATTTGTATGCAACTCGTGGGGATGGTCACTAGAACCCTAATAATGCATTGGGTGGAAGTAAGAACTATTGAATACTGTTGCTATGATTCATGAAGTCTATGCATCCACTGTTGTGTGTGAACATTGATCACTCCAAGTGAAGTGTGTAGGTTCTCTGTGTACTCTTTGAGTGATGGATGAAAATGAGTTAAAGACTCCATGTTCTTCTTCTCTTTGATATGTGTGGAGGAAGTGAATACAAACGATGGTGAAAGATTGTTTCTTGGTATAGGTGAGCTTTCTTGTTGAATTGAAGAGTTGAAACAATGTTGATGACTCCATCTTGCTGCATCCTCAACTTCAGAAGACTCATGCTACAAATGTAGCCCTAGCATATCTGAAACTGAAGGTGGAATTAACTTCTGAATTCTCTTACGATCTTTCTGACTCTGAAGAGGAAAATAAGAAAACGCAGAAAATTGTAGTAAAGCCATATCATTCTACAAACTGTAAAATGAAGCGCTAGGTCATGGATTCCAGGTTATCTTTCTCTCATTCGGGATGAGCACCTGTCCATAGTTCTCTTTCCAACATTCAATTTGGTTACATTTGATTAAAAAGAAAAAAATTATCTATACTGTACGTGGATCAACAGAAGTTTTGCAGAGATTATCTATTGCATGTGTATTTGTGGAGTTTCTTTCCCATTTGAAAAGTTGAAGTGCTGCAATTTACATGAAGTATGAAGAGTTGTGTCTTCTATTTTTCCAAAAGCGTTGGAAGCTTGTTGCATAAATGAAGATTGAAGCTGTTGTGACTTAATTTAAACGAAGCTCCCAAGTCTATCCGATTGTTCACTTGAAGACAGTGTTGATTGGCTCATGGTTTATTTCTGGCAGAAACCTAAACTTCTCTGCACTAAGAAACTTTATTAAATCCACTTAGTTGAAGAGTTACTACTAAATGATGTGGCACTTTCAAAGGAAATCCAGGCTAGATTTAATCATTCAAACAACAACCTCAAAATAACGTTGTGTGTTACAGTATTGAATAATGCATTTTGGCCAACGTACCAGTCCTGTGAGCTTAATCTACCGTCTGAGATGGCAAGATGCATTGAGGTGTTCAGGGACTTCTATTCTACAACCCATAAACATCGTAAACTGAAATGGATATACTAGCTGGGGAATCGGGACATCCTCTCCAGGTTTGATACAAACACAATACAAATCACATTGACAACATATCATGCAGTTTCGCTATTGTTCTTCAATGCCTGTGAAAAGTCGAACTATGAAGAGATAAAATCTCAGTTAAATTTAGAAGATAAAGATGTTATTAGACTACTGCATTCAGTTGCATGTGGAAAGTATAATATTCTTCTAAAGCATCAGATCAGTGCTACAATATCTACCAGTGACAGTTTTGAATTCAATCCTTCCTTTACACACAGATTAAAGATTGTGATGAAGGATGTGGTTCGTGGAATCCTAGTGTGCGTTGGCTGTGTAAATGGTAGGTACATGTGCTCTCGCCGATTTGAAGGATTCCTAGAGCTGTATTTTTTGTGCATTGAAGCAGTGAAGGATATCATGTGGTAAATCCCATGAGAGTTGGAAGAGCAAATTGAATTGAAAATAGTGGAGTTGCACATTATGGTGAAGATTGCCCATTTATGATAGAGAGCAGACATCTTTCCAATATGCCTCAAAGAGCTGCACTGAACCTTAGAAACGTGAAGACCTTGTTGTATTGAAGTCTTCCTTCTTGTTGTAAAAAGGAGTTAATGATTTGCTCTTTTTTTATAGTGTTATGTTTGTTCATGAAGGCAGTGATGTGAATAAGTATTTTGTAATTAAAGAGTTGTGCTGAGAGCGATTTGTTTTTTTGGTGTTGCCATGTATGATTGAAGCATTCTTGTTACAAGAAAACCTTGTACAGAATTAGCAGAGACGATTGTAAACTACTGGAAGATAGTATTGATTTTGCAATCTATGCTACATCTACATTGAATAGTGTTCTAGAATTGATTTACATAATTGAATTTGTATGCTGCAGAAATGAATTGTATTGTAGAGTTGAATTAAATTGACAACTGCATAATTGTGTTGCACCGAAGTGAAGCTTGAAAAATGTTGCAGAAAGTGTTGGCCCGGTTGTCTGGCTGTTGAATGAAAGTATTGGGAGTGATTATATAGATTATATTGCAGGTGAACAACTGCTTGAAAAGAAATTTGCAGAACAAGATCCGCATCATTCACTTATAGCAGATTCCTCAATTCAACCATCATATATGTAATTTGCAACTATAAATGTTTGTAAGTAGGATGGGGATGCAAGAAGCCCTATGTATTCTCTTCTACTTAGACTTCTCCTCTTGCACCTGGAGAACATTATGTCAACTTCAAGTTTTGAAGCCTTCAACTTCAAGTTTTGAAGCCTTCTTCTGATAATGAGAAGCCATGGCCTTCTTTAAGTAAACCAAAGCAAGCTAGTTTAAGCCACATGGAGTTTCAAAGGACACATTTAGTGATAAAACCACATAGATGGAAGGGAACCATTTCAGGAGTTCACATGTGTTTTGTGTCTAGTTGCAACACCTTGAGACTCTGGTCACATTCACATTTCTCATGTGTTTTGTGTCTAGACTCTAGTCACATTCACATTTCTAATATGTTTTGTCTCTAGTTGTGACACTTTGAGACTCTTCTCACATTCATATTTCTCATGTGTTTTGTATCTAGTTGTGACACATTGAGAGTCTCCTCTCCTCACATTGTTCAGAATGAAGACCGCTAGTAAAAAAAACAAGAGAGATTAAGCGAACCGAAATAAGAGATCATGTGAAGAGCTATGTTTGATTGAGCTCCAGAGTTGGTGGTCATCCTAAAACCACGGATATCGAGAGCACCCTCATGTAGCAGAAGCAAGTGCAAGCTTCTAGCTAACTCACTTGGAAAAATATTGTCAAGGTGGAAATGTTCAGCAAGATGCACTTGTTCACTTCATGTTTCAGCTCTTGAGATGGTTTGTGGTAATCCTCAAACCACTAATTCAGTAGAAGGCTCCAGCCTCATGTTGCTTCTACTAGAAAAAACCTCTGATCCTCATGCCAAGTTCCAGACATAACCTTTGAGCGTCTGCACCAAGTTTGAGAGTTTGTGGCCATCATTAAACCACCCACATACTAGAAGATTTCAGCTTCTGCTAGCCATTTTGGTTGGTGGTCAACCAAAACCACCCTTTCAAAGAGATCTTGTATTTTAGTAGAAGATTGTGCAATCTTTTACTAACTTGCTTGGCATAGTGGTTTGTTAATCATTTTGTTCATCTCTCCTCGTTTCCTTGGACTCTTATACACCCTTGAGGGGACTCTTGGGAATCTAATCCTTTGGGTTAGCATTATCCCATGTTATTGTATTATTATTATTCTTCATTTTCATGAGAAAAAAAAAATGATGATTCATAGGGGAGACCAAGAGTCACATAATCCAAGAGACCATCACTTGGAATATGAAAACAAGGGTCACTTCTCATGTATATATGTGCATTAGTTAATAAGAAGTAAGTGTGTTTTGACTCCTATCTTTATGTTTTGTGTGGCTATCATATTTGCCTAAATTGGCTTGTGTTTGCCAATAATATTTATGCCCTAATGGGCTCCTAACAACACTACTAATAAAAATTCGAAATAAAAAATATAGTGACTAAAAAAAATAGTAATCCGGTGTTCTCCACTATATGTTTATCCTATTTCAATGCTTTCAAGTTCAATGCCACCTAATTTATTTTCAGCGTGTGTTTGAGTTGTATATGTACTGCTGTATTTTTTATGTATAAACACACCAAAAACAAAAGCTCGCCTCCACTAGTGACCTCCTCTATAAACAAATTTTTGGGCTGGTTTTAGAGGAGCCTCTGCTATAACCTCGGATAAAATGCATTTTTCTTTCTAGTGAAATGACATTTTGAATATCCAATTGTGTCCCATATTTTAGATTCTTTATTTTTATATAATAAAATGGGTTTCTTCTTCTATTTGATTATTTGATTGTCTAATGCCACAAATTGTTACATTTTTTTTAAATATATGAATTATTTTCATTGTGACTATTAACAAAAGTGTAATCAATATGCTTATCCAAACAAATACTAAAATATAAAATTAAATATTACTATAATATTTGATTTGAGATGATTAATTAAAATTTTATAAAAAAAACTACATTTACATATCACCAACATGGAAAAATTCACAACACCATACACAATCTATAAAATAAATAAAAACTTTATTTACATATCCAAAACATGGAAAATTTCGCCACAACACCATACACAATCTTTAAAATAATTTAAAAATTATATTTACATATATGTAGCATGGAAAATTTCACCACATCAACGTACATAATATATTTATTTCAACTAACAAATGTTTTCATTCTTTTCCATGAACCGATGCCTACTCAAATTTTAGCCATCAGTGCTCTTTCACATAATAAATTTATCAATGGTCTTTACATATCATATGGACCAAAGCACTTTTTTTTCCTTGGAAAAATTCGTAATTTTATTTCAGCTATGAACAAAATTAGATTCGCATATGTATAAAAGGCAATTAAGTACCCCATACTTTGTCAACAAAAAAGAATAATATGTTTCTACAATATCACTAAACTTTTTACATTTTTTTACAGCCATTATAGTATCTACTCATATCAACAAAAAAAACAAGTTTTTATCCATAAACAAGTTAACAGAAGTCATACATCTAAGTAAGATAAATATAGATAGGTGTCTTTTAATTCCTGTTTAAGTAAAATGCGCATGTTCCTCATTAAACGGGCGATGATAATAACTGTAAATACTAGCCGGAGCATGTTCTAATATCTTCCAGCAACCAAACTGTAGTTGTGTGGCTTGTTTGAAAATCTTGTCGGCCACCCCATTATGTTCCATGTAAACATGTGTAAAAGATAAACTGTCACATATTTGTTGTAAAAGAGCCACTTCCCCAAGAATATGAAGAAGTCGTAACACACGACATCTGGTAAATCCTCTAACCGAATCAATCACAATCATAGAATCGCCAAAAACTTGTAAAGAATGACAATCCTTTCCACAAAAAATAGGAGTAGAAGTTTTAGAGCCATCAATTCTACAAAATTGTTGGAACCCCTCCCAAGGCCAGCCGATATATGAAAGGAATGACTAGTATAAAGAAAAATACAACCTCCTCCCCTGCAATTGAGTTAAACAACCAAAATATTGGCAACAACCATCTCCAAAGGTGTTCAACGATCTTGAAAAATAGATTTGTTCCTGGACAACCAGACATCCCAAGAAATAATACAAGGAAGTGCACTGAAAAGAATGTAGCCCCGCTCAGCAAACCATAAATGTAAGGCCTCCCAAAAATTCGGGCCATTCCAAACAAAACAAGTATTAAGTGCAATTCCAACCTCCTGCCAAATCTATTGAGTGTCGCAGCAATGCAAAAATAGATGATACAGTGTTTCAAAAGAGTTGCAGCAAAGTGCACATCTTCTTAGACCCTGGAAGCATCTACACTGAAGAACATCCCAAGTGGGAGCTTCGTTTTCCAAAATAGTCCAAGCAGAATAGTATAGAGGGGTGGAAACTCTTATGCCATTTATTGTACAAGAAAAATTCATATTGGGCTCATCAACTGTAATGGGGCTAACATTATGCAAGAAGGGTGATCCTATGATGCAATCTTCTTTTAGGTCGTCTAGTCTATTAAGATGCAGAACTTCTTTTATTCCATTGATGCTTATTGGAAAATTTGGAACTCGTCCTTTGAGCTATACAGGAGTTCCTTCAATGGCTACACCATGTTCGTTTGTTTTTCCATGGATCCTTCAATGGACTCTGTAGGGCTTACATCCTTGGACTGCCAATCTACAAATCAAACTACAGTTTCTTTGACTGAAATAAAATCTTTCTTTCAGACTTCTAAAGCTTCATCATCCATAATAGCCTTCGATGATACAAATTTCGCGTTAGATCTGATACCAAATAGACGCCAAGATCGAACGCGAACGCAACTGATGAGAGATAAAGACTTCAGAAAATGCAGCTTCGTAATACAGACTCAAAAACTTGTTTGTCTTCGGAGGGCGAAGATCATCACAAGCGCAAAATTTTAGTAACCAGAGTTTATGATCCCGTCTCATCACACTAAGTGCATAGGGAGAGCATACGCTACTGGTTTTACAGACTCATTACAAGTGAGATCACTGCTTTTGATCCTAGCTGATCACTCAAGGCCCAGAGAGAGAGCATACATAATGCTCGACACACAGAGAAAATGCAAAAATCTTACTGGACTCAAAAACACTCGGTGCCCAAATGAGAGGAGGAGCACCTTATTTATACATATTTAACCGATAAACCTACTTGCTTCGAATCTCATGGAAGTGGATCAAATCGCACCTTTTGTTGGGTAAGTCACCCAAGCCATGTGAAAGAATCTATAGACTGACAACTAGACTGGACTTTTTACAAAGTGCAGCTACTGTTAGCGGCCCACGATGCTTTCCATTATTCATTGTCATGATTACAAATACATGGGTTTTCCCCACATGTACAACCAGCAAATCTATCAGATTCAAAGTCATTATTTAAACCAAATTCGGTATTTAGAAATAAGCAATTTGAGAAACACTGTTCCACATCGGATCCGATCATGACTTCATTAGGAATACAACAGAATTCTCCTTGAAAAATGGATTCAACTTTAAGGTTTAAAGGAATTCTTCTTGTATGAATTTTATGATCTAAGAGGCGGCCATTTTTGTCCATTCTTCTGAATTTCTACTGAGTGAAAATAGATTTAAACCACATATGATTGCGGTGTGCTACGATCATGTCTGCTTGAAGGTGTAGGATGAAATTTGCACATCGTTGAACCCAATCTTTTCTTGGACAGAATTTATCAAGGAAAACTTCTGTCCATTCGGACCATTGTTGTTGTACCAGTGTAGAAGGATCTCCACAAATTATTATTTCTCCCTGTTCTCTACAAAACTGAAATATGAGGTTACAACTATTCCATGTTAAAAATTCTGGACCGATATCCACATAATACAATTCTCGTCCATCTGTATAAGTTGTATCAAGCCAAACATGATTAAGCTACTAAAGCTGGTGCATGGCATTTTCTGCCTTTAAAGGCTTGTTTTTCCCATCTCTCCAATATTTGTATTTTTAGAGGAGAGGCATTTACTTGTTGGATCAAGGAGAGGGAAAGATACTTATCTGCTTCCTTTTTGCTGGCGCAATTCAAAAAATCTTCTCTTTCTTCCTCTGACAAGGGATCATTGAAGATTCGAAGCTTAGATTTTTTGTTTGACGAGCTGGATGCTCCATAGAAAACATGTTGAGACTAGGTTTCTCCTATAGTTCTTCTCTGGTTAGCATATCAGCAACACAATTCAAATATCCTGGTTTATATACAATTTAAAAATCAAAGTTTTGCAACCAAAGAAACCATTTTAGAATCCTAGAACTATTTTCTGCCATAAGATTTTCATTCTTGAATATACCAGGCATTATTTTCAGATATGTTCTAATAATGAACTTGACAGGTTTTAGATAAAGATTGAAATGGTTTACAGACTTTTTGACTACGAGGATTTCCTTGTGACTTGACGGATAATTGATTTCTACATTTTTTAATGCTCCTGAAGCATAGCCGCAGATTTCTTCTTGATCACCATGTTTTTCTATGAGAATACCTCCCCAAGATTTATTGGAGGCATCTGTTTCAATCACCATTTGACCCGAGCCTTGTGGTAGTGAGAGTGGAGGAAACTGTTTTACTTTTTCTTTGATTTGCTTTACTGCATTCATCATATCTTTATTCTATCTTGGGGGTTTTTTCTTCAGTCATTGCTGCAGCAGATGAATGTCATCTACATGTCCTTTCTAGAATGGCCTAATATAATTTAGGCTTCCCAAGAATCTCTGCAATTGAACCTTTTCTAAGATCTGATCAAGAAAGTTAGCAAAAACCTTAACGACATGTTCTTGAAGGATCACCTGTCCTTTACTTATTTTATATCCTAAAAGTTCAATGCCCTTTTTTCCATTTTCCATTTTGGATTTTGACAAAACCAATCCATGTTCGAAAACCAAAGAATAAAATTCTTGAAGATGTTTCAAATGTTCCTGCAAAAATTTGGAACAAATAAGAATATCATTTATGTACACTAATGCCCATTTCTTTTCTCTAAAGATATCTTCCATTCTTTTCTGGAATTCTGATGGTGCATTGTTAATGCCAAATGGAAGAACCTTCCATTGATACTGCCCATGAGGAACAACAAAGACAGTTTTGTACCTATCTTTTGCTTCAATTCCAATCTGGTAAAAACCATACTTTAGGTCAAACTTGCTAAAAAATGTGCATCCTGCTATTCTTTGCAACAAACGAGATTTATCAAGCAGAGCGTAACAGACTGGTTCAAGGATCTTGTTCAAGGGTTTAAAATTCACAACCAATCTGGGTTTTCCTCTTTTCATCTCAGATTGTTTATTGACAACAAATGCTCGACATGCCCAAGGGCTATTAGAAGGTTGTATAAGGCCTTTGTCCAAGAGTTCTTTGATTTCATTTGCACAGAATTCTCTTTCTGAGGGAGACATAAGGGCAGCAAAGGCTTTTTGAGCTTTTGATTTTTCTAGGGGGTTAAAAGGTAAGGAAACAAAATATTTTTCCCTGATCCAAAATGCATTAGGTGACTCTGAGGTGCAATCCTTCTCTAGTTTAGAGGAAATTTCGGAGAGGATAGATTCTTTGTCCATTTCTGCATAGGCGATGCGTCTTTCCATTTTGAATAGTTCTGGAAGACTGAGAGTGGGGTTGGATTGGGGAACAAGATTCTTACATTTGTAAGAAGCAGAATAGTATAGAGGGGTGGAAACTCTTCTATCATTTATTGTACAAGAAAAATTCATATTGGGATTATCAACTTTAATGGGGTTGACTTTATGCAAGAAGGGTGATCCTATGATGCAATCTTCTTTTCAGTCATCTAGTCTATTAAGATGCAGAACTTCTTTTATTCCATTGATGCTTATTGGAAAATATGGAACTTGTCCTTTGAGCTGTACAAGAGTTCCTTCAATGGCTACACCATGTTCATTTTTTTTTTCCCAGTAAAAAGATGGTATAGCATTTCCTTTTGACAAATTCATTTGGCAACTTGAATCTATTAAACAATCAAGCTCATAAGATTTGAATTCAGATGGACAAAACTTTATTTTACTGAAATATTTAGGACCAATGAATAGTCCTAGAGATCCTAGTGATGGTTCATCATTATGACAGTCTTCTATTCCTAAATCACTAGTGTGTTGAGAATGTTTTGGACTTTCAGCATCTTTTGGTGACTTTAATAATTCAGCATAGGCTCTGCACATTTCTTCATCAGAGGACTGGTCTCTTTCTCTTGTTGTTATTTCAAGCATTCTTTTCAATTCCTCTACTTATTTTACCAGCTTCTTTAGGGAATACTACTTATCTTTGATCTGTAGTCTTAGCAGATTTTCTTTATCTTTTCTGAACTTTTGTCTATCCTCATGATGATCAGGATAGCCTTTGTATAAATCAGCAGGCTGGTAGAATGTTGGATTCTTGCTAATTTCTGGAGAGACAAATATCTCTTTTTCTTCTGTAACTTTTTATTTTTCTTTTCTTCTTGTTAAAATATTTCTTATTTCTTCTTCCTACCTTTCCTTTTCAGGTGTTCATAACAATGAGCACAAAGGTCAGCATGTAGACTGCCATGCCTACAGAAAAGCACTTGAGAGACTAAAAATAAGAAACAAAGGAGTAATCTTGTACATGATGTCTCTCCCTATAAGTAGCACTGGTTTTACCTCCACAAACCCACAGGGTGAAACCTCGTTCCATCCAGGAAGAAATCTTTCTGATACTCCATTTTGACAGTTTGCTCATGATGGTCTTTCTAAAAGAGAGTTCCTCATTCCATATCAGGAAGAAATCTTCTTGATATTTCCTTGCTCGAAGCTAACAATGATCACTTGCTTGCAGGACAAGAAGAAGTAAAAGCTACTATTATCTTAGCAAGCAAAAAATTAGAAAAAAGGCTAGATGTCCAAGGAAAAATGGTGTCCAGAACACAAAATGTAAATAGTAAAAAGAGCCCTATAAGCCAAACTGCATTAGAGCTTGCAGCTAAAGGCCATAAAGTCAAACATGAAAAAAGATACTCTGTTGGAATGATGAGTATCCAAGAAGATGACCAAAGACTAGAATTTCTTTTTGGTCAAGAAATAGAAAACCTTCATGAGTTAAGAAATATGGTCTCCCAGTTCAAACAAATGCCAAATTCCCTCCCAGATAAATATTTATCGGCATTCAGAATCCCAAAAAGAGAAAATATTGGATCCTCAAATCCATACGACCAAAGTCATACTAATCCTTAGATAACAGGTCCTCCCCCTCCTTTTTATACTGAAATGTCACATCTTCTTGACACTTCTCCTTCGTCAGTACCTCATTCCCTTAGTTTTGGGATAAATGGGATGAATAATTTAATCTCCCAAATGCCTAATCAACCTGTGTTGAACATACAATGTCAATCTTGCGTCCAAATTAGATATTCCAATCAGCTTCTATCAAATTGGATCTTGTACAAAAGAACACAGGACCATACAATAACTGGCCAACAACTAGCACTCCAGCTGGTTGTCGGATTTTTAGGGCTAGCCTCAGAATGGTGGAACTGGATTCCCCAAGAATCCAGAAAAGAAATGTTGAATGCAGAAGATGCAGACCAACAAATTCTTACTGCCCTTGGTAAATAATTCTATGGTCCCAATGAAAATGAATATTATGAACATCTTCCATCTATATTTATGTCAGCTAGAATCTGTGACCTAAATAAGAGTGAAGAATATTTTTGCTATATGCAAAAATTGTTGATTTCTTCTGGCAATGCTGATAAGCCCGCATATTTGAAACATTACTTGAGAAGCTTTCTTGGCCATGTTCTTGATGCTGTTGAACAACACCTTAAAGATAAAAACATCCCTCTGTCAGGTCTTTCCCTTTCCCAATTACATGGATTCATCATGGAAACTTGGCAATAACATTGTCTGGAGAAACTAAGTGGCTAAATATTTCAAGCGACACTCTTCAATGTTTTCCTCGGGTTTTTTTAAAGATGTTGCAAAAATGCCAGATTGGGGGTGTGGCGCCCACAACTGAGGACACTTCGGGCATGAATCATGTAGTTGTAAGAAGAAGCAACAGTCCAAATATACTAGTGCACCTAGATTTCATCCAGACAAAGGCTATAAGCATAAAAAGGACAAAAGTTTTCAAAAGAAAGCCTACTTTAAGAAAAGATCTGAACCTGCAGATAAAGAAAAATGTTTCATCTGCGGTAAGAAGGGTCACTGGGATAAAAAATGCCCAAATAAAAATAAAAACCCTAGACTTGCTGCCATGTTTTCAGAAGACCTGGATCCAGCCTGGTGGGATCTAGCTTGGTGTGGAGCAGGAGACTACCCTGAAGGTGAAATCATATTCTTACCAGAAGAAGGAGATTCATCTGATTCTAAACCTGCCTTAGATCAATTTGCTCCAAACTCCTCTGACTCCTCTTCTTCTGATTCTAATGAAGAAGCAAATTTAGGAGGTTGCTCTGGTCCTCCTGATTTCAATTTTTATATGTTCTCTTTCAACCCGCCTAAGGTCTCCTCGGAATGTAGGATTGTTGAAATTGACAAAGAATTGTCTGAGACCCCAATCTATCAATATATGAAAAGGCAAGATCTAAAAGATGAAAGAAGAAAGCTTTTAACAAGAAGAAAAGAAAAAGAAAAAGTTTCAGAAGAAAAAGAGAGATCAATCTCTCCAGAAATTAGCAAGAATCCAACATTCTACCAACCTGTTGATTTATACAAAGGCTATCCTGATCATCATGAGGATAGAAAAAATTTCAAAAAAGATAAAGAAAATATGCTAAGACTACAGATCAAAGATAAGCAGTATTCCCTAAAGAAGCTGGTAAAAGAAATAGAGGAATTGAAAAGAATGCTTGAAATAACAACAAGAGAAAGAGACCAATCCTCTGATGAAGAAATGTGCAGAGCCTATGCCGAATCATTACAGTCACCAAAAGCTGCTGAAAGTCCAAAACATTCTCAGCACACTAGTGATTCAGGAACAGAAGACTATCATAATGATGAACAATCACTAAGATCTCTAGGACTATTCACTGGTCCTAAATATTTCATTAAAATAAATTTTTGTCCATCTGAATTCAAATCTTATGAGCTTGATTGTTTAATAGATTCAGGTTGCCAAATGAATTTGGAAAAAGGAAATGCTATACCATCTTTTTACTGGGAAAAAACAAACGAACATGGTGTAGCCATTGAAGGATCTCTTGTACAGCTCAAAGGACGAGTTCTATATTTTCCAATAAGCATCAATGGAATAAAAGAAGTTCTGCATCTTAATAGACTAGACAACCTAAAAGAATATTGCATCATAGGATCACCCTTCTTGCATAAAGTCAGCCCCATTACATTTGATGAGCCCAATATGAATTTTTCTTATACAATAAATGGTAGAAGCGTTTCCACCCCTCTATACTATTCTGCTTCTTACAAATGTAAGAATATTGTTCCCCAATCCAACCCCACTCTCAGTCTTGCAGAACTGTTCAAAATGGAAAGATGCATCACCTATGCAGAAATGCACAAAGAATCTGTCCTCTCCAAAATTTCCTCTAAACTAGAGAAGGATTGCACCTTAGAGTCACCTAATGCATTTTGGACCACGGAAAAATATTTTGTTTCCTTACCTTTTAACCCCCTAGAAAAACCAAAAGCTCAAAAAGCCTCTGTTGCCCTTATGTCTGCCTCAGAAAGAGAATTCTGTGCAAATGAAATCAAAGAACTCTTGGACAAAGGCCTTATAGAACCTTCTAAGAGCCCTTAGGCATGTCGAGCATTTGTTGTCAATAAACACTCTTAGATAAAAAGAGGAAAACCTAGACTGGTTTTGAATTTTAAACCCTTGAACAAGATCCTTGAACCAGTCCGTTACCCTATACTTGATAAATCTAGTTTGTTGCAAAGAATAGCAGGATGCACTATTTTTAGCAAGTTTGACCTAAAGTCTGGTTTTTACCAGATTGGAATTGAAGCAAAAGACAGGTACAAAAATGCCTTTGTTGTTCCTCATGGGCAGTATCAGTGGAAGGTTCATCCATTTGGCATTAACAATGCATCATCAGAATTCCAGAAAAGAATGGAAGATATCTTCAGAAAAAAGAAATGGGAATTAGTGTACATAGATGATATTATTATTTGTTCCAACAATTTGCAGGAACATTTGAAACATCTTCAAGAATTTTGTTCTTTGGTTTTCAAACATGGATTGGTTTTGTCAAAATCCAAAATGGAAATTGGAAAAAAGGACATTGAATTTTTAGGATATAAAATAAGTAAAGGATAGGTGATCCTTCAAAAACATGTCTTGAAGGTTTTTGCTAACTTTCCTGATCAAATCTTTGAAAAGGTCCAATTGCAGAGATTCTTGGGAAGCCTAAATTATATTAGGCCATTCTACAAAGAATAGGAAAATGACATTCATCTGTTGCAACAACAATTGAAGAAAAATCCCCCAAGATGGAATAACGATATGACAGATGCAGCAAAGCAAATCAAAGAAAAAGTAAAATAGCTTCCTCCACTCTCACTACCACAAGGCTCGGGTCAAATGGTGATCAAAACAAATGCCTCCAATAAAGCTTGGGGAGGTATTCTCATAGAAAAACATGGTGATCAAGAAGAAATCTGCGGCTATGGTTCAGGAGCATTCAAAAATGCAAAAATCACTTATCCGTCAAGTCACAAGGAAATCCTCGCAGTCAAAAAGAATGTAAACCATTTCAAGCTTTATCTAAAACTTGTCAAGTTCATTATTAGAACAAATCTGAAAATAATGCCTGGTATATTTAAGAATGGAAATCTTATGGTAGAAAATAGTTCTAGGATTCTAAATGGTTTCTTTGGTTGCAAAACTTTGATTTTGAAATTGTATATAAACCAGGATATTTGAGTTGTGTTGCTGATATGCTAACCAGAGAGGAATTACAGGAGAAACCTAGTCTCAACATGTTTGGATATGGAGCATCGAGCTCGTCAAACAAAAAATCTAAGCTTTGAATCTTCAATGATCCCTTGTCAGAGGAAGAAAGAGAATATTTTTTGAATTGCACCAGCAAAAAGGAAGCAGATAAGTATCTTTCCCTCTCCTTGATCCAACAAGTAAATGCCTCTCCTCTGAAAATACAAATATTGGAGAGATGGGAAAAACAAGCCTTTAAAGGCTTAGAAAATTCCATGCACCAGCTTCAGCAGCTTAATCACGTTTGGATTGATACAGCTTATATAGATGGACGAGAATTGTATTATGTGGATATCGGTCCTGGATTTTTAACATGGAATAGTTATAACCTCATATTGCAGTTCTGCAGAGAACAGGGAGAAATATTAATTTGTGGAGATCCTTCTACGCTGGTGCAACAACAATGGTCCAGATGGACAGAATTTTTCCTTGATAAATTTTTTCCAAGAAAAGATTGGGTTCAACAATGTGAAAATTTCATCCGACACCTTCAAGCAGACATGATCATAGCACACCACAATCATATGTGGTTTAAATTTAAACTACGACATCTTGGATGATCTTACTCTCCTCTTGAACCCCCTATTTTCACTCAGCAGAAATTCAGAAGAATGGACAAAAATGGTCGCCTCTTAGATCATAAAATTCATACAAGAAGAATTTCGTTAAACCTTAAAGTTGAATTCATTTTTCAAGGAGAATTATGTTGTATTCCTAATGAATTCATGATCGGATCCGATGTGGAACAGTGTTTCTCAAATTGCTTATTTTTGGATACCGAATTTGGTTTAGATAACGACTCTGACTCTGATAGATTCACTGGTTGTACATGTGGGGAAAACCCATTTATTTGTAATCATGACAATGAATAATGGAAAGCGTCGTGGGCTGCTAACAGTAGCTCCACTTTGTAAAAGGTCTAGTCTAGTTGTTAGTCCATAGATTCTTTCACATGGCTTGGGTGACTTACCCAACAAAAGGTGCGATTTGATCCACTGTTATGAGATCCGAATCAAGTCTTTTTACTGATAGGTGTAAGTTTCGGGTCACCGGTTTACCAGCTAAATATGTATAAATAATTTTCTCCTCCCCTCATTTGGGCACCGAGTGTTTTTGAGTCCAATAAGATTTTTGCATTTTCTCTGTGTGTCGAGCACTGTGTATGCTCTCCCTCTGTGCCTCGAGCGATCCGCTGGGATCAAAAGCAGTGATCTCACTTGTAATGAGTATGTAAAACTAGTAGTGTATGCTCTCCCTCTAGACTTAGTGTGATCAGCTGGGATTAGAAACTCTGGTTAGTGCAAGTTTGCGCTTGTGGTGATCTTTGCCCTCCGAAGACAAACAATTTTTTGAGTTTGTATTACGAAGCTACATTTTCTGAAGTCTTTCTCTCTCATCAGTTGCATTCACGTTCGATCTTAATACAAAGAATTTTTTCTTTGGCTGGACACTTTAATTTCCAAAGTTTCCTCCACCATCAAATAATTGGCCAATTCTGAACCTACAAAGTTAATTGTATATAACCATGCTTTGGTGTATATTCCCCAGATGAGTGATGATCCCAAACTAGCAAATATGCTCAGACCGATAATGTAATATGTGAATTCCTCAGCGCTGCCAAGTAAACATACCATTCCACTGAAAATTTAACAGACTGTCCCAATCTATGTCCAGAAACCCATCCTTGATGACACATCGTCGAAGTCCTGGGATCATCCATATTAGAGAGGAAAAAAATACCCCTGCCAGACAAGATCAATCTTAAATCCACAGATAATAAGTGAGCACCACCAGAAACCACCCAAGGGTCCAATCCAACCCGAACCACGATACCATTCCCAACCCGCCATACCAGTCCAAAACCAATCAAGCCAAAAGAATGTAATACTACCTTCCAAAGAACAAAGCAACCACCCCGCGATTTATCATCCGTTTAGATCCAATCACAAATAGTTAGAGGAGAAATGTACTTTTGTTGTACCACCTGAGTCCACAGGATTTATGAATGAATAAGTCTCCAAGAAACTTTAGCATCCAAAGCTTTTGCAAAAAGAAAGATGTTTTTTAAGCCCCATCCCCCAAGTGCTTTTGGGATGGCTAAACCCTCCCATCAAACCCACGCCATGACCTGAGGATCCACACATCCCCTCCAGAGATAAGCTAAACAAGCTTTGCGCATCCTCTTCATAATACCTTTAGGTATCCAAGAAAGGGACATCCAAAAAAACGGAATGGCTTCCAAAAAATATTTAATCAAAACCAATTTTCCTACTCTAGAAAACCAATGATAACTCCAGCCCAAAAATATCTTTTCAAAATTTTCCAAGAGCCACATCCAATCAACAATACAATAGGAATTTGGTTTTTTTTTTAAAAACCAATATTTAAGTCCATCCTCAAGCTATAGCGACTTAAGAGAAAATAAAGAAGAATGCCAACTTATCTCCTTGTCATCCAAATTTGAGTAAGAAATGGTAGACTTATCATCATTTACTAACATTCCAGTGGCTACTTGAAGCAGTTGAAGATCTTCTTTGGTTTTAATGATATCCTGGAGAGAACCATCACAAAAAATGAGGATATCATCAACAAAGAGTAAATGTGTAATAAACAATACCTCAGAAAAAGGTATGCCTTTGAAGGATCCAACAGCTTTGGCCGCCAAAATGAAACGACTCAACCCTTCAGCCACCAAGAGGAAGAGTAAATGAGAGAGTGGATATCCTTGCCTCAAACCACATCCAACAATGAAAAAAGGACTAGCAGAACCATTTATAAGTACAACAAAGCTTATCATAGTAAGGCATGCCATAATCCATTTTATAAAACCATAATAGAAGCCCAAATGTGTGAGTAACATCTGAATATAAAGCCAACTTACCTTGTCAAAAGCCTTAGATAGATCAATCTTGAAAAATGCCCCTTTCAACCTATGGGTCTTTAAAGATTGTAACCCTTCCTGAGCTACTCCAATAGCCTCATGAATCTATCTACCTTCAAGAAAGTCGAACTGTTCACTGGATATACAACGGGAAAGAATAATTTTTAATCTCTTAGAAATAACCTTTGCAATGATTTTGTAAAGACAGTTGAAAAGAGATATAGGACAAAAATCATCAAAATTTTTAGGATGGTCCTTTTTAGGAATAAGATCAATAAAAGTTGAATTAATAGGACCATGTACATGACAAGCCAACCTAGATTCTTCAACAACCTTCAACAAATCACCACCCACAAGATCAAAGAACCCAAGATAGAACTCAACAGGCCACCCATCCAGTCCTGGGATTTTATCCTTTTGGAAGGATAGGAGAACCGTGTATAGCTCATTAGAAGTGACTACCTCCATCAGCCTCCTGTTATCATTATCATCCAGAAATATAGGAAAAAAATGCGCAACTTGAACAATTTCCACAAGAGACGGACCAGTCGGAGTAGTGAATAGGTCTCCAAAATGTCGAAACCCCAAACCAGCCAAACCATCAAAAGAAGAAACTGGATCACCCCGATCATCATTGAGTTCCCAAATGGTATTGGATAATTTCTAGCCTTTTGAAAAATCCTAAAAAAAAATTGTATTTTCACCCTAATAGGTTAACATAGAGCCCAACATTTTAAACACCAAGCAACTTATTTTTCCCCCAAACTTTTCTAGCATCTAACTTCACCAGAAATGACTTCATCTTTTGTATCATGGTCAAGGAATCCCAACCCAAGCCTATGGAGAATATGATCCAGAAAATGTTCACAATGACGAAGATCCTATTCATCCCTCAATCATTTTGCATGGGCCCAAGAAATAGTAGCTTGTTTTACTCTACCAATATTATCCATAAATAAAATCCCAACAAAATCCCCATTCCCGATAGGTATAGGGATTCACAAATCCTGTACCAATTTACAGAAAGAAGGCTCTTTTAACCACTCAAGATTAAATTTGAAAGGGTTGGGAGGTTTCCTACTCCTTCCCTGAATCTCAAAGAAAATAGGACAATGATCATATTCCCCCCACATGACACCCATTGTCAAACCAAATCACACTCCAAACCCAAACAATCTGCAACCAAGAATCTGTCCAATCTCTTTTCCACCCTATTCTCACCAATCCTTTTATTCTGCCACATTGGAGAAATATTTCTTGGAGCAATATCCAGTAGATCATGACAGGAAAAGGCGTTAGTAAAAAAAGATTCAAGAGTATATGGAACCTCCTTAGGTCCCCAAACCTCAGCACATCCCAAGGAGAGGTTAAAGTCACCTCCCAAAATCACCTCCCTATTAGTGACAAAAGCCTTTTTTAAAAGAGAGTTCCAATAGGGCACCCTATTTACATAAGGTCCATAAATGTTCAGAACAGTCAGCACCTTCCCAAGGTGTGCATCAAAAATATCCAGACCAATACCAAAGGAAAAACTCCACATACCATCACATCGAGAACTCTTCAAGTTCCACCCCAAGGCTAAACCACAAGAACATCCACACACATCCACCACAACAAACTGCCAACCCGGAAA
This sequence comes from Pseudotsuga menziesii, assembly GCA_001517045.1. NCBI lineage: Eukaryota > Viridiplantae > Streptophyta > Pinopsida > Pinales > Pinaceae > Pseudotsuga > Pseudotsuga menziesii. The sequence goes on along the minus strand of LPNX010431966.1, from coordinate 207,628 downwards.
CAAGGTTTCTAAAATACAAGACACATCTTCATTCAAGCCCAAAGTCTCTTGAAGAAGAACCACATCAAGGTTATTGATCTCAAGCAAACGCCGAAGAGACAATTTTTTGGAGGGGTTCGCCAACCCACGACAATTGAAAGACATAATCTTCATGAGATAACCCCAACCAGGGATTTCACTGCTCTAAGTGCCCAATTGAGAGAAGATTGTTTCCCCGACACCACATCCAATAGAGTACGCTCTTGTGCACGTGAGAATTGAGGTTTTCTCCCACGACTCCTCAAAGAAGAGCAACCACGAGAGATTACAGATAAACCCTTAGCCCAGGTGTCCTCATCTAACACCTCACGATTTCTTATATTGTAACGGATGCTCCACCCCTCAAAGGTGCTACAAGAAGAAGTTTCAGCAGAAACAAACAAAGGAGACAAAAAAGAACTCACTCTAGGAATCAGACCAGGTATCCCACCAGAAATAAGGGAAATGGCCAAGGTAGAGGATACCACCGTAGAATCATCCAGACAAATAGGAAATTTAAAAGTGAAATCAAAGGATGAACAATTAACAAACATACCCAATGGATTTTCTACATCAATTGGTCGAGAAACGAGAAGAGTCACACCAAATGCACCCGCAACAGAAGGAACAACATGATCAGCCGAAGCAGTATGCTTTTCCTCATCCCTAGTCTCTGGAACACCAATGCAAGGAGAGTGTCCTCTCGACACCTCCCCCAACCGAGAAGGATACTTGGACAACCATGGCTTCATCTGAGACTGACTTCCAATAAACTGACCTTTTCCTCGAAAAAGGTAGAGTGCATCAAGAAAACAAGTGTCCATATGCATGACAGTAGTGGCACCGAAAGAGGACACCTTCATAATACAAAATTTGTGTACTAGTACCTGACGGTGTCTGAATTTGTATGTTCGTTGAAAACCCAAGTTTAAGATCAATATTAACCAAAATACAGGCCACCATCATAAGCCATGAATTCTGAAAAGATAGGTCCGCAACGACAAACTCTCCCAGGAAGTTCCCAATCGCAGCAAAGCGAGAAGATGTCCAAAGATGCATAGATAATCTGAGTAGCCGAACCCACATAGGTTTTAGCACTACCTTCTTCGTCTTTGCATCAAATAGTGGATCCCATCGTTTCATAAACAAAGGAATACCATCCATACACCAATGAAGACCAAGAACCCTATCCATCAATTCACTAGAGTCGAAAATGAAGGAGAACCAACCTTTTGCCAGCACCCCAGTATGGTTAAACCGGGGCAAAAAATCCCCCCGTTGATCCACCACCCACCGATTGAGAAAGTCCCGACCAAAATTTATGCCACAATCCCACCCCACCATTGTTGTCTCAGTAAAATCCACTGCATGATTCATTTGAAAGTCCACCCCCAGAACCAGAGAATCACGGCAAGCCCTAGCTTTTACATAGTGCAGTTTTTTACGTGAGGGTTTTTACTGACCCAGGCAACCTTTGAAAGAGAGAGGGGTGAGTTGACCTCGGTATTGTTCACCTCCATTGCAATAGGAGAGTCTCCCATACCACCCACCTGTGAAAAAGAATGAGGCACCAGTACAGCACCCACCTTTGGACACTGATAGGGTTTGCGTTCAGACCCAGCAGCAAAGAAGTCACCCACTGAGAAAGAAGAAGGAATAGTCATTGACCTAGGTATAAAACCCTACTTCGTCTGACCAGGGTATAAAACCCTAGTTAGGTCATTAAAGGTGACTAAGGAAAAAGACACTGAAGGATCCAATTCAACGCCATCACACCCAAAAACCGCTAAATCCACAATCACCTTGCCAGCAGGCCCGGATGAAACCAAAAAATCCAAGTCCTTCGCTTCTCCAACCAAATCAGCAAACCTAGGTTAAGAATTTGCCTGAGGGTTAGCTAACCCCCCAATAAAATCCAAGATGAGCCCAACTCCCAAAGTAGGGTCAGATGTCCGGTCATGATCCAACACATGACCCCCTCCTGTCAATGCTGGTGCAGACAAAGCGGCACCCATCACGGTCGAAACCTTCATATCCTCCATGATGACACTTCAACTCCCAAATGTATGGAGGAAAGAAACAAAAACGCTGACAAACAAGCCAACAAAAACCTGATAAGTGGGGAAAGCAACGTGTAAACCCTCCGGCTAAACTTTGTGGCCCTTAGTCGTGCCACATAGAGGTGATCCACACCCAAAACATCGTGCCTTGAACCATAAATTAAACCCTAACACAATGCTATCAAACCCTAAAATCCATTCGAAAAAAAATGGAGAACAAAAAAATTGCCTTCAAAATTGCAGGACGAACCGAAACACTTTTTAAAATATAAGAACCGGAGCTTTTTGTCTAAACTATGTGGACAAGTGCTCATGCGTAGATATATATCAAGCACTGAAGCAGATATATATTTTCCCTCCATAGTAGATAAAGCAACTGTGTTTTAGAGCTTTGAAATCCAACTAATAGGCCCTCCTACAAGAGTAAAGACATATCCTGAAGTGGATCTCCTTTTTTCCAAGTCACCTGTAAAATCTAAATCAACATAACCTCAAACTTATCACTGCAACCATTAAAGGTGATACAATAATTACTTGTGTCTCTAAGATAATGAAGCACTCATTTCACTGCTTTCCAATGCTCTTTACCTAGATTTTCCATGTATCTACTGACAACACTAATTACATGTGAAATATCTGGTCGGGTACATACCATCAAATACATCAAACTTCCTACTGCAATAGCATATGGTACACGAAACATACACTCACTTGCTTCATCATTACTAGGGCACAAACTTGAATAAAGCTTAAAATGGGAAGACAAAGGGATATTTATTAGTTTCACATTATTCATATTGAATCTCTAAAGTATTTTCTCCACATACTTCTATTGCGATAACCACATCTTACCATTTTTCATGTCTTTGTGTATTTCCATGCCCAAGATTCGTTTTTCTACTCCTAGATCCTTCATATCAAGTGTCTTAGAGAACTGAGCCTTTAACTTGTTGATTTCAACCATGTTTTTATTGCTACAAGTATATTGTCAACATATAACACCAAAATAATGAGCATGCCATTTTCCAACTTTGAAAGTAAACACAATGATCATACTCACTTCTAGTAAAGTTTTGGCTCACCGTGAAGGAATCAAACTTCTTGTATTATTTCCTGGGAGACTGCTTCAGGCCATACGATGACTTATTAAGGTTGCAATCAAACCTTCTTTTGCAATTATGAAAAAAACCTTCTCGTTGGTCCATATATATATTCTCATTTGAATATCCATGTAGAAATACAATTTTAACATCTAATTTTTCTAATTCAATGAAGCAAAGCAACTAGTGTTAACACTAACTTAATAGAACCAAGCTTAACAACAGGTGAAAATATTTCATCAAAATCAATACCTTCCTTCTAAGAATACCCTTTTTCTACCAGTCTTGCTTTGTACTTGTCAACTTTATCATCAGCACCTTTCTTCAGTTTGTAGACCCACTTGCAACCGACAACTTTCTAGTCCTTTGGAAGTTCTACTAGGTTCCACTATTTATTCATTTCCAAGGAATCCATTTATTCTTTCATTGCTACTTTCCATTTAGAACTTTTGGATGTATTTGTTGCTTCCTAATAACAACAAGGTTCCCCGTCACTAGAAATCAATGTTTCATGGCTTTTAGGAGATTTTATGACCCGTGTAGATCTTCGTAGAGTTTGCCGTGGCATTTCCTCAATTTCCTAGAAATTTTTGTATCCTCATCGTGTTTTTTAAGAGGTTCTTCATGAACGTATTCATGCTACTCCTCTCCCATAGATGGTCAAGTCTCCAACTAAACTTCTTGAATATTTGGTGCTTCTGCTTATTTCATTTCACAATATGCCATATCTAATTTAATGAGTGGCAATTCATCAAATGCGACATCTTTGTTAATGATGATTTTGTGGGAAACACGATCGCACAATATGTATCCCTTAACTCCATCACCATACCCAACAAAGACATACCTTCTTTTTATTTCGGACCTAACTTAGAACGTTAATTCTTGGGAATAAGAGCATAAGCATCACAACCAAAAAATTTAAGATTTGAATAATCATAGGATTGTACTATCCATACCACTTCTGGAATCTGATAGTCTATTGCAATTGATGTTGATTGATTTACTAGATAACATGTTGTAAGAATTGCTTATACCCACAATTCCTACTACAACTTGTCATTACCGAGCATGCTCATTGCTCTCTCTAGAAGAATCCTATTCAAGTGTTCAACAACACCATTTTGTTAATTATAAACCATGGTTTTATGTCTTTCGGCCCTAGCTTCCTTGCAATAGTTTTCAAATTCCTTGCATGTGAACTCATCTCCATTGTCTAATCTTAAACACTTGATTGACCTATCAGTGATTTTTTCAACCAAAGATCTAAATTGCTTAAAACATTAAATACATCAGCTTTTTTTTTGAGTAAATAGATCCATACTTTTCTAGAGTAACCATCTATAAATGTTACAAAATATGATATCAATCCTCCAACATAAACCGTAGGGGTTGGTTCCCAAATATATGGATGGATATAGTCTAAGAGACTTTTACTTATATGCCTTTTTGTTTTAAACTTATGTTTAAATTGTTCACCAAACAGACAATGTTTACAGAAATTTAAATTCAGATATTTTAAGGTAGGAATCAACTTACGATATACAAGTATCTTAATCTCTTTCTTGCTCATATGGTAATTTTTTTAATATATTTTGTTTCACGATGCATCCAACAATCAGATGCACCACTGCACTATAGAGAGTTGATCACACTATAAATGGTGTGCATATGTTAATGAGCACACCATAGTATGTGCATCTATTTGTGGGTGGATGACATGTTCAAAAAATAATGATGTGCATGTTACACGTCAGCGCACCATAAATATGGTGCCCACATGTTCTTATTGTACACCAGATAAAGTTGTTTTATATAAAAATTTGCTCTGCCAATGCATCCTTTATTAGGAAGCACCACCCCATTCTAAATAGCTCGCTGCACCAGGAACAGTGCACAAGTATTAATGGACTACACCATGGTAATAGCGGCTCTTTGTGACTTATATGGTTTCTAGGGTTACATTTATAGTTTTAATTAAAATTTATGTTGATCGATGTGGTTGTTTTCATATTTCTCATGAACCTCACATTTATAGTTTTTATTAAAAAATATTTTAATCGGTGCGGTTGTATTTATATTAAGTATCAGTAATACATTATAGTTTTTATTAAAAATTGTCTTAATCAATGTGTCCATGACATAAACTTACAGCTATTAGTGCATCTTATAAATTTATAGAGTGTGAGTCAAACCAATCCAAATATTGGGAATCTAATATTTTGGGTTACCATGGTGCTATGTTATTGTATTATTATTATTCTTCATTTTTATGAGAAAAAGAAACAATGAGTCATAAAAGAAAGGATGAGTCATAGGAGAGACCAAGAGTCAGTGGAGAGTCCAAGAGACCACTTGAAATATAAAAACCAATTTTATTATTTTTTATTTTTATGAAATGAAGAGTCATTGAGGAGACCAAGAGTCACCCTAGAATCCAAGAGACCACTTGAAATATGAAAACCAAAGATCACTTCTTATATATATATCTATTATTTAATGAGAAGTAAGTATACTTTCACACTATCTTTATGTTTATATGATTATCCTCTTTGTCTAAATTGGATTGTGTTTTCCAATAATATCTCAGCCTTAATGGACTCGTGATAGTGGTATCATAGTAGCTTTTAACCCTGTGACCTGTGTTAATCTACCCTATGTTTTCAATGCTAAAAACACTAATTTCTGAAAAATTATTTATTCTGCGTCTGATTTTTACCTGTCATATTGTTTTGTGCACTCATAACTACTAAATGCATTTCATTCCTACCAACCTCCATTCTACCATTCTCTACTTGATAATTTTAATCATTGGAAACACTAATTTCTAGTCTTCTCTTAAAAAAAAAATTGAGCATGTTTGAACCCGCATTGTCTACCATCCATAATGTGTTTCATTTACTCACCAGTATGCCATCTGCCTAAAATCAAGTGTTTATTTCTTCATACCTACTCTCTGGCATTTTTCTAGTCTATAAATTTTGCAGCAAATTTCATAGAGATTCTTCAGCTAAACCAAATGACTAGCGTGCCTCTAGAATGGAGCTCCTACCTCCCTCTGGTTTGCTACCGCTTCAAGTTGGAACATCCCAGCTTGTTACATGCTAATTCCCATCTCAACATCCATAGGAAGAATCCATTTTATTTCTCCATTGTAATCATAAGGAATACAACAATTAAGATCTGTGTGTATCCCTCCAAGTCCGTGCTTCTAGTGTCCTGTGGAAAACATGAAGACACTCTCCTGTGACAGCATGAATACTCTCTTGGTGAAGACATGTGCACTCGGTTGAAGAATCCTCCCTTCATAAACACCATCCAAGAGGCACTTAGCATACTCCATGACACTCAAGAATTGGTATCAAATTCTTGTTGGAGAGCTACTTCCTTGGAGGATCCATCCTTCCGTGAAGACATGGAGAAGATCCAAAGAGCAATGTGCAACATCAAAGGTAATTTCGTGTCGTTGCTTTTTGATAGAAAAAATGTCATTGATCTTATTGAATGGTTACATGAATTCTTCTTGAAGAATAATGAAGTTATTGATAAGCTCACAATTCAAAATGAGCAACTTCTTGAAAATTTGCAAGACACTTGTTTTTCCTTCGATGTTTCAGATTTTCATAAGGTAGATTGCTTGGAAGATTCTCATGACAAGATGGATCATGAGAAACATGAAAAATTTCAGGTTCTTGATGTGCTTGAGGATTATAGTGATGATATCCAATCACTTGTTGTGGTGGAAGAGGAACTTGAGTTGCCTCTTGAAAATGGTTACACACTTTTTGGAGAACTGCATGATTCCACTACATTGAAACCAACCCATGAGGAAATTTTTGCATTTTCTAGGGAGGTGAATAATCCTACCCCTATGGATACTTCACATTATGACATTTTTCCACTTACTGATCATTTGGGTGAGTTGGTTCTTTCTCCTACATCCTACACTTCTAAGTTTTGCAGCAGTCATCATAATGAAGTATGGGTGAAAGGTTTCTTTTTGATGGTGCCACATGAAGAGCATGGAAATTCTATTTCTCCTTTTGATGATGGAATTATTAGAGAACCATCTTATTTACATTTTCAGCAGCATCTTGTTTACATTATTATTATACACATCTACATGGGTGCACCTATGATGTTCATTTGAGTCACTTGAAGACTCATGGTTTTTCTTGCTCAACACTTGGTTCATTTGATGTTGGAGGAACTTCATCCAACACTTGGGTGAAGAGGGATATGATTGAGGAACATTATTATTGGCAGAAACATCCTCTATTATTTCATGATGATATACATATTCATGGGTGTATTGATGAGACTTCTTTGAGACACTTGAATTCTTCGTGTTTTATTTGCTCCTTATTTGGTTCATATTTTGGTGGAGGTTCTTCATTCACTTCTTGGATGAAAGAAAAAATGGCTGATTATTATTTTGATGCATATTACATTCTTTGGGAGCAGCATTATAGTCCTCACCTATGTCATTGGAGCATATTTGATTGGTCGCTTGAAACATGTATGCACTTGGCAAATGGTAGTCTACTCACTGGGAGGTATAAGCACTTTCATGATTTCTTGGTGAGGAACCTCCTTGATGTACATTATTATTATGTTGTTATATAATTTGATGATATATATTATGCACTCATGATGTTTGGAGAATGCATACAAGAAAATGGGATCCAGGAATTCTCTTTCCAAATGGTATGGGTTGGAGAGCACTCTTAATTATTGGAGTGCAACGCAAGCAACGGGACCCTAGTATAGTTTTTTGTCCCATTGATTTCAAATTATTTGGGAAACAAGCAGTATAGGAGATGGATTAACCACTTAATAATGTTATGTTAATCATAGTAGTGCAGCAGCAAGCATGGTGGTTCCTCTCTGAAATATTCATGAAATCTCAAAGACTCAAGGTGGGCAGCTCAGTGGCAACTTCAAAGAATCATACAGAAAGCGGGTTCTTCAACAACCATGTTTGAAATTGGTTGAGGACAAGAAATATTGGGAAGGGAGGATTTGTAATGTCCCAAATTTTTCATTGGGTCACAATGTCCAAATCACATTTTCCATATTCATGAAAGTTGTCAAATGGATGCTAAAAGTCAAATAATTTCCAAGGAGGAAAAGCACTAGTTTCCTAGGTTGGGGGTGGAATATTTGAGATTTGGAATGAGGATAATAAATGATGTTTACACATTAGAAGGGGATAAATATTTAATAATGTATCTTATTAAATAAATACAAGAGAAAATGGAAGTGGCAATGGAGCATGAAGACACATGGAGACTATGGGTCCCACACTAGCTAGAATTCCTATGTTAAATGGTATCTTTCTCTTGCAAATTCGAATATATGGGAAGACTAATGTTTTGGATGGATTATAAGGTTAATATACTTGTCCATATACTTCATAGGTCGAATTTGGGATGAATTGTAACTTGCATGGGAGAGGAAGAGCCAAATGGGAGTTTCATGGACACTTAGCTAGATTCCCCTTACATTTATGACATCTATGACACCAATGATGGAGATTCTATGACATTTATGACACAATACAGATGTGAAGGCTGACATACTGACATAATGACATGTCAGGACTGAATATATCATCTTATAGGTTGAATTTGTGAGTTGGAGAAGGCCAAGAGGCTCCTAGTCAAATTTGGGAGAAGAGGAAAGGTGAAGAGAGAGGCCACATGGCATAGCATGAGCAGCCACACCAATTCGACTTGGATTTGGAACCTTATAATACTAATAATTTTTATAAAATATAGGGATCCGCCATGAGAAGAATATTTTTCTCATTTGTAAAATTGTCATTTGTGAATTGTGAGAGCTAGTGGATGACTAGTTTTCTTGCTTAAGCCAATTTTGAGGGTGAAAGATTCACATCCTAGTTGGTGTTTGGAAATTCCACTCAAGTATTTCATGGAGATTTAATGGAGTATTATTTGTAGTTGTAAGCTACAGGAAATCATGTGGATTCTTCTATTGCAGCACTCTCTCTCAACTATTTCCAGTTTTCACACCATATTCATGCCAATGGAGGGATTGCGCTTTGGGTGAGATATTGATCTCTTTGGGGAAGATTATAATTCCAATTATATTATGTGCTGATGTATATTATTTTTATTTCATGTTCATAATACTCTCAGGTCAAAATACCCAAAATAATTCATGTAAAAATGTTGAACAATGAAGAAATAGTGTCATTTCCCCACTATCTTGTTGTGAACCATTGTAATGCTGATGATTTCGAATTGGGAGAGCCTTTAATTGTCCATTTATGATTGTAATCAGTTAAATATGCTCTTTTATTCATTCTCAAAAATTTTCAAGTCAAAATTCCCAATATTTGTATGTCAAAATGATTTTTAATGAGCAAACAATGACCATTTCCACTCCATTTTGATATATGCCATGGTAATGCTTATTATTTCGAATGGAGGAATGTATATCTGATAAATTTTTGATGAAATTACTGTAATTAATGTTTATTTCAAGTCTCATGTTCATTACTTAAGCATTGGAATCCATTTTACTCATTTTTATTACATTGGGAGAGGATTTGGTGCATTTTCCCCAAGGGTCAAAATTGTGACTTGGGAGTTGTTTTGGAAAGAGTCAATACAGCGTGTATAAACTGAACCATGATGCATATGAGACTTTTAAAAGGTCCCTTACACATACTCAGCCTCTATTCATAAATTCAAGTGACTTTGGGATCATTTGTGAAGCCATTACCGACAATTACCCAGGGGGGATTGGAGCCCCAATTTGCTAGTAAAGATTCCTACTTTGAACAGAACATTAAACAAGTTTTTAGAAGTAATTGGGAGGTCAAAAAACATACATGAGCATGATATTTAAGTTATATTATCATTCATGTACCTTCAAAGAAAATTTGGAAGCATTTGGATCAATTTGGAGGTCTAGACATCAAAACTAGTTAAGGTCAAAATTGGGGGAAAAGTGAAATAATTAGTCATTTAAAAAAAAATTCAAAAAGATACATTACAACTAGAACCCTAATAATGCATTGGGTGTAATTAAGAACTATTGAATATTGTTGCTATGATTCATGAAGTCTATGCATCCACTCTTGTGTGTGAATATTGATCACTCCAAGTGAAGTGAGTAGGCTCTCTATGTACTCTTTGAGTGATGGATGAAAATGAGTTAAAGACTCCATGTTCTTCTTCTCTTTGATGTGTGTGGAGGAAGTGAATACAAACGATGGTGAAATATTGTTTCTTAGTATGGGTGAGATTTCTTGTTGCATTGAAGAGTTGAAACAATGTTGATGACTCCATCTTGCTGCATTCTCAACTTGAGAAGACTCATGCTGCAAATGTAGCCCTAGCACATCTAAAACTAAAGGTGGACTTAAATTCTGAGTTCTCTTCTGATATTTCTAACTCTGAAGAGGAAAATAAGAAAACACAGAAAAATGTAGTAAAGTCGTATCATTCTACAAACTATAAAATGAAGCGCTAGGTCATGGATTATAGGTTATCTTTCCCTCATTCGAGATGAGCACCTGTCCATAGTTCTCTTTCCAACATTCAATTTTGTTACATTTGATTAAAAAGAAAAAGAAAAGAAAAAAAAGGAATCTATACTGTATGTGGATCAACAGGAGTTTTGCAGAGATTATCCTTTTCATGTGTATTTGTGGAGTTTCCTTCCCATTTGAAAAGTTGAAGTGCTGCAATTTACATTAAGTATGAAGAGTTGTGTCTTCTATTTTTCCAAAAGCGTTGGAAGCTTGTTGCATAAATGAATATAGAATTTGTTGTGACTTAATTTAAATGAAGCTGTGAAGTCTATGCGATTGTTCACTTGAAGACTGTGTTGATTTGCTCATGGTTTATTTCTAGCAGAAACCTAAACTTCTTTGCACTAAGAAACTTTATTAAATCCACTTAGTTGAAGAGTTACTACTAAATGATGTGGCACTTTCAAAGGAAATCTAGGCTATATTTAATCATTCAAACAACAACCTCAAAATAATGTTGGGTGTTACAGTATTGAATAATGCATTTTGGCCAACGTGCCAGTCCTATGAGCTTAATCTACCATCTGAGATGGCAAGATGCATTGAGGGATGCATTGAGGTGTTCATGGATTTCTATTCTACAACCTATTAACATCATAAACTTAAATGGATATACTAGCTGGGGAATTGGGACATCCTCTCCAGGTTTGATACAAACACAATACAAATCACAGTGACAACATATCAGGCGGTTTTGTTATTGTTCTTCAATGCCTGTGAAAAGTTGAGTTATGAAGAGACCAAATCTCAGTTAAATTTAGAAGATAGAGATATTATTAGACTACTGCATTCATTGTTGCAAGATAGGGCACATAGAGTACATTCTTGAACTCATCGTGTTGTATTTTAATAAAACCTTTGTCATGTCCCCTCCCACCTGAGAGGATGCAACCTAACAACACTGCTATCATTTTATCAGGAAATCTAATCCCTATGAACATAAACAATAAAATGCATTGAACATAAAACATTCACATATACATAATGCAATCTGCAGCAGAAGCAAATATATATCATTTAAAACCTTCATGTTGTTCATACTCATAAAACAAGCAACACTTATCCTGTACAAGCATTTAACATGTTCATGATAATTTACGAACCAATTACAATTTCTTAGTTAAATACAAGAATACTTATCTTAAGAAGAAGCTTCCCTACAACTAGATATGTCGCTGCAACGTTCCACCCAACCATTGGCCAGTGTGCTCCTTAATCTCTCAGCATCACTGCCATCCCCGAGCCGGGCATGATTTCCACAAGGAACCAGGGAACACAAACTTACCCACATTCAAGCCAATAACCACATCCAAACACCGTCATCCCACTAACAGATGGATTCTTAGATTTACTCAACCAAGCCCACACAGTGATGCACTACACAGCAAATTGCAAGTTCTGGATATGGACCCAAAACGTCCTGGGAACCCAAAAATAAAAAAATGACAAATGGGGAAACAACCCAAGTGACCAAATTATTTCAGAAAACATTTGGTGGCTTCACAGAGGAAAAAACAACCCCTGTTCACAGCCAAACTGTGGGTCTACCTTCCCAACCACTGGGCTTTACAAAAATGATTTTATAGCTTGGATAATAATGAAGAAAACACAGAAATTTGGGATGGAAACACTCAACAAATCCCAGCTACATGAGGAAAGGAAAAACACCCTTTCAATCCCCCAAAGCGTAAATCTATGCTACGTCTTCACTCAGCAATACCAAAAATGGGTTTCCCAACTGCACATACACTCAGCAACCCAAAAAACGATTTCCCATTTGCACATTTCAACAAGACCCAAAACGAATTTCCAGTCATGGGAAAAATGGAGAAATCAACCAAAATCGTGAAGGGAAACGCACAGGAGCTCCCAAAAACATGAGAGAGAAAAACTAATGGATGAACAATAGGATGGGTATGCATTTACTTTCCCAAGAAGTCAAAAACACGTTTTTTCTAAAATGGGTGCTCTACCCAATTCGAAATTGACCTCCATACTTTGCCCATTCCCATGCAATAACTAACTCAACCACTTTTGGATGACTGGGCACAAAAGACAAAATGGGTAGTTGACAGTTTTATGGGTTTTCACTTTGACATTTGGATTTTCCACATTGGCTCAAGGGTTTGAATACCCCCCCCCGCCATTCCTTGTGAAATCATTCCCTCATCTCTTTAATGTTGCATTGAGATAGCTAGTTGTGGGTATTTTATTAATTGCATATTTACATGAAGTCCAAATTATATGGTGCTATCGGCTAGCATGATAACCATCAACATCAATTTTAATTTCCAAAATGTAGAACCCTAAATCCATGGCAGGGACTTTGCCTTGAGCTCCACACCATGATTTATTAACGCTATTTACAACATTTACAATTTAATGCAATTGGGGTTGAAATCGGGGTATTACAACCTCTCCCAATAGTTGGGATTTGGGAGTCATATCCCATATGAATGTTAGGTCCTCCTGATAGAGTGAGAGTGGTGAAGTATTCCCTAGAGGAAACCATGTGGTTGGATGCTCCATAATCTATAAAGTAAACCTTCGATGGAGCGAGTCATGCCTTCAAGGCATCGCACCTCTCATGATCTTCTGTCGATTTTCCAGCATCAAAATTCTTTGCTCCTTATGGAAGGGAAATATTGTTTTCTTCAAGGAGTGTTGAGAACATGTTGATGGTCTTCTTCATGCACTATCTCTCTGGATGAAAGCCTCTCATAGAGTATGGACACTTAGTCTTCTTTTTCCTGGAACCTGAGGCTCCATCAAAAGATTATTGGTTCTCCTTTGGCTTCGAATCAGTGTATTTGGTCTCCCTCCCTCTGTGCCTCCCTCTTGATTGCACATTTTTTGAGTATCCTACAAAAAGTGTTTGATTCTTGGATGTTCAAAGCACTCCCAATTGAACCAATTTATATTGATCTTGTATTAAGGACTCAACAAAAGCATATAGAGAAGGCATCTTCCAATTAGGATGGAAGCTCTTCCGGAATGGAATGTGGAGACAAAGTATGAGTACTCTGAGCCAAGATTGATCAGTATTGATAGAACCAACTGCTCATCTTTCCTCTCTATTCCACATTGTTTACATTGCAATACTAGTGACTTGTATTTTGTGAAGAATTGTTGAATAGATTCAAAAGTGTTGGGCTTATATATAGAGAAATGAACTCATTCTCCAATATGTGCCCTCGAAGCTCATATTGTTTTCCAAACAAAGATTCAAGATTCTCCCAACATTCCTTCAGATTTCTTTGTCCCTCAAGGTGGAACAAAAGATCCCGGGAGATATGAGTGCACATGAAGCCGAATGCCTCATCAAGCCGATTCAAAAATTTGTTCTTCTCAACATGTTTTTGGGGCTCATTTTCTCTGCCCATATCCATCCTATACATGCCAAGCTTGTGCAATGACACCTGCATATCTGCCCTCCAATCAGTGTAGTTGAAGGGTGTAAGGATTCAGGCTATGAGAGTTGAAGAATCCATATTTTTGTATGTTGAAATAGTCAATTCCTCAAGAAGCTACGAAGGTACCTGAAAAAACATTGCAAAAACCAAATTCAATCCGCAATCATATCAGTTTCAAGCCTTTCCACCTTGACATCTGCACTTTCTCAGAGTTTGTCACACATGGATAGAATTCTCTGAATAGAATTCAGAGGGAGCAAGACTATCATTCCAAGATTTATGTGGAAATTCAGTTGCTTCTGGTGTATAATGGAGATTGGGCAAGGCTTGCTGCTAGCCTTGAAAATTCTCTTATACCATGTCGAATTGTGAACCATTGATCGACAGGAAAATGAGAGCAATTGTGAAGTAGGATTATGCAGTGGAATCTCGAGAACAATGTACGCCGAACAAGACAAATTTTCTGACAAATCTGATAAGAATTGATCAGCTAATTACAACATTAACCTTCATTAATTCATCAGTAATACAACAATGTTACAATAAGGAGAATTTGAATCATGTGGATAAGATTCGAACCTATCAACTCAAGCTGACTTAATAGCTAACTAGGTGTCTCTAAATCATTGCATGGGAGCCACTAGTATAACTCCTGATGTCTAAATCAGTCTAACAATCAGTTAAACTGATGAGGTGGGTGGAAAAAGGCACCCCTTCCCCATGCATCCATGCAAAACGGGTGCTATACTAACTGAGAGTGATCTAATTGAATGTCGTTGGAGGTTGACTTAGCATAACTTCCTACCTACTGCAACCAACTAATGGAGGTTGCTGGTAGCACTCAAAGTGGTCTCCTATAATGTAGGGATTGGTCTTAGAGACACATAAATTTAGAGGCCAAAATATCCGCCAGATCGATCAGAAAGAACATAGAGCGAGTTTAGGGGAAAGAATACGAACAGACAGAATAAATCCTGACTGTTTTCAGAACGTGTATTTAGCCGATCCCGGATGACGATGAGGGTTCAAATCCCTGGGAGGCTCTCTATATCCATTGCCAACTGTTGAATTATTTTCCTTTAGAACCATTGTAATTTCATCTCAATTTTCAGGGCTGGGGATAATAGGATCACCTTATGCAATGAGGTAAAACTAACGAAGTAAACGCCGAAGAGAGTGAGTGAAAGCAGAAAGACTGGAAAATAGCCAATCAATCACTTGTCGATTGCTAAAGTCAAGTGTACCCACATCCCAGAAGGGTGCCTACTTTTCCAAACAAATATGATGCCTTGGATCAAGCAAAGCCAACACCTGAACATTCAACCATATGAATTTAAAACCATTTCAGGACTAAACCAAAAAATCCTTATCAAACCATGACAGGAACCTTGTAATTTGTAAAAGAGATTAGTAATTCCTGCAAAGAAATACCAGAAAAATTGTCGAGCTTGAGCTTTAGTAGCTCTCCCTCGTACATAACATGATCAGTCGCCCAGCTAGGCTTGAAGATATCAGTGAACTCTGCACAAACAATTAGATGTCGAGAAACAAAGAGCGAGAATGAGTAAGAAGAAACAGCTCTGCATGATAAATCTTCAAAAGTCAAAATCTATAAACATTTTATCAAAATATAAATTTAAATAAATTATAAAATAATATTTTATTATATAAATTGCAGTCGTGAAAGGAAAAGCTCCAAACAAATACAACTTTATACATAAATTCAAAAAAGTTGCACTCGTGAATGGAAAAATCGTACCATAATTGCCAGATGTGCCACCAAAATACTATAATAAGAAGACACGCAATGAACCTTTCTGTAGTGGAAGTCCTCCTTTCCTTCTCCATTTAAAGAATTTCTCTGCGGATGACTGCGAAATCTCCTACACTTGCACGTAGCATAATTGTTCATAATTTCGCATATATTTCTGCAGTTGAAGCTCCTCCATCCTGGTATGTTGTTAAAGTTTTGCTTTGAATGGTCTCCAATTCGAGTCTAAGTCTCCTCAGCAGGCAATTCATGATCTTCTCCTTCCAGTAATTCCAGAGAGTGAATGGAAGGCCCTCGTGGAAGATGCAAAAAATAAGTTGCTCCGAGAAGAAGGGAAGACACCACCTGGATCAAGAAGGTATGAGACACTTCTAATAACATAATTATGATGTATTATCATCATGGAGACATATAAATAAGTATTGGAAACTTTGTAATATATGTTCCCAGATACATCCAAAGCCACCAAGGTTAGAATATATAAACATGGGAAACATAAAATAGTCCTGGGTGGTTACTCAAAACTGGTTGCATGATTTGTAGGTATAATAAAATGTGTCCAAATTATAAATTGTTATAAAAATAATTTAATGTAAATAAAGAAGTCGGATCCATGTACTTATGCAAAATATCAAACGCACAATTCAATGAGGCTCCTACGGAGGAAGACCTCAAGCATGCATACTATCACGGCTATCGATCCTTGGTTGAACGTAAGAGAAGCTTGGGGAAAACAAAACCTTTTGACACTCAACTTGACACTGATACAAATGTACTAAGTAGTGGAACACATGAGCCTAGTGATGTTGGAGTTCCTCTTGCAACTAGTGTTCATCTCGGTATTGGAGGTATTTAATGTGTTATAACAAATTTGCAGTATGTATTAAAATAAAAAATATTTATTTTCAAATGGTGTATTAATTATATTCTTTATTTTTCAACTTTAGATCATGTAGATGGTGAGGCCAAATAAGAAGAGGAACATATGGCCATGCCCAAAACCACTATGCTTGCCTTCACAAACTCTATTGTTGTTTTTATTAATAAAGCACTTGTAATGATAAAAATAAAAATATAAATTTAACATTTATTTCTTGTTGTAGTTGATGCCCCTCCCACCTTGCATCCACGTCGACACCTGTATAGGTTTCTAGTAAGACATATAGATCCTAGGACAGCTGCAAGGGAAGAAGGCACATCCAACATCCTTGTTGGTTTCTTGAAAAACAAAAGGAGACCGAGAAATAAATAATGGTGCTTAGTATTTTATTAGATCGATGTTGTTGTTTGATATTTATATGAACACAGTTTTTTATGGCACTTGTTATATCTTTAGAAGGATCTTGTTTCATAAATGCAAACATATTTTCTCTTATACTATTTATGTAGATGAAGTATTTTGTGTCTATGAATGAATGAATGTTAATATGTGTTGATGCATGATTGCTAGATGTTTCTTTATGTACAAAACCACAGATATGTGTTTATGAACTTTTTTGTTATGCTAGTGTCTATGCATGAACATTGATGCACTGATTTCAACTATTTTATACTAGATCGAGAAAAAAATAGTGTACTTGTTATATATTTAGAACGATATTGGTATATATTTAGAAGGACCACTTGGGCCTTCCTTACAAAGTGATCAAATAAATTTCAATTAGTGTATGGAACACTTGTACATTTGAGAGAGAGAGAGAGAGAAATAAGTTGTATCTGCACCTTGTTATTACATCCTTGGTCTTGTGGTTAGAAAGGTTTTCTTCCCACTTTGTTGTTCTTGGTCATGTGGGTAAAAGGGTTGTGTTCCCACCTTGTGTTTTGAGGGATATTTACCCATCCTTGATTTCTATTGGTGGTTAGCCTTGTGATAGCCTAATCTTATGTTGATCTTGACTTGTTCGTCCTATGTGCTAGCGCCCACCTTAAGCATGCCACCCTTTCTTTTATCTTGATGCTAGTACCCACTCCTAAAGACATCAAAATAGTAATGTTTGTTAACCCTCCTAAAATAAAGGATGTCTTTAGAAATCCTAAGTCATTAAAGAATTAGAAGGGGGATCCTTCTAGAAGTATTTAAGAGGTTTTAAATACAAACCTATTTCATCATTGTGAGTACATCATCAATTGGAATTTTCTTTATGACCACCGAGACCTTTTTAGGGCTTCCATTTCTCATTTGTGGAGGCCACTGCTTGTGTTGGGTTGTATGTTTCCCTTGTGTATTTTTTTAGGTATGCATATTGCTGATAATACCTGATCTAGGGTTGTGAACTACTTGTTGAATGATTCAAAATATCATGAGTATTGTTTTTAGGGATGCCACTTCATGTTGGGGATTCCATATGTCATGATGATTGTTTTTAGGGAATCTGCTGACTACTAGGATTTCCATCTCTTATCTCAAGGCCGCCATGTGTTATGTGAACTGTTCTTAGGGCTACCAACTATCATGTGGATTGTTTCTTATGGGTGTATCTATCTTGTTGAGGCTACTGCTTGGTTGAGCTCTGATGTTTTTCAGAGTTTTGAGACTACCACTAATTATAGGCTTGTTGTACCCTCTATAGTACCTGTCTTCAACCAATCCTACATCTCTTCCTATCTCTCTCACACATAATTATGTACAAAACCATTCGGTAAGGCTCATTTTTGTTCCACTTGATCGACTTTCGTCTAAGAGGCAAAGTCTGATCTGAAAGTTAAATTTCTGAGTATAAGTAAGTTCCATCTCATTAAGTGATTTTCTAGACTGGTTCTCTCACTACTGATCTAATCTTGTTTAATTATATTTTTGTTAATTACTTTTACTACTGCATTTGTTCTACTAGTCATATATTTGTAGTTGAAACCTTAACTTTAACACAATGATCCTTGGTGAGTGTTAAAGTTGAAAGAGATTAAAATTATGTTTTAATTTGTCTTGTTAGATCTACTACTACTGCTGTACTATTTTGTTTCAGTGCTAGTTTAGAAATTTATTTTTGCATTAAATTACATTTTTTTTAAATTTCCTACTTCAAACACTAACCTACCCCTAATTTTAACAATATTTTCCATCGATGAATTCCTTGAAAAGAATCCATAACCTTGTACCTATCACTGTAATTCCAAGGAGCAGTCAAGATCAGGACCACTTGGACCATCCTTATATGGCAATGATAGAACTTTCAATTAGTGTAAGAAACACTTGTACATTTGAGAGAGAGATAAATAATTTGTATCCCCACCTTGTTATTACATCCTTGGTCCTGTGGTTAGTGAGGTTGTCTTCCCACTTTGTTGTTCTTGGTCTTGTGGGTAAAAGGGTTTCCTTCCCACCTTGTGGTTACATCTTTGGTCTTGTGGTTTGAGGGATTTTTAACCATCCTTGATTTCTATTGGTGGTTAGCCTTGTGATAACCTAATCTTGTTTTGACCTTGACTTGTTGGTCCTATGTGCTAGCACATACCTTAATCATGCCACCCTACCTTTTATCTTGACCCTAGTACCCACTCCTAAAGACATCAACATATTAATGTTTGTTAATCCCTCTAAAAGAAAGGATGTCTTGAGAAACCATAAGTCAATAAATAATTAGAAGGGGGTCCTTCTAGAAGTCTTTAAGAGGTTTTAAATACAAACTTATTTCATCATTGTGAGTACATCGTCACTTGCCATTTGCATTATGACCACCAATACTTTGTTTTAGGGCTGTTATTTCTCATTTGTGGAGGTCGATGCTTGTGTTGTGCTGCTTGTTTCCCTTGTTTATTGTTTTAGGGATTCCTCTTAATTATAATACATGATCTAATGTTGTGAACTACTTGTTGAAGGTTTCCATCTATCATGAGGATTGTTTTTAGGGATACCACTTCATGTAGGGGATTCTATCTGTCATGATGATTGTTTTTAGGGTTGTAGCTGATTGTTAGGGATGACATCTCTTATCTTAAGGCTTCCATGTGTTATGTGAAATGTTCTAGGGGTTTCTGACTGTCATGTAAAATGTTTATTAAGGGTGGTGCTACCTTTTTTAGGCTATTGCAAGTTGGTAGAGATTTGATATTTTTTAGAGTTTTGAGACTGCCACTCATTACAGCCATGTTGTACCCTCTCTTGTACCTGTCTAAAAATATCCCGCAACTATTCCTATATCTCTCATAGGTATGTACAAAACCCTTAGGTAAGCCTCAATTTTGTTCCAGTTGATCAACTTTCCTCTCAGAGGAAAAATATGATATGAAAGTTAAATTTCTAAGTATAACGAAGTTCCATCTCATTAAGTGAGTTTCCAAACTTGTTCTCTCACTGCTACTATAATTTTGTTTAATTATATTTTTGTTATTTACTTTTAATAGAGCATTTGTTCTACTGGTCATTTATCTGCAGTCAAAACCTTAACTTTAACACAGTGATCCTTGGGGAGTGTTAATGTTGAAAGAGGTGAAAATTGCAGTGTTGAAGTTGAAAGAGATGAAAATTATGTTTTAATATGTATTGTTAGATTTACTACTACTGTTGTACTATTTTGTTTCAGTACTAGTTTAAAATTTTATTTATGCATTAAAGTACAATCGTTTTAATTTTCTACTTCAAACCCTAACTTAACGCTAATTTTAACAATATTGTCCATCAATGAATTCCTTGAAAAGACTTTGTAAACTTGTACCTACCACTATAATTCCAAGGAGCAGTCAGGAGGACCACTTGTACCTTCCTTGTATGCCAATGATAGAACTTCCAGTTAGTCATGTAGAACATTGGTGCATTTGAGAGAGAGATAAATAAGTTGTATCCCTACCTTGTTATTACATCCTTGGTCATGTGGTTAGAAAGGTTGTCTTCCCACTTTGTTGTTCTTGGTCTTGTGGGTAAAAGGGTTTCCTTCCCACCTTGTGGTTACATCTTTGGTATTGTGGTTTGAGGGACGTTTACCCGTCCTTAATTTATATTCCTGGTTAGCCTTGTGATATCCTAATCTTGTGTTGACACTGACTTGTTGGTCCTAAGTGCTAGCACCCAACTTAAGCATGTCATCCTACCTTTTATCTTGACCCTAGTACCCACTTCTAAAGGCATCAAAATATTAATGTCTCTTAACCCTCCTAAAAGAAAGGATGTCTTGCAAAACCCTAAGTCATTAAAGAATTAGAAGGGGTGACATTCTATTTCTTGATTGTGAGTACATTGACAATTGGCATTTTCATTGTGGCCATCGAGACTTTGTTTTAGGGCTGCCATTTCTCATTTGTGGAAGTTGTTTTTTATGTTGGGCTTCCTACTACCCTTGTGGACCGTTTGAGGGATTCCTCTTGCTGATAATACCTGATCTAAAGTTGTGATCTACTTGTTAAAGGTTTCCATATGTCATCAAGATTGATTTTAGGGTTTCCATCTGCTATGATGACTTTTTTAGGGTTGTCGCTGAATGTTAGGGCTACCATCTCTTGTCTTAAGGATTCCATTTTTTATGTAAAGTGTTCTTAGGGATTCCAATTGTCATGAGGAATGTTTCTTAAGGTTTTTTTTAGCTTATTAAGGCTACTGCTTGGTTGAGCTATGATTTTTTTGATAGTTTTGAGACTGACACTAATTACAAGCCTATTGTACCCTCTCTTTTAGATGCCCTCAATTTATCCTACAACTCTTCCCATCTCTCTCTCTCTCTCTCTCTCTCTGGTATGTACAAAACCCTCAGGTAAGGCTCAGTTTTGTTCCAATGGATCGACCAGTCTCTCTCTCTATCTCTCTCTCTCTCTCTCTCTCTCTCTCTCTGGTATGTACAAAACCCTCAGGTAAGGCTCAGTTTTGTTCCAATGGATCGACCAGTCTCTCTCTCTCTCTTTCTCTCTCTCTCTCTCTCTCTGGTATGTACAAAACCCTCAGGTAAGGCTCAATTTTGTTCCAATGGATCGACCAGTCTATCTCTCTCTCTCTCTCTCTGGTATGTACAAAACCCTCAGGCTCATTTTTGTTCCAATGGATCGACCACTCTCTCTCTCTCTCTCTCTGGTATGTACAAAACCCTCAGGTAAGGCTTAGTTTTGTTTCAATTGATCGACCAGTATCTCTCTCTCTCTCTCTCTAGTATGTATAAAACCCTTAGGTAAGGCTCAGTTTTGTTCCAATGGATCTACCACTCTCTC
>LPNX010431966.1:154815-185288 GCA_001517045.1 Pseudotsuga menziesii | reverse complement strand
CTCTCTCTCTCTCTCTCTCTCTCTCTCTCTCTCTCACACACACACACACACACACACAAAACCCTCAGGTAAGGCTCAATTTTTTTCCAATGGATCGACCAGTCTCTGAGAAACCCTCAGGTAAGGCTCAATTTTGTTCTCTCTCTCTCTCTCTCTCTCTCTCTCTCTCTCTCTCTCTCGCGTACAAAACCCTCAGGTAAGGCTCAATTTTGTTCCAATGGATCGACCAGTCTCTGAGAAACCCTCAAGTGAGGCTCAATTTTGTTCCAATGGATCGACCAGACTCTGAGAGGCAAAGTCTAATCTAAAAGTTAAATTTTTGAGTATAAGGAAGTTCCATCTCATTAAGTGAGTTTCCAAACTTGTTCTCACACTGTTTCTATACTTCTATTTTTTAATTATTTTTTTGATAATTACTTTTACCACTACATTTGTTCTATTGGTCATATATCTGCAGCTGAAACCTTAACATTAACACAGTGATCCTTGGGGAGTGTTAAAGTTAAAAGAGATGAAAATTACAGTTTTAAAGTTGAAAGAGATGAAAATTATGTTTTAATCTGTCTTATTAGATTTACTACTATTTTGTTTCATTACTAGTTTAGAAAATTATTTTTGCATTAAAGTGCAAATTCTTTTAATTTTTTGCTTCAAACCCTAACCTAACCCTAATTTTAACAATATTGTCCATCAATGAAGTCCTTGAAAAGGCTCTATAAAATTGTACCTATCACTATAATTCCGAGAATCTTCTACTACGCTTGGTGAGAGAAGAAAGGCTTGTAAAGTAAAAAAAATGAACCATGTATTTTCATGGGGGTAACAATTTCCAAAGAGATTAGCATGGAGATTTTAGTTTTTAAGAAGCTACAATTTTGAATAAATCTCCATTTGAGCTTCTCTACACCTGTAATATGGTCATGAGGAATATCTACATTCATAAAACCATAATAGCACAATAACCTTACATTTGGCTGAGGGACACACCTGCAAAAAAGTAATGAAACTCTAATATTTTTAAAAGTTCATCCAAGAGAAAACATTTCAGGTGACATGACTACCTTTCAACCATATCTTAGGCTTGTTAAAAGAGGTCAATGTTTTGTAAAAAACCTAGGACTATCATCTAGGTGATTTTCATGTCTTGGAATTATACGTAAGATATATACTTGTTGGCTACTAGGATATGCCATTAGTTCCCTTCACTATAAATGACTCTATCATATTTTCACTAGTCATCTTCAAGATACTTCATCACCTGTCATTGGGACATTTGGAAGGCCTGGTTATATTTTTAAGGATAGGTCATTAATATTCATAGGAATATCAATCAACTTACCGACTGTGAGCTCCATCCAACCACAAACTTAGACACAACCTTTTCCACCTTTGAATTCATTCATCTAACAAAATCTTATACCGAACAAGTCTTGGAATTTATAAAGATTCCTCATTTCCAAAAGAATTTGTCAATGAACCACCCCAACCACCACCCATAGTTTCTTTACCTATATACACTATATTAGTAGCATATGAAGAAGCATCAACTTCATAACCTATGTCAAGTACACCACCGTCACCTACTACTTCACGTCACTCATTAGGAACAACCTCCCCCCTCTTCTCATGGAGAGGATCATGTTGCACATATCCCATTTTCATTTCCCCCATTGAGTGTAATAGAGAATCCATTCATTACTATGTTTGTTCTTATGCTATTGACCCTTAGGATTCTGAAGTATGTATCTCATATCTCTCAATATTGATTTCTACATAGATTTCACTAAATACATAAGATCAATATGATTAAGGGCATGTTGTTATAACTAATTTCAAGGTTATGATCATGATCATGATTCTTGTGGGGATGATATAGTGCCACATGTTTCATTGATTTGAATTATACATATTCATGTCAACGATATCTAATTCATGACCAATCATCATTGCAATCCTTTGTGTATACCATAATTAAAAATTATGTATCGAAACTCTCTTCATATTGTAATTGTAGTTGCATATTTTAATGATAGTGATGGATATGACGGATTTCATTGTTGTTTAATAAGTTGTGTTAGCATTGAATCTTGACACCCATCAAGAGGTAAATATATATTTCAAAGGGGGCAATAAAATCCATCCCAAGCCCTCAAGAGCTTAACCAAAGGTCACATAAGGTTATAGAAGCATTGCTAGTAAGCTAAAAAGAGATATTAAGTGATCGAGAGATGAAAATCAAGAGCCAAAAGGAAAAGAAGCAACCATTTTTAACAAGCTATAATTTCAGCATGAAAATTTTAGTTTTTAATAAGCTACAATTTTGAAAAAATCTCCATTTGATTTGAGCTTCTTTACACCTGCAATATGGCAATGAGGGTTAGATTCATTCATAAAACAATATAAAAAAAACAACATTACATTTAGTTGAGACTCAAACCTGCAAAAAAAAAATTAAACTCTAACCTCTTAAAAGTTTATCCAAAGAGAAACGTTTCAAATGACATGGCTTGTTAAAAAAATGTCAATGTGTTGTTAATTTTTTTAATCATTTTTTTAGGAAAAACAAGGAAAAACCTCTAGTTAAAACCTTCCAAATTTAATTTTTTTAATTGTTTCAGTACCATCAGATTGTCGACGTGATTCACCTAAAAAAATTGGCAAACAATCTGTCTGTATCAAAATCGCACGAATTGTTTGTTCGTCGAATGTGCATTGGTCTGATAGCCAATGGTTGGTCGTCATATTTTGGTCCACGAGAGTTATTTTCAAATGCATTCAAATGAGTTCGTCAGATCTAGTCAATCTTTTGCTGGGAAAAATCCAAGGCTTCAAATGGGGGCTCAGCTTGAAGAGCATGGTATAGCCAAATATGATACCTCACTTGTCTAAGGCTAGAGAGGTGGTGATGGGGGTGCATCAGTGTCATATTCTTCCCATCAACACTCCTTCAAAGATGTCATGAAGGCCAAATACCCTGTAGCTACATAGGCATTGTCAGGCTCAACCTACATAGTAGGAACACTCGAAAGAGACACCTAGAAACAAATCTAGAAGCTTCCTGTGCCATTATCAATGGATATAATTTCAACTGAACTGCTCTCTTTATAGATTCAATTGGTTTTGTCCCTCTGCTTTAGGATTAAGGGAGTGGATTAAAAAATCATGGGTTTTGGAGCACAAGTTGATTCTATGCTCCAAGAGGTTCTTCATTGCTCTCTTCTCATCAAAGGAGTATTGTGATCGATTCATCGAGAAAGGGTCATAGTTCTAGGGAAGCTCAAGAATGTCTATGCAATGGTGATTCCCTAATTTTGATCCTTTGTTAGTCTCAGCAATGGTTACACTAGTCTGGGTAAGACTTTCAAATCTTCCCTTGCTTGTTTGGTCTCTAGATTCTTTGGTTACCATTGGAAACTCCTTGGGAAGGTTTATTAAGAGTGATAGAGAAAGAATCTCAAAAGTATTAGCCACTTTTGCTCATATTTGTGTTGAGTTGAATCTTAGTAAAGGGATACCTAATAAGATCTGTATCGAATGAGGTGTTAGAAAACAAGATCGCATAACAATATCATAAAATAACATGTAGAAATAAAACACATAAACTTAATACAAAAGAGACACCAATATAATGTGGTTCACCCAATATGGGATATGTCCACACAGAAATTTCCAGTCCTTTCTATTAAATCGTCCAACAAAGTGAAGGGATATAACTTGCAGCACATCCACTGCAACTTCCTCCTCACTCTCTCTCTCATTCTCATATTTCGCAATACAACAACAATACACAACTGTAATAAATTTCCTCATACAAAATAGGTTTACCTTCTAGAGATAAAATCCCTAACATAACTTCTATCGTCAGATATGGGATCTAATAAACGACTCAGATTGACTGAGAAATTGCAACATTTTACAAGGATATTTTTCACATTGCAATGGTTGAGAACTTATTCGAACACAAATGAAACAATAATCAATATCCATAACCAACATGGGGTGGTTCTAAACCCCACCTTAAACTCATCGATTATGAGAAAACAACCTTTAGGTGTAGATCCTGTCAATAATTGGGGAACCTTCAGAAGGTTTGTCCTATAGCCTCAGTTCCTTTTACAAATAGACATCCTAAAGGATTCCAGGATGGAAAGAATCATAAGAGTAACTTCTAATATTAGATAGGGGGTGTTATTCTTGATAATTCTCCCCCCATTGATCATTCACAACCACAACCTTCTTCAAGGTCCCAACAACACCCAAATTCATATCTACCCCCTGGGACCCCTGAAAAGACCCTTGTCTACAAAGATGTGAATGATATGGTTATATTTATGACTCCATTCTTGGGTGGCCAGAAATTCCCTCATGAGATAGATAGTTCAGATAGTGACAACGACACTAGCCTTATCCAGAGGTGGAATGATTTGGAAAGCTTGTTGCATCAATTGATCTTAGTCGCAAATTCATATGCTTGGGATAATTCAACATGGTGGATTCATGTTTGAAAGAAGAGAAAGGATCCACGTTGTCCTACTCAATCACTAGATATCCTGCTTGAAGGATGTATCTGGTGATAATTAGTTAGATTTTTTCTATAGTGTTGGACAGTTTGTGTTATGTGCACCTAGTTCATGGTAAGCTTATCAATTTGTAGCATTATGTAATTGTTTATTTTCACTAATAGGTTTCATCATCTTACAAAAAAACATTTTGGACATGAAAAATAATATGCAAATGAAAGTTTGCACAAATCAAAGAACCATCATATGCAGGAAAACTTTCAAGATTAAGTTAATGTTGAATAGTACTTCATACCCCCTTTTTGCTAGTGCGATTATTTAATCATGATTTTTGTCCCTAGTGGCCCTTAACCACCTATGTTGACCATTATAAATAATGATAGTTGAAACTAATCCCTTGAAAATATCAAAGGGTCATTTGATGGCATGTGAAATAAAATGTATAAGAATTTCAAAGAAAGGGGATAATTCAGTTAATGGTTAAGGAAAACAAACAATTGGATTTATAGGAAGTTGATTAATACAAGGAAATTATATGTAAGTTATAGGAGGATGTGAATAAATAGTTAAGAAGATTAAGGAGTAGGGGGTAAGTTGGGTTTGGTCCCTGAAGTTCTTGAGAATAATTTTGTTAGAGAAAGGAATTTTTTAAACACAAGACTTTGCATTTATGTTGGTAGTTTAATAACAAGAATAAGTCAAGACCCCCTTGAAATTGAAGTGTGTATTGTCTAGAAATGTCGGCATTGTGCATTTTTTGTTACATTAATCATGGTTATGAGAATATTTCTTTCTAGTGTGGATCTTAATTTGAAGAAATAATAGTGATTTTTCCTAAATGAAAATATGAAATTAAGAAGGAATACCAAAATTTTGTTAGGTCACTCACCAAAAGGTGGAACATCTATTAGCATTCTTGGTGGAATTTGAGGTTGTAGTGTAGATTGTTCGCCTAGATTTTAAATAAGATGCCCCAATGTAAAACAAGAAAATGATGATATCACTATACATTGAAAAATCGATCTCCTCCCCTTTGGAGGGAACTCAAATTTTAGAGGAGGAGCAACATAGGGACATGATAAACCCTTTAGAAATGAAGGAACCCAACTGGATTTTGAAGGAAAAAATAAATGAAACTATTGGAACTAGTGAGTATGATTCAGTAGGGGACAAAGATGTACTCCTATCCATGTGCCATGCACTTTGTTCTAGAAAAATCCCAAGGATTTAATTTACTAAACAAATAAGAAATTTAAAAAGAATTACAAGGTCAGTGATAAGTACCTGGCCAAACCTATGGGGAAGGATTGACATCAAGGTAAAATAAATAGTGTTTCCAATGTAATGTTTATATGTATTTCTATATAATTAGTTGTAAATATTTACCTTCCTCATGAGGATAAATACAAAATTATTTATCTTAAATTTCTTTTCATTTCACTTGTCTTGTGTGATCATGTCATTTTTTATTTAATTGTTACAAGTTCACATTCAGTTTTGAATTCAATTTGTACATTTTAGTTTTGTGTGGTTATATTAACTTTTACAAGATCATTTTATCTTTATAAATAGACATAATCATACAATTGTGTGGTTATATTCAACTTGTTGTATGTGTTCTTTTCACTCAATATATAATAGTGTTTTTTCTTTATTTATTGTGTTCATATCATTGAGTTTACAATTATGATATATAGATGCAAGTATGATTTATAGAGTAACTACAACTTCAATTCTTGAATTAATTGCAACTTATTTGTATAACACATTATAGATACTAGTATCAAGAAAATATAAGGCTTGCACATATAATGCAAACATGTCGTTAAAGACTTGTAATCGTTGGTTGATGAATTAAATATTTTATAGTTGATGAACTCATAATTAATTGATAATACGATTAAAATGATTACAATTTTGTGATTACATTCAAAATTGTAATTTTGCAATTTGTAAATAATTGTCCAATTTGTAATTTGTACCTTATGAATGTAATTTACTATTGTATGTGTAATCACTATTGTAATTTGCAGTTGAGAAATTGTAATAATGATCGTAAATTGTAATTATAGTTGAGATTGTAACTTTCAATTATAATTGTGATTGTGCACAATTTGTACCTATAATTATAGCAAATATAGATGAATTTGACATAAATAAATAAAGTTGCATCACACACATGAATCATTATCATTGACATAAAAAATATACACCATACACATGGAGATATATATCATCAAATATTTTGCAACCCCATTGCGTTCATGTAAAAATTATGTACATATATATACATAACAATAAAAATATTAAAATGTGATCATCAAATCAATGGCCACCACCACCATCACGTAACGTACCATAATCATCATCATCATGACCACCTACTAAACATAAACATCATCTAACATAACCATCACACAAGTATGACAAATATCATCTAATGCCATATATGTCTATCATCACCTATCAAACATAAGAACCATCTTACAAACACATAAAAAAATAGCTAAGATAATCTAACATACATATCAAACATAAACTACCATACACACATAAACATTATCTACCATAATCTAAAATATACATTTAACATATTTAAATATCAACTAACACAAAAATCTACTAATAACATTTAACAAAAAGCAAGCTACATTATCTAACATAACCATCACAGACACATCTAACTAACACCATCCATCATACACATCTATCAAGCACACCTTGCAAACATATCTAACATGACCTAACTTACACGTCACCATAAACATAAACATGAAAAATGCAATATATATATATATATATGAACAATAATATCAAACCCATGATACATGCCAAGTATATGATCTTCAGTCCAATAACTACTATAAGATATATTGTCCACTAGCGAATGCATCAATACTTCTATCGGGAGAAAGAGTAGAATGGAGAATAGCATAGATATATCCATCAAGATGAATCTCACCCGATGCAACCATCTTATCTAGAACGGATGTGAGTGGAGTAGGAGACGGTGGAGTGGTCAATAGGATGAGTGGATGGATAGGATATGGTGGTGGGTTAACTGGTTGTGGAGGAGTAAATAATCATTGGTCATGATCATAGTGAGGAGGAGGAGCAGGAGCTGACAACACTGCTGCATCATGGTGAGGAGGAGAAGGTGGAGCATGGCATGACGACTATCCCATGTCATGGTAAGGTGGAGGAGGTGGAGCATGAGATGAAGACACTCCTCCATCGTCACATTGAGGGCGAGGAGGTGGATGAGGATGAGGATCAACATCCTCCTCAAGTGACGTAGATTGATCAGTTGGACTCCAAGCATCTAAAAGCATGGTTTTTCCAACTACATACTGTATCATCATTAATTTCATATCTCGAGGCACCATCCTCTGTAACTTTGTCATATCAAGGTCTTGCAAGATATTAGTGACTCATACAGGATCCACTACTCGTCGATACAATAGTGTGAAAAAACAATTTGCCGCATCCTATCAAACCTTTGATCTAGCCTATGTCATAGGTCGTGCCTGGGATATGTAGGAACCTCAACCTCCTACATATCCTCATAATCATGGACCGTATTAAGAGGCACGTCCCTATTGAAAGTGCCAATTTCTATAGAATATACAGTTCACAACAAATATAATTAGCCAATTTCATTAAAAAAATTAATACAACAATTTAAAGAAAATGTTATAATGTATTTCATTTGCATCAAATAAGACAATAAAATGTTGCAACAATACTAATTTAAACATGAATCTAATATTACCTCTATCATCCAGTGGCTCAACCTAGCTGAAAAAGAATTTGGGAGTTGGGACATGCTCTACAGTCCAACCCAACATATGAATGTGGTAGAAGTTCCTGGGATATGTAGGAACCTCAACCTCCTACCTATCCTCATAATCATGGACCGTATTAAGAGGCACGTCCCTATTGAATGTGCCAATTTCTATAGAATATATAGTTCACAACAAATATAATTAGCCAATTTCATTAAAAAAAGTAATACAACAATTTAAAGAAAATGTTAGAATGTATTTCATTTGCATTAAATAAGACAATAAAATGTTGCAACTATACTAATTTAAACATAAATCTAATATTACCTCTCTCATCCAGTGGCTCAAGCTAGTTGAAAAAGAATTTGGGAGTTGGGACATGCTCTACAGTCCAACCCAACATACGAATGTGGTAGAAGTTCCAATGCAAGGTCCTCCTTGTTGCCACCTAATATGCACCTCGGCTCACATTGCATAAATATTCAAACCACCAGTTGATTCCTTGGGGGAGAGACAGGTCAAGTACTCTCACCTGATCTCGACTCCTCCATTTAGGACAAATCCTAAAAAATCCAAGGTGGGTGGACCCTAATAAAAGAAACTAAGGTCGTTAATCTACGAAAGAGAAAATAGTTATTCTAGGAGTTTATTACTTTTAATCACAATAGAAATATGAAATAAAATACTTCAACAACATAAAACATAAATCATCATCATTTTGAATAAAATGAAAACTTAGAGAAAGATGATAAGTAAATATAGACCAGTGCCCAAAGTGAATATGATGTTGCAAAGTGTATGGTGATGATGTGATGGAAAAGTATTGCAATTATCTCGTTTGTAATTTTTTGTTATTATTAATGAGTGGATTAAGGAGTGGGTTTGTTTTTTGTTTTTCCCACTAATACTCACCTTCTTGAACTAAGAGCAAGAGCAGATTTACCAAGTGTTCAACAAGGAGAGGATGAACCTCATTAATGAGTATCCTCTTGACTCTATGGTACTCAGTCTCTATGAACTCATGAGTTAATGAATATTATTTTTATGTGGATTGTCCTATTACACTAGAAACTCTAATCTCTTTCTGATATGACCAATTGATCGAACAATCTTCAGAGGTCCAGAGCATATGGGGAATAGAGTGTGGTTCATTTTACAAGAATTGAAATCAAATTGCAAAAGTAAAAAATGTTTTCTAATTAATCTAACCACAAAACTCTTTTCTCACTGAATTCCAGCTACATAGGAAAGCCTTTTCAGCAACATCATACTTCAGGAATGCACAAGGGTTCGTTACTTTTAGAAAATAAAAGTAAAAGAAAAAATGTGGTGAAGTGTGTGCCAAAAAGTGTTAAATGCCAAAATTCTTAGTTTGGGGTCTTGAGTGAGTTTGTCTCCTAATATTGGATTGGGGCCAACAATGAGTTGCTTTTAAGGTTTATTGATTAATTGTTTAACAAATTACGCAAATGCATCTGAATTAGAGGAAATTTCAATAAAAAATGGGCCTTCCAAAAATAATACAAATTCCATGTCATCATGTATTAGCCAATCAAAATTCTTTAAATTTTAAAAAGGGAGCACCTCTTAAACCATTTTTTAATATAAATTTGGGGATAGGTATCATAAAAAAACTACTTTTTTGTTTGTATTTTCGACATATCTCCCTGTGTTTTTACTCCAATTTCGATCGAGAGAGCTTGCTGGATGCAGAATAATTATGCATCCAATGAGTACCCAGTGGGCATACTTTTGACGGGCCCCTCTACCCCAAAAACAAGAAATACCTAAAAAAATGTGATGATGACATCATCATCACATTTTTCAGGTATTTCTTGTTTTTTGGGTAGCGGGTCCCTTCAAAAGTATGCCAAGTGGGTACTCGTTGGATGTGGAATTTAATTCTACATCCAAAGAGCTCTACTGATCGAAATTTGAGTAAAAACACAGGGAGATATGTCGAAAATACAAACAAAAAGTAGTTTTTTATTTTCTTCCTCCAAAATTAATAAAAATTATTTTATTATTTTAACTATTATTTTATTAATTTTCCTTAGGAGGCCCATTTTGAGTTGAAATTTCCTCTAATGAAACTTTTTGGTTGAGAGAAGAAGGGAGGTCATATTTCAGAGATTTGGATGGTCTAAATCTGCCCAAAATTCACCAGCACTTTCGCTTACCTATCACAAAAAAATAAAAAACAACAATCCAACTTAATCAAAATATGCCCAAATACACTTTAAAAGTATCTTTGGACAACACTAAAAAAAATCTAGAAATTTTTTAATTTAGACTATGATAAAAATTTCACAAATCAACCACAAGAAATGAACTAGAAAGCAAGTTCCAATGGGATATTTTCTTGCCTCTTGAAGATGGAAATGAAATCAAAAGCACTACTTTCTAGATATGAATTTTAACCAAATACTAAACTAGTCTAATTGATCTTTTAGATATGTGAACGAAAATGACTTGAAAGAAAGCTTAGAAGTATTAAATCTACATTTCAAAAAGTAAATATTGGATATTCAACTAGATTCTAAATAAAACAAGAGCAATATTATATATACTTAAGATTAAAAGCATGAAGGTAGATCTATGAATACACTTGTAAGTAACCATAACAAGAAATAAGATAAGTAGCGAGAGGGAGAAGAGAGGGAGACGAGAATGTGATGCTTTGAAGCTTGTTTGTGGGATGTCGAGGGACTGTATCTGCAAAGAAGAAGTTAGAAAAAGGAAAATATGCAAGCAAACTCTTCACCAATCCAACTAAGGGCACTTGCAACTCACATCATCTTGCACACAAAACATCAAATCTAGAAGCATATATGCGAGAAATAAAGATAAAAGGATACATAAGCTAATGAAACATTCTCTTAATACCTTTGATCATACATTCATGAAGTATTAAACAAGTAAACTAACTTATTAATCCTCCTTATAAATCAATAACAATCCTCATCGTAAGCTATATTTAATGCAAAGAAATGCAAGTAGCTAAACACAGGTTACCTTAAGCACTGATATAGTACATCCACACAAGCCCTTTCAATAACATTGTATGTTAGGAAAGCATAAGGGTTCGTGACTTTTGAAAAAAAAGAAGTAAAAGAAACAAAATGCGGTGAAGTATGTACAAAAAAGTGTTAAATGCCAAAATTGCTAATTTGCGGTCTTGAGTCAGTTTGTGGCCTAATATTGGATTGCATCCGACCAAGTTTTATTGATTAATTTTTTAACAAAGAAAGTAAATCCATCAAACAAAACTAATTCACGCCACGAAAGGAGATGAGACAGATATCCCCTAGGGAGATGGGGTGCGGGTGTTGGTGTTGAGTATCCCACTTGCCTTTCTCTTATTATTAATGATTACAAACTTTATTGGGAATTGTGTTGGTCCTTTAGAAGGAGGATCCATTAAACTTACAATGCTTTTTTTTTTTTTTAATTGGGTTGAGAGAAGAAGGGAAGCGATTTTGAAGCTTTTGATGGTCCAAATCTACCTGAAATTTCCCATCACTTATGCTTGCCTGTCAAAAAAATATAAAACTCAACAAGAAAACTTATTCAAAATATGCCCAAATACACTTTAGAAGTATCTTTGGAGAACACTTAAAAAATCCTAGAAAAATTCCAAGTTGAACTATGATAAAAATTTCACAAATCAACCATAAGAAATGAGCTAAAAAAAAAATCCAATTGGATATTTGCTTTCCTCTTGAATATGGAAAGCAACTCAAAAGCACTACTTGCTAGATATGCAGTTAAACCAAACACTAAACTAGTCTAATCAAGCCTTTAGAGATGTGAATGAAAATGACTTGAAAGAAAGCTTAGAAGTATTAGATCTAGATTTTGAAAGGTAAACTTAGCTATTCAACTAGATTCTAAATAAAACAAGAGCAATATTAGATATACTTAAGATTAGAAGCATGAAGGTAGATCTATGACTACACTTGTAAGTAACCATGACAAGAAATAAGATAATTAGTGACAGGGAGAAGAGAATAAACTTGAGATGAGAATGTGAGTCTTTGAATCCTGCTTGTGGATGCCAAGGGACTGTATCTGCAAAGAAGAAGTTAGAAAAAGGAGAAGACGCAAGCAAGCTCTTAGGCAATCCAAGTGAGGGAACTTGCAACTCACAACATCTTTCACACTAAACATAAAATCCAGAAGCATGTATGTGAGAAATAAAGATAAAATGTACATAAGCTAAAGAAACATTCTATTAATATCTCTTAACATACATGCATAAAGGACTAAACAAGTAAACCAACCGATTAATCCTCCTTATAAATTGATAACAATCCTTACCATAAGCTAGATTCAATGCAAATAAATACATGTATATAAACACAAGTTACCTTAAGCACCGAGATAGTTCATCCACACAATGAAAACCACATAAGAATGACCTCCAAAGTCTCTTTATTCTCAAGAAAAATATACAAGCATTACAATGACAAGCCTCAACTCCCAAGAACTTTGTAAGCTACTACGGTTGCATGTTGGAAATATTTATTGAATAGATGAAATAGTTGAATGATTGAATGATGATTTACAATGGAGACATTACATTGAGTATATATGCATGAATGCAAAAGTTTTTTTTCTTCTAGCGATCTACTAATCAATACCTTTTCAATATAATTGTTTTCTGGAATTTGAACATTCATTATTTATGTACTGTTCTTTTCAACAACTAAATTTGTATTGATGATGTCACTAATCCATTGGTTTCAGTCATTGTTTTTGTTTCCATAGTTTGGACATCCTTTGCTGAGGATTTTTATTTCTTACTTCTCAACTTTTAATTTTTTATTTGTCCAGTCAACTCTTGATTGTGATCAGTAGGGTAGTGGTTTTCTTCTTGTGTTTCTAGTAGTTTCCATTATGTGTCTTCATTAACTTGCTCTGTTTTCGAGAATTCTTTAACTTCCTTGTTTTAGTAACTAACATCTTGTTATGGTTTCTAATTCAAAATATTTCTTCAATATTGGTTGATAATGTTTTTTTTTTTGGTGACCTCCAACTTATGCACTTTTTTTATGTCATATTTATGTTGTTTGAGTTCTTTTACCCATTGCCAACATTGGCAGGTTTCTTATTCTTAGCATCGTATTTTTTCTTAGATTTGTGCAACTTCTTCGTCCTTATGCATGAGGAATATGTTCAAGTGATTTACCTCTTCTTCTAGATATTTATAGCTCTCATGCGATGGTTCTTCCATTGCATTTTTTGATAAAGGGACTCTAGGCGATGAGTCATGTATTGTTATTTTCTTCTTCTCCTGGGAGAAGGTCATGACTTTCTTTTTCGCATTGAAGGTGATCATACCCAATGTTTACATCCAATGAGATCCTAATATTATGTCAATAATATCGTCGTCTATAGATGAAATGATGAATTATGATGTAAGATTATAGTTACCAATCTGTAAGTCTAGTTGTTTCATTTGCTCTTCATTCTTCTCTATATTTAATTCTACAACTGGTAGTTGATTTGCAAGATCAACATTAATAAAATTTTATTTATTAGCTAGACATATGGTGATGGTAACAGGACTTTCATAAAATGTGCCATTAACTTCAAGCATCGTTGTCGGCATCTTTGAAAGAACGTCAACAAACCTGTTTTTCTTTTGAGAAAAAATTGTCTCTTCCATTTTGATGAGGTATAAATAGATCTTTTCCTTTCAGAAATTGCCTTCAATATCGGATCTCAATGTTGTCCTTATGTAAAAAGGTTTCCCTTGGTATTTGACTTCTACGACAATAAATAATCTTTGTTTTTACTTTGACTTCTTTAGCGATAAATAATCTTCATTTTTACTTTGACTTCTTTGGCGATAAATGGTCTTCAACTTCTTCAGCGATAGATGGTTTTCCTTTGACTTTTGACTTCTTTAACAACAAATTAACCTTTTGTAATTCTTCTCTTGATGTTGACTTTTGTATTTTTTTTCCTTTTTAATAAAATAAAAATTATAATAGATACTATTATTAAAATAATAATAAGTGTTACAATAATTAAAATTTTAATAATAATAATAATAAATAGGTTTTAATAGTATTAAAAACTATATAATTATTATTGTTATTAAAAGATTTAATAATAACTCCTTGTATCATATTTTTTATTAAAATTTTCACTTTGGGTCTTTTTGTAAATCCTTTTTCTTATTTAGATTAATTCCACTTAATATGTTTTTAAATTGCTTTTATTATATTATGTTTAATTAATTTAATGTTCTCCCAAGTGCTATGACTTTACACAAAAATTGTGCTTGAATTTAGGATTTGATTTCACCTAAATAAACTGAGTGTTGGTTTTCTTTAAAACCACATGTTGTTTTCTTTAAAACTACTTGTTGTTTTTATATTTCTTCTTTTCTTTTCTTGTTTTTTATTTTTATTGTATTTTATTTTTCTTTCCTTTTTTTATCTTTCTCTCTCTCTTTTGTAAGGTCAAAGACCTATTTAATTTAGAAACTCCAAGCGAAGATATGGCCAAAGGCCCCGAACTCTACTCCGATGCCACTTCTAAGCTACTACACTTACATGTTGGAAATATTTATTGAATATATGAAATAGTTGAATGATTGAATGATTATTTACAATGGAGACATTACATTGAATATATATGCCTGAATGTGAAAAGTTGGCATCTCTTCGAGATGGCCAATAACCCTTAACCTAATACTAATAATAATTAATAATAGTGACTAAACAATTAGGTTTATTACAACTCCAACTAGATTGTAATGAGAGAGAGCGCTTGGCTTTATAGAAAAACTAAGAGGGGGACGAATTTGCCCCAAGTGAATTTCCATTTGTGTGAGTGAAGGCAAGTTCCAAGAGTTAACTAACAATTGCACTGAAGTTCAAAACTAGATATAAGCGCCACCTCTTAATACGTACGTGCCATCTCTCTTTGGGATTATCTCCCATCAACCAGATGATGGCAATTATGCTAATGTGTCCACCTCCATGGAGAAATGTGTCCCCTAATATCAGAAACTCAATTTCAAAGTATTTGATTGGAATCAAGTGGATTCAACCTCCGATTTGAATTTTAGATAATGTCAGTTGACTTTGCCACCTTGGAAACATGATTGGGACAATTTTCCTTAATAAGTGAGATTTGATTTTTCTCCATGGTTTCCATTTTTTGGCATTTTTATTCACTTTTTAAGAGAAAATCAAATTAAGTAATTAAAAATTACTAGTTTGACTCTCAAAGTGGGTTTAAGGGTATAATAGGTGCTATGAGTTAGAAAACTAGCACCCCCATAGTAAATTACAACTCCTAACCACACTTTTATGACTTTTTTATTTTTACAATCAATACAGTGAAAATTTTGCTTGTTTTACAGGAAATTTTTTTATTTGACTAGCATGGTAAGATACATAGACTCTTACACTTTAATAAGCTCATAATCCCTAACAACCAAGACAATTACTCTAGCTTTGGAGGTTTGAGTGAAAAACTTGGAAATTATACGTCGTTGAAAAGCACCATATAATTAACGAGAAAAAAACACTCTAGAGTAAAGTATTGATGGCTAAGTCTAAGTAGGCCAAGCCTGTTATAAAAGGTCATCATGCTACATCAACTTATTACAAATTCCCTAAGGGGTATGAACATGCAAATTACACCTCAACTGCAAGTCTAGCTAAGTGAAATTTACACGGTAACACTCCTCATTGGATACAATTTACAACACTTCTGATTTGATTTGTGTTGGGAAGTCGGGTTTCCCCCTCTTGGGCATTGTTTGTCCCCACATCCACATATGCACCTTGGTCAGCATCCTAGGAAGGTGGCAGTCAAATGACGGTCTTGTGGTGGAAATCCTTTCAAAAAATCTAAAATTATATATATATGAAGCAAAAGGAAAGGTTGGCCCTCCCATAAAACACTTCCTGCCATCGATCCAAAGTGAACAAAGACAACCATAAAAAAATGGTGGACCACCTGATGCATCTAGGTGACAACACTAAAGAATCTACATAATATAAAAGAGGGAAACTAATGTGTTTCCCATCGGTGGTGGAGTGTGTAATGCTCAAAACCAACAGTGAGAGGCATGTATCTTCCTCTCCACTAAAAACACCATTTTGGATTTCTCCGTCGTGCACCTGAAAAATTAGCAAGATCGACGATGTGTGCAACAGTATATATTTGAGAGTAAGCGAACTGGCTCTTTGCCACAACACCTACTGGGACATCAAGGAACTAGGAAAAATCTTGCCCTTTCCTAGATAGACCAGTGATGAAATATATATCGTCCTTTATAGGTAGGAACCACTGACAAGGACCAATACGAAATGTCTATTTGCCATGGTCCTGATGATGGATGAATTGCGCCAATAAAAATGAGTTCTTATTTAGGGATGTAGCCTCCTGATATAGCTTTGGGAGGCATGCAACCAACAAGAGATATTGTGTATGATATGTGATTGGGTGAAGGTACAAATCCCGTTCCCTCTCTATAGCCTCTTAATCACACACGAAATTGTATGGATCAACTAATTCCTAGTGCTTCTCTACCGCCTCTCACCGTCGACATCTTTGATACACATATAACATCGATTAGTCTCATAAATAGACATAAAAAACATTAAATGAGGATCTTATTTATTAACATAAAACAATAATTGTTTTCTCAAAATTGACAAGTGGTGTTCCTAAATTACAGGAATGCATCGCCCATGGTGCACTTTAAGCAAACAAGCACCACAAGCAATGTGTTAGAGTAAACAAGCACTGTAATACCCCAGTTTTGACCCCATTTGCATTAAATTATATATGATGTAAATATTGCATTTAATCATGGTGTGCAGCTAAAAGTAAAGTCCCCACCATCGATTTAGTGTTTTATGTTTTGACAATTAAAATTGATGTCGATGGTTATCGTGCTAGCCGATGGCACAGTATATTTTGGACATCATGTAAATATGCAATTTAATTAAAATGCTCACAACCAGCTATGTCAATGCAACATTAAAGAGACGGGGGCATGATTTCCTAAGGAATAGGGAGGGGGGGGTATTCAAACCCTTGATCCAATGGGGAAAAGCCAAATGTCAATGGGAGAACCCATAAAACTGTCAACTACCATTTTTTTGTCTTTTTGCACCCAATCATTTATTTCTTCCAAGAAGTTGGTTGAGGAAGTTATTTCCTTGGGATGGGAAAGGTATGGAGGTCAAATTCAGATTGGGAAGACCACCCTTTTTGGGGAAAAACGTTTTTGTCTTATTGGGCAAGAAAGAACCCAAAAATTCATTCCTCACCCATGATGCATGCACGTCATTCATTTTTCCTCACGCGGATGAAGCTTGGGAAGCTCTCTCCTTCATGTTTTCTGCAGTTTTTCCATTGTTCTCCATGGCTGGGAAGTCATTTTGATGTTGCTGAGTGAATGTGCAGCAGAGATTCACGTTTTGGGTGTTTACTGAGGCCGAATTTGCTCTTGAAATGGCCATAGGTGCTTTCTGATTTTGGGATTCATGATTTGGGTGTGAATGATGGTCATTTTTGCTTCTAAATGTCCATGAACGTTTGTGAAATCAATTTTGATTCCCATGGTTTTTTTTCCCCATCTACCATTTTTATTTTGGTTTCCAGGACATTTTTGTCCATACCCAACACTTTTTTTTTGTGGTTCTGTAAATCCTTGTTTGGTCTGAACTAGTTAGGAGTGGAAGAGGCCCTTCACATAGAGATCAAGAGGGGCTAGTTATCCTTTCTGTACACCCTAAAGAGCACTAGAAGGGAAGGTATGGCCTGAGGGAACTGTGTAGTAGTGAAGAGAATACTTCCTTGTGTTGGGTGGTGTATTTATTGGGGAGGCCAAGCCAAATCTTGTGCAAGTGTCCATAGCTCTATGGTTGAGCTCACTAGCTTAGCAGTTCAACCTTTCCACCTCATTAACAGCCTGATAAACCCAAA
Source organism: Pseudotsuga menziesii (assembly GCA_001517045.1). NCBI lineage: Eukaryota > Viridiplantae > Streptophyta > Pinopsida > Pinales > Pinaceae > Pseudotsuga > Pseudotsuga menziesii. The sequence goes on along the minus strand of LPNX010431966.1, from coordinate 167,020 downwards.
TGTAGTTTTGCCTTGGTTGAACTTTGATATGTCTTTGGCTATGTGTGAGCTTGTTGTTGTTCTCTTATTCCTTGTGGGAAACATGCCCAGCTCGGGGGTGGCAGTGTTGTTGAGAGATTGATGAGCACACTGGCCTATGGTTTGGTGGAACGTTGCAGTGACATAGCTGGTTGCGGGACAACTCCTTTTCAAGATAAGTATTTATTGTGTATTTAACCTTTGCAATTGTATATGTTTTAATGAATTATTATGAACATGTGGAATTCTTTGAACAGTGAATGAAATCTATTTTCTTCCGTTGTATTTGCAATTGTTATGCATCTGCATACATTTTTATGTTCAATGCATTTTTCTGTTTATGTTCATGGGGCTTAGATTTCCCGGTTAAATGATAGCAGCAGCTTAGGTTGCGTCATCTCCATCGTCAAGATGAGGGGAGGGGACGTGACAGTGTGATATCAGAGATATGTTACAACATTGGGCCTCAATGGGCCAAGATGAACAGTTGACAAAGGCAGGATTACCCTCTTTTGAGCACAGACCAGCATAATTTTTTTTAGAAAGTGTTGGAATATTGAATGTGTCGGTTGAGTTAGTCGAGTTAAGCCGACACATGTCGGCTCAGTTGGCTGAGTCGAGCCAATGAAGATTGCAATAACCGTGTCAGTTGCATTGGCCGAGTTGAGCCAACGAAGAGAAAAACAGAAAAATTTTAAAAAAAATCTAAGTGTTTGAAAAATTGGCAAAAATCGGTGAGTTTTTCCAATATGTCGATTGTGTTGGTTGAGTTTCACCGACACACATCGAAAGGACTTGGTGAGTTTCGTCGACAACAAAGAAAAGAAAGAAAAAAATTTGGAATTTTTCTAAGTATGGACATGTCGGCCAAAATTCGGGAGTTTAGCCTATACATGTCAGAAGAAATAGACGAGTTTCGTCGACACATCCCAAGTGGAAAAGTTAAGTTTCGCCAATGCGTGTCAGGTGGAAAATTTAAGTTTCATCGATGTGTGTCGGGTGAAAAAGTTTGATGACATCCGTCAATCGAAAGAGAATGGCGATTTTTGTCGATGTGTCGGAAGCAAATCAGATTTTTGCCAACACGTCAGGAGAAAACCCAGAGTTTTTTCGATCAGATGAAAAGGGCGAGTTTTGCTGATACATGTCAGGTGAACTCGATGAGTTTTGCCGACATGTTGGAAGAAAAACCTAAGTTTCACCGATCAGAGGAAAAAAAACTGAGTTGCTTTGAAACAGAGAATTCAACAAGTTTTCAGTGGGATTTACAGGTGCCAAAAAGATGAAAATGGCAATGAGCTTATGCGCTAGATTGTGTGAAATCGAAAGATTTACAAAAAAATACGAGGATTCTTTGTTTTAATGAATCATTATGCACATGTGGAATGCTTTGAATGTGAATGAAATGTATTTTCTTCTATTGTATTTGCAATTGTTATGCATCTGCAACCGTTTTTATGTTTAATGCATTTTTCTATTATGTTCATGGAGCTTAGATTGTCTGGTTAAATGATAGCAGCAATGTAGTCGCGTCTTCTCCCTCGTCGAGATGAGGAGAGAGGAAGTGACAATCACGTCGATGATGATGGTAATTTTTTTAATATATTTTGTTTCACGATGCATCCAACAATCGGATGCACCAATGCATTGTAGATAGTTGCCCACACCATAAATGGTGTGCATATGTTATTGAGCACACCATAGTATGTGCATCTATTTGTGGGTGGATGACATGTTCAAAAAATAATTATGTGCATGTTACATGTCAGCGCACCATAAATATGGTGCCCACATGTTCTTATTGCGTCGAGAGGTGCTCTACAGCCCAGTACGAGGGAGATCTTGTAACTTTTGTGGATGTAACATTTGTCCATATCATGTCCACCAAAAATAATATTGTCGAGTATGAGGGAGATGTAACATTTGTGGAGATCTTGTAACGTTTGTCTATATTATGTCGGCAATTAATATTAGGGAGATCTTATACAGTTTGTCTAATCTTGTATGACAGAGATCTTGTAAAGTTTGTCTAATCTTGTATGATAGAGATCTTGTAAAGTATGTCTAATCATAATTTGTAAAGTTTGTAACAAAAGAAAAATAAAAAATAAAAAATATTAAATAAGAAATAAAAACTATTATTTCCACTATTAATAAAAGCATCCTAATTTTACAATTCCAAACAGCTTGAATTTGAAACTTTTACCAGATTTTGCAAAAAAAATCCAAAACACAGAAAGTTTTCCAGAACATTCAAAATGTCCATAGCATTCATTGTTTGACATCAGAGATAGAAATTTAACCAGAACCGTTTTCCTTACAAAATCACTTATCTGTCAATCCCAACGTCGGATCCCTGCACGATCATTAGAGACCTCTCTTGAAATCCTTCACCTGTTAGCATACATATAATACATACATACAATAAACATGCTTTACTGTGGTCAGAACAAAAACTACAAGATACACCAAGATAGGCAAAGCTTAAAATGGGTGTTGAGGAACCCAGAGCTCCAATTGAGGGAATACCTGAACCTTATAAGTTAAAAAATGAGGTAAAGGAAGAAAATATAACGGAAGACATTTCCACTTATCTGACCGAAAAGGAAGAGGCAGAGGAGAAGCCTCAATATCAAAGTCACTCAAATCAGAAATAAAACTAAAAACACAGTAAAGACTGAATTTGAAGATACAGAATCACGCTTAGAAGAAGACTTGTGCGAGGACCAGGAAAACAAGAAATGTTGCAAGAGAAATAGACTAATCACCGAAAACATGCAATCAATAAGATGCAATATTGAAGATGGAGATTATGAGACTCATTATGTGAAATCCCACTTAAATTCAGCAGGTCTAAGACAGAATGGTCGTACTCTCCATATTAGAAATTGCACAAACTAGTTCTTCCCAGAGCTGATGCCAGAATTGGAGTCCATCTCCATAAAGGCAAGGCCATACAGAACAAGAAAACCATTAATTGAGAGAGTAATATTGCAACAAAAGAATCAACCTTCATCTGTTAAAGATTTAGAGAAAAGGGTGAGAGGAATGAAGGAACACAAGGCGAGGATACAAGAATTTGAGGAGAATTTTTTTGAATCAGAAACGGAGCAAAAATCAAAGCTTATGAAAAATATCCGGAAGCGGTGGCTTCTAGCACTCATGCAATCTTGCATGCTTGGTGTTGCAATTTTTAACTTTGGGTTTGCTTCTCATCGGCAATTCCCTTCCCCTACTTGATGCATTTCCTCCTCTGCTAAATGCAGATGAGTTTAGATTGGATTGAAAGAACATGTCACATAAAATCCTCTCACTGCTTTCAATGACCTGTTTTTTTCCAATGACATTTAGAACTGAGAAAATGGTAAATAAACTAATTTTGAATTTTTTTTCTTGACTTCTCAGTGCTGCAATAATCTTAGGGTGTGTTGCAATCATCTTAGGGTGATGGAAACGGGCTAAAGAAGAATATGAACATAGAAAGTATGAGTTATTCATCTTTCTACAAGTTTTGATCCATAAGATTATAAATTCAGTGTGAGCATTTGTAGTGGTCAAATTGTTTATTATTTTTTGGGACTAAATTTAATTCATAGATAAATTAAGTAACAAACAAATTTTTATTGTTACAGTATTTTATATATATTACCCAAATTTTTAATAACATATTCCCATTCAGTTGGAAAAGCTTATTATGTTTCCGCCAATCTATGGTGAAAAGCTTGAGCTCATTTTAGAATAACCCTCTTTCTAAACCTATGTACAAAATAAGATGATATGACCGGTGTTTAATATATAGGTTTTATAATAACCTTTCTTTGAACCTCTGCACGAGAACAGATGATACAACTGGTATTTAATATATTTTGCATTTATAGAACTTTGTTTCAATTCAATATACATGTATTTAATTCAATATACATCCACAGAGGTACCAACATATATAGCAATATACATATATTTAATTCAATATACACTCAAAGACGTATAAACATATATGTATATTTAATTCAATATGCACTCAAAGACGTACAAACATATATGGAGACCTATGTACAGAGAGAGTTAACTATATAGGTACTATATGATGTAATTATTGTTTAAAAAATGTACAGTTATGTAGAATGTGCCTTTCCTATGCAAAAAAAAAAGAGTGATTGTTTGGAGTAAAATGGAAAACATTAGAGTGATTGTAAATCTAAACCATATTTTCATTTATTTAATTCTTACAAAATTATTGTCTCTATTTTCCAGTTTATCAATTTATTACTTACATTGAGATAATCCTCATAATTCTATATGTGTTTTCAACTTAACATGTTCCTTAACCTCTCGATAGAGCCTAGGATTTGGATCTAGGGTGGTTGTACACCAGAGAAAGTTCTCTAGGAAGCACCACCCCATTCTAAATAGCTCGTCGCACCAGAAACAGTGCACAAGTATTAATGTAGTGCACCATGGTAATAACGGCTCTTTATGAGTTATATGGTTTCTAGGGTTAATGTTGCGTCTATTACATATCAACGCACCATTCCACCAGTGCCTTATTATTTATTGTGCGCGTCATTTCATGTGGAATGCAACCAAAATACTTCTCTAATCCATTGATGACATGTTTAGCAGTGTGCTATGAACAAGCCAAAGCACCATGAAAGTGGTGTGACCAGTTAAATTAACTGCACTGCTTAACATTAACATTTTTAAATAAATTGTGTTCGTGTTGGATCTAAGATCCATAGAGAAAATAATACGTAGAAGATATTAACAAACATTCATCAATGAACACAAGAGTTTACTGTGGTAAAACCCCCGAGAGGGAAACATCCACGGAGCAATGGTATCAGTCTTCCTTATTATTCAATGAATGAAGATTACAACAGCTTACAACTCTTCAACTCTTCTCTACGAGAATACAAGAGATATATACATTTCTTTCATGGTTACTCTTAACTGAACAAACTAAATTAATTCGGTAAGTCCGTTATGCAGCTACCAAGAGAACGGTTGTCACCCGTTTCCAACAATCTCCACCTTGACAACAATTTACCTGATACCTTTCCAATTGCTCTATTCATCACCTTTCTTGCAAGCCTAGACAAGCTAGACACCACCGTAGCTTCTCTAAAGTAACCGGCTTCGTGAACATGTCTGCACTATTCTCTTTAGTGTGAACCTTTTCAAGAACCACTCCACCTTCATCAACAACATGTCTAACAAAATGGTATTTTATGGAAATATGCTTTTTCTTACTGTGATAAGCTTGATTTTTAGCCAAATGAATAGCACTTTGACTATCACAAAAAACTTTATAGTGTTCTGAACTTTTCCTAACTTACCCAGCAAACCTTTTAACCAGACTGCCTCTTTGCAAGCATGTGAAGCGGCTCTATATTCTGCTTCTATAGTGGATAAAGAAACAATATTCTGAAGCTTTAACATCCAACTAATAGCTCCACCTGCAAGAGTGAAGACATAACCTAAAGTGGACCTCCTCTTGTCCAAATCACCTACAAACTCAAAATCAACATAACCACGGACTTCATCACTACAACCAACAAAAGTGATACAATAGTTGCTTGTGCCTCTTAGATACTGAAGCACCCATTTCACTGCTTCCCAATGCTCTTTTCTTGGATTTTCCATGTATCTACTGACAACACCAACTGCATGTGAAATATCGGGTCTTGTACTTATCATCGCATACATCAGACTTCCTACTGCATTAGCATATGGTATATGAGAAATATATTGCTTTTCTTCATCATTTTTAGGACTCAAACCTGAAGAAAACTTGAAATGAGAAGCTAAAGGGATATTAACAAGTTTCACCTTATTCATATCGAATCTCTGAAGTATTTTCTCCACATACTTCTTTTGTGATAACCATAGCTTGCCATTTTTCTTGTCTCTATGTATCTGCATGTCCAAGATCTGATTTGCTGCTCCTAGATCCTTCATATCAAATATCCTAGCCAACTGAGCCTTTAACATGTTGATTTCAAACATGCTCTTGCTTGCAACAAGCATATCATCAACATATAAGACCAAAATAATGAACATGTCATTTTCCAACTTTTTAAAGTACATACAATGATCATACTCACTCCTGGTAAAATTCTGACTCACCATGAAAGAATCAAATTTCTTGTACCATTTCCTAGGAGACTACCTCGGGCCATACAATGATTTTCTGAGCTTGCAAACAAACCTCTTATTGTGATTCTGAACGAACCCTTTTGGTTGTTCCATGAAAATTTCCTCATCTAAATCTCCATGTCAGAAAGTTGTTTTGACATCTAGCTGCTCTAACTCCAAATTATTCAAGGCAACTAGTGCTAACAAAATTATGATAGAAACAAGTTTTACAACTAGTGAAAAAATATCATGAAAGTCAATACCTGCTTTCTGAGAAAACACTTTTGCAACCAGTCTCGCTTTGTACTTTGGTACAGTGTCATCAGCTCCTTTATTCAGTTTGTACACCCATTTGCAGCCAACCACTTTCCTACTCTCCGGAAGTTCCACAAGATCCCATGTCTTCTTCTTTGCCAAAGAATCCATTTCTTCTCTCATTGCAAGTTTCCATTTGTCACTGTCAGACACTTCCAATGCTTCCTGATAATTGTCAGGTTCTCCTTCATTAGATATGTAAGCAACAGATGTGACAAAATCATCATACCTCTTTGGAAAAGTTTTGTCCTGTGTAGATCTCCGTAGAGATTGTTGTGGTGTCTCCTTTATTTCTTTCTGCTCATCCTCTTCTTGAGGAGTGTCGTCATGAATATCCTCTTCCTGGACATCCTCATGATTCCCCTTTGTAGATGACTGAGTATCAAACTGAACCTGTTGAAATTGTGGTACATTAGCCTGTTTCAAATCATTACTCACATCTAAATTTAATAGAGAAAGTTCATTAAATGTTACATCTCTGTTTATGATGATTTTGTGGACAATAGGATTCCACAATCTATATCCCTTAACACCATCACCATATCCAACAAAGATCAATTTTCTTGATTTAGGATCTAGTTTGGAATGTTGATTTTTGGGAATAAGAGCATATGCTTCACAACCAAATACTCTAAGATTAGAATAATCACATTGTTACCTGTCCATACCTCTTCCGTAATTTTGCAGTCAATGGAAGTTGATGGTAATCGATTGACCAGGTAACAAGCTATAAGCAATGCCTCTCCCCACAATTCCTGCTACAAGTTTGCATTACTGAGCATACTCCTTGCTCCTTCAAGAAGAGTCATGTTCATGCATTCAGCAACGCCATTCTGTTGCAAAGTGTAAACAGTGGTCTTATGCCTCTCGATTCCATCCTTCTTGCAACAATTATCAAAATCCTTAGAAGTAAAATCGGTTCCATTATCTGTTCTAAGACATTTAATGAACTTGTCAGTTCTCTTTTCAACCAAAGCTCTAAACTGCTTAAATATATCAAAAACATCAGCTTTTCTCTTTAACAAATAGATCCAGACTTTCCTTGAGTAATCATCTATAAAACTGACGAAATATGATGATCCCCCATAATAAATTTTAGGAGATGGTCCCCATAGATCAGAATGAATATAGTCTAGGATACCTTTACTATGATGTTTTCCAGATTTAAATTTTTGTCTAGCTTGTTTACCATAAACACAATGCTCACAAAACTTCAAATCTACAGATTTTAAACTAGGAAGCAACTTTCGATCAACAAGTACCTTCATTCCTCTTTCGTTGATATGACCTAATCACTAATGCCATAGACGAGTGAAGTCTGCTGCACCAACTGATGCTACTATTCCGTGATCGATTTTTGTTCTCCCTTCAAGTTTATACAGGTTCTCAACTCTGTTTGCCTTCGTAACAACAAAGATACCTTTCAATATCTTCATGACTCCACCTTGAACCGCAAATTTGTAACCAGCATTATCAAGAACTCCCATTGATATCAAGTTCTTCCTTAGTTCAAGTACATATCTCACATCTGTTAGAGTCCTAAGAATTCCATCATACATTTTAATTCGAATACTCCCTATCTCAATAGTTTTACATGTAACATTATTTCCCATATAAACTATCCCGTCATCTATAGATTGGTATGTGTAAAACCAACTTCGACTATGAAGACACATGTGATGAGATGCTCCAGAATCAACTAACAAGCCATAATGATATTCTGAGACATTAGAAGTAGTTAATACCTCATCAATCATACCTGAATCATTTTCTGCTATGTTTGCCTCATTTGTAGAGTTCTCCTCCCTAGAAGCTTGCTTGCGTTTCCAGTAGTCTTTCTTAAGATGTCCTGCTTTATTTCAAAACTAGCACTTCAATTTACTCTTTTTGCCCTTCGAATTTGATCTTGATGTACCCTTTGAATGTTGTCCTCTTTCACTGGTTCTTCCCCTGGCCACCATTACTTCTGATGTCAAGTTTTCAAAACTATATTTCTTTCGTTTTTCCTCAGAAATTAAGGCTCCCACAACATCATCAAAGGTAATAGACTCAATAGAACTAAAACTGATAGAGGCTACAAAATGTGCCCATGACTCAGGCAGAGAGCACAACATTAAAATCACCTTGTCTTCAAAACTAATAATATCTTCCATACTAGACAACTGACAAACAAGAGCATTGAACGCATTCAAGTGATCAGAAATTTTTGTACCTTTTTTCATACGCAAGGTAAATAACTGCCGCTTCAGGTGGATTTTATTTGTCAAGGACTTAGTCATATACAAACTTTTCAGTTTTGTCCAGAGACCTGCTGCTGTAGTTTCAAACACAATGTTAAATAAAACATTATCGACCAAGCATAATCGAATAGCACTCATAGCTTTTTCATCTATCTCGTTCCAGTCTTCATTGGACATATCATAGGGTTTCTTGGTTTTCCCTACAAGTGCCTTCCCCATTCCTTGTTGTATCAGCATATCCCTCATCTTGACCCTCCATAACTAGAAATTGTTGCTCTCATTGAATTTTTCAATTTCAAATTTAAAACTCTGTGTTTTTGCCATTTTCTCAAAAAAAATTAAATATCACTGCTAGTTACTTTTATTTGAAATATATATTTCCTAAAAACTTGCAACACAAAACTTGACTTTCAAGTTTTTTATTTATTCCAAAACTTTCCATTTTAACCCATCCAATAAAAAAAATTATTCCAAATTTCCAAATTTTTTATTATTCCAAAACTTTCTAGTTTCAGTCTTTTGGAATCCTATGGAGAACATGAAGACGCTCTCCCCTGACAGCATGAATACTCTCTTGGTGAAGACATGTGCACTCGGTTGGAGAATCCTCCCTTCGTAAACACCACCGTGGAGCTGAGATCCTGTGCTAATGCATTGGAGACTCCTGTCTCTGTAAATATAATATCGTTATAATTATTTTAGTGTCAAGAATGAGAGCTGGAGCAGCGGAGCTTCACTCAAAGAAACAAAAACGTGGGTCTCTCTCCACAATTCCACGCGGAGGTAAGAAGTTATCTCTTCCATCTATTAGACTGTTACGTTCAACAGACCTATGAATTAGTCCGTGAAGTGCACAGTTTGTGGAGTGTTGTGACCCCTTTCTTTTGGAGTTAGCTAATCTCTATACCATTTGCACTTTTTCAGACAAGTTGCAATAAGATTTGTTATTGAAAAAGAGATTTTTAGTGTTAATTGTAATTTTTTATTGTAACAATGGATTCAGGATTCTTGATTACCCTTGGACACCCAGATTATGCAATTCCAATTATTAAAAACTACATTTTGAACAATTTTGGCATGATTTTGGGCAAAAAATAGCTAAATTTTAGGTACAAATGGTCTAGAGTTTAGCTTACTTCCTTTCCTGAATGCTTGGACATTCAATTAATGATGCAACTTCTCCTCATGTATCTCCATTTGCACTTAAAGTTCAGCCGAGGTTAGTTTTTACTGATTGGAACTGCATAACTGCAGAAGCCTAAACTAGGTGCCTCAATGTTCTAAATTCATTTCTGCAATAAAAATTGCAATTTTAACACTAAAAATCTCATTTTCAACAACAAATTGCGTTGCCCAATTCCAGCCAAACTTGCCTGTAAAGATGCAAATGCTCTACAAATTAGCTAACTCCGTTGGGTTGGGGTGAGTAAAATCATGGGTGATATCCATCCTACTGTGACACGCATCCCTGCCTAAAATCATGACCATTGGATGTCATGATCATGCTCCAGCTGAAGGTTGAGGTCGTGGGAATCAAGGTGTTTCTTGGCCATACAGTAGAGTTGTTGGACGCAGATGCAAGGTGGTACGTCTCTTTTTACTGCTCAAAGCACCAGAGGTAACGTACGATACTCATCTCTTGGCACATCGTGGAGCAAGTAAAGACTGTTGTGGAGCTTTGTTGAAGTGCAAACAAAAATAAATTTTGAACTAGAGACGCCCCTTGGCACGCCCGGTGGGACAGACTCCAAGAGCTGCCATCATGATCATGTAAACTCCAATGCTAAGAGATGCATTTTTACTGCAAGTGAAGCTGTGAAACTTCATGTAAAGCTAACCGTAAAGTTGGAACGTGGATCTCTCTCTCATGTGAAGAGACCACTGTGAAAGACAGATGGGTAAGACCATGAAGGCTTTCTTTTTGTTGTGTTTGTGCTTGATTTGTGTTCAACTCGTGGGAATGGTCACTAGAACCCTAATAGTGCATTGGGTGGAAGTAAGAACTATTGAATACTGTTCCTATGAAGTCTATGCATCCACTCTTGTGTGTGAAGATCGATCACTCCAAGTGAAGTGTCTAGGCTCTCTGTGTACTCTTTGAGTGATGGATGAAAATGAGTTAAAGACTCCATGTTCTTCTTCTCTTTGATGTGTGTGGAGGAAGTGAACACAAACGATGGTGAAAGATTGTTTCTTTGTATGGGTGAGCTTTCTTGTTGCATTGCAGAGTTGAAACAATGTTGATAACTCCCTCTTGCTGCATCCTCAACTTGAGAAGACTCATGCTGCAAATGTAGCCCTAGCATCTCTGAAGGTAGAATTAACTTGTGAATTCTCTTCTGACTCTGAAGAGGAAAATAAGAAAACGCAGAAAAATGTAGTAAAGCCATATCATTCTACAAACTGTAAAATGAAGCGCTAGATCATGGATTCCAGCTTATCTTTCCTCATTCGGGATGAGCACCTGTCCATAGTTCTCTTTCCAACATTCAATTTTTGTTGCATTTGATTAAAAAGAAAAAGAAAAAGAGGAATCTATACTGTACATGGATCAACAGAAGTTTTGCAGAGATTATCTCTTGCATGTGTATTTGTGGAGTTTCTTTCCCATTTGAAAAGTTGTAGTCCTGCAATTTACATTAAATATGAAGAGTTGTGTCTTCTATTTTTCCAAAATCGTTGGAAGTTTGTTGCTTAAATGAAGATCGAAACTGTTGTGACTCAATTTCAATGAAGCTGCGAAGTCTATGCGATTGTTCACTTGAAGACTGTGTTGATTAGCTCATGGTTTATAAACCTAAACTTCTCTGACTAAGAAACTTTATTAAATCCACTCAGTTGAAGAGTTACTACTAAATGATGTGGCACTTTCAAAGGGAATCCAGGCTAGATTTAATCATTCAAACAACAACCTCAAAATAACGTTGGGTGTGACAGTATTGAAAAATGCATTTTGGCCAACGTACAAGTCTTGTGAGCTTAATCTACAGTCTGAGATGGCAAGATGCCTCGAGGTGTTCAGGGACTTCTATTCTACAACCTATAAACATCGTAAACTTAAATGGATATACTCGCTGGGGAATTGCAACGTCCTCTCCAGGTTCGATACAAACACAATACAAATCACAGTGACAACATATCAGGCAGTTTTGCTATTGTTCTTCAATGACTGTGAAAAGTTGAGTTATGAAGAGATCAAATCTCAGTTAAATTTAGAAGATAAAGATGTTATTAGACTACTGCATTCAGTTGCATGTGGAAAGTATAATATTCTTCTAAAGCATCCTATCAGTGCTACAATACCTACCAGTGACAGTTTTGAATTCAATCCTTCCTTTACACACAGAATGAAGAAGATTCCACATAACTTCTATGGCAGACCTTACTCTATTGCACCTTCTATTGAATAAGGTCTTCCATCGTCAACCATCTTAATGACTTTCTTCCACTCATCAGCTTCGGTAAGTGGAATCTTGATCCATATATCCTCATTTAAA
>LPNX010431966.1:127001-154712 GCA_001517045.1 Pseudotsuga menziesii | reverse complement strand
TATATATATATTTCCTCATTTAAATCTCCATGTAGAAATGCAGTTTTAACATTTAATTGTTCTAATTCAATCAAGTAAAGCAACTAGTGTTAACACTAACTTAATAGAACCAAGCGTAATAGCTAGTGAAAATATTTCATCAAAATCAATACCTTCCTTTTGAGAATACCTTTTTTTCTACGAGTCTTGCTTCACTTTGTAGACCCACTTGCAACCAACAACTTTCCTGTCCTTTGGAAGTTTGGAAGTTCTACTCAAATCAATACCTTCCTTCTGAGAATACCCTTTTTCTACGAGTCTTGCTTCACTTTGTAGACCCACTTGCAACCAACAACTCTCCTGTCCTTTGGAAGTTTGGAAGTTCTACTCAAATCAATACTTTCCTTCTGAGAATACCCTTTTTCTACCAGTCTTGCTTCACTTTGTAGACCCACTTGCAACCAACAACTTTCCTGTCCTTTGGAATTTCTACTCATGTTCCACGATTTATTCTTTTCCAAGGAATCCATTTTTTCTTTCATCGCTACTTTCCATTTAGCACTTTTGGATGTCTATGTTCCTTCCTAATAACAACTAGGTTCCCATCATTAGAAATCAAAGCTTCATAGCTTTTAGCAAATTTTATGACCCATGTATATCTTCGTAGAGTTTGTCGTGGCATTTCCTCAATTTCCTTGAAAAAATTTGTATCCTCATCGTGTTTTGTAAAAGGTTCTTTATGAACGTATTCATGCTCCTCCTCTCCCATAGATGATCGAGTCTCCAACTAAACTTGTTGAATATGTGGTACTTCTGCTTATTTCATTTCACCATCTGCCATATCTAATTTAATGAGTGGCAATTCATCAAATACGACATCTTTGTTATTGATGATTTTGTGGTATGTAGCCCTTAACTCCATCACCATACCCAACAAAGAAATACCTTTTTTTTATTTCAAACCTAACTTAGAACGTTGATTCTTAGGAATAAAAGCATAAGCATCACAACCAAACAATTTAAGATTTTAATAATCATAGGAGTGTATTGTCCATACCACTTCTCGAATCTTATAGTCTATTGCAATTGATGTTGATTGATTTACTAGATAGCATGCTGTAACAATTGCTTCTACCCAGAATTCCTACTGCAACTTGGCATTACCAAGCATGCTCATTTCTCTCTGTAGAAGAATCCTATTCATGTGTTCAACAACACCATTTTGTTGAGTATAAACCATGGTTTTATGTCTTTCAACCCTATCTTCCTTGCAATAGTTTTCAAATTCCTTGGATGTGAACTCATCTCCATTGTCTAGTCTTAAACACTTGATTGACCTATCAGTGCTTTTTTCAACCAAAGCTCTAAATTGCTTAAAACGTTAGATACATCAGCTTTTCTTTTGAGTAAATAGATCCATACTTTTCTAGAGTAATCATCTATAAATGTTACAAAATATGATATCAATCCTCCAAAATAAACCGTAGGGGTTGGTTCCCAAATATCTGGATGGATATAGTCTAATAGACTTTTACTTATATGCCTTCTTGTTTTAAACTTATGTCTAGATTATTCACCAAACAAACAATGTTTACTAAAATTTAAAATCAGATATTTTAAGGTAGGAATCAACTTATGATATACAAGTATCTTGATCCATTTCTTGCTCATATGACCCAAATGTTGGTTCCATAAACAAGTAGAGTTACCTACACCTTCAAATACTACAGTTGCATGATTTATCTCAATACTTCCTTCTATCTTATAAAGGTTATTGGTCCTTTTCACCTTCATAACTGCTAAGATTCCCTTGGACACCTTCATTACTCCACTTGAACTGCAAATTTATAAACAGAAGAATCTAGAAATCCTATAGATATTATGTTATTTCTTAGTTCAGGTACATGTGTAGGGACCGGTATGATGAATATGGTGTTGTCATTGATGACAACATTAATGCCAAAGGTAAAGTGTGATGGCAAGCCATTAATGACAAAGGTTAAGCATAATGACATGGCAAGGACATTGGATGTGGGAATTGAAGCCATTGGAACACATTGGAACACCAAATGGGTCCAAATGACCCATTATGTGGTCATTTGTGGCTTGATGGGGTCATAGAACCCTTAGATGGTTTGATGGTCCATGCTCCCACTTGATGACAACAAGATGGTGGTTTGATTGCCCTTGGATATTGTATGTAACCTTTAGATACTGCTCTTGGTTGTCATGATGATCATGGACACTATGGAGTATGAAGTTGAAGCCCAAGAATCCCTTGAACCCACAAGTTGGTCATGTGCCCATAAGATGTCATGGAGCCCTTAAAATCATTAAAGTTGAAGTTGAAGCTCTTAATGAAAAAGCCCTAGTTATGTTGAAGAAGAACCCTAAAACAATGAGAAGTGCATTTGCATTTGAATAGCAGTCGCAATAGTCAGCAATTGGAGGATATCTTTCTGAATTTCGGTAGCTACAGGAAAAGTGAATAATGCAAGAAACACATGTCTAAAATTTTAGTGGACAGTAATGACACTATAGCAACGAGGAATAAATAATTCTGTGTATAGCCCAAAATCATAGAGAAAAGAAAAAATTAGACTTGTACTAACAATATATCAGATTTTGAAAACTCCCCAAGGCTCATATCTTCTAAGTCTGCTCATACACAGAATTATTTATTCCTTGCTGCTATACTGTCATTATTGTCCACTAAAATTTCAAACATGTTGTTTCTAGAATTATTCACTTTTCATGTAGCTGTCGAAATTTAGAAAGATATCCTCCAATTGCTGACTATTGTGGTTGATATTACTGCTATTGTATTCCAATTGATGGAGCCCTAAAACCATCCAAAAATCCATAGTCACGAACTTCAAACAAGTTGCCTCATTCCCAAAAAATCCTCAGTCAAGCAGACCAAAAAACCTCAGATTAAGTCACAGCTACGAGCTTTCTCTCCTATCTTCAATTCATATCAAAAGGAAAAATTGTTGCATTTGTTGTTGCTCCTTCTACAGTCCGAAATTCCTCAGAAAAAACCGAAATTCAGAGCACTGCTATCTCATACGGAAATCTTTATTCAAAAATCAAAACGTTGGCTCTTATTTATACTCGTTTCTAGTAAAAAATTATGGAGCCCACATGTCTTATTTAAAAATAATAATTTATCATTTTTATTTATTTATTAACTTACAGTTGAGCCGACTTGTCTTGATTTTTATGGCTATAATACATCTCTGTTAAGATTCAAATGCAAATGCACTTCTCATTGTTTTAGGGTCTTCTTATTTGTGGCTTGATGGCCCGGAAATAGAACCCTTAGATGGTTTGATGGTCCATGCTCCCACTTGATGACAACAAGATGGTGGTTTGATTGCCCTTGGATATTGTATGTAACCTTTAGGTATTGCTCTTGATTTACATGATGTTCATGGACATTATGGAGTATGAAGTTGAAGCCCAAGAATCCCTTGAACCCACAAGCTGGTAATATGCCCATAAGATGTCATGGAGCCCTTAAAATCATTAAAGTTGAAGTTGAAGCTCTTAATGAAAAAGCCCTAGTTATGTTGAAGAATACCCTAAAACAATGAGAAGTGAATTTGCATTTAAATCTTAAAAGAGATGTATTATAGCCATGAAAATCAAGACAAGTCGACTCAGCTATAAGTTAATAAATAAATAAAAATGATAAATTATGATAAATAATAAATGAAAGAAGTCTTGTGGTCCCACAGAACTCCTGAAGTTGAATCCAACAAGCTTGTTCATGCACATGCACATGACAACAAAGATGTTGGTTGTTCAAGAACACATCAAGGAGCTAGGGCCAATCCTCAAGGCAAAGAATCAATTCCAAGATGGAAACAAGGTCCAAGGTATGAATTTAATCGTTATTGTTTTTCTTGTTCTAATGTTGGACACAAGGCAATGGATTGTGTAGATGAAAGGAAAAATATCAGAAGACAAAGAAACTCGGTTAGATGTTGGACATGCAACCAAGGACATATTGCTGCCACATGTCATACTTTAAGATGCTACATGTGTAGTGGGTTTGGACACAAATCCCAAGAATGTGCTAGTCAAAGAAGTCAACCAAGAAGGAGTTCTTCATACACTTCAGCAAGAAGAACTGGTGAACCTTGGAAAACGACAAATTCAGAAAATTTTGAAGATCAAAAGACAAGAACCTACAGTCAAGAACATTCTCAAGGGTGGAGAAAAGAAGTTGATCAAAGAAGTGATGGAAGTTTCGCCAGCTTAGCTAGGTGTTGGTCATGCAACCGATTTGGGCACAAAGCTCAAAATTGTTGGAATACCATGAGAAGACTAACATATAGATCAGCTAAGAAAACCAACAAGGACAATGGAGAAAATGACGAAAATATAGATGCCAAGAAGCAAGTGTGGGTGAAGAAAAGTAGTGTGCTAAATCTAAATGAAATTAAGGATCAGTGCACAAGTGAAGATGTCTGCCATGTGGCAAGCCAAGTTTGAGGTCTCTTAAAAACCTTGGCACACCATGAGTCCATGGAGTTGGAGGATGGACTCAAAGGTATATGGTGGTCACTCCAAACAAGTTCAAGGATCTGATAGCAAACATTAACAACTGCTATGAAGGCTTATCTCCTAATTCTCAGTGGTCCAAATTCAAGCTTTGAATCATGTATGGGGATGATGTCTTGCACACCATGATGCCTACATATTTTTTTCGATGATATAGATTGAATTATGTATATGATGCATGTTTTAGAAGATGGTATATATACAGAACTAAATTCAGACCGCATGATGATGTACATACACAGTGAAGTATACAAGTATCTTGGTATATATAGAAGTGATGATTCCTTTACACACACAGACAGCAGAAGTTGGTTGATGACATAATTGTGTACTATGATAATGAACTTGATGGTGATTTTCGTATCATGCTCAGATTTGACAGTGATTTAGTGACTGCTGAAATGAAGATTGGTTTTGGTGGCTTCTTCAAACAAGATCACTTGTTTTATCTTCAGTATCCAAATCGATTATGAAGACATGGTCAAATTAAATATTACGCAGCTCTAACAAAATCGGAGAAGGTCAGATCAGTTTTGGTGAGTTAAAGTGGACAAGCTCAGGCTTGTTACTCTTGGAAAAATGAAGCTGGAGAGTGTTGAAGAGAATATCTTCCAGCCTATTTTTGACAAGAACGACTAAGATGTTGATGCATGCAAACCTTTTATGATTTTACTAGACAGAGTCTTGTTGAAGTTTGAAGAGGCATGTTGATAGGGGGAGCCTGACTTACCAAATTGGATTCATGGTGATCATGATAGTAGGAAAATTTGACAGAAGAAAACTCAGCATCCTATTTAAAAGGGGGAGCAAATACGAAGATGATAAATAATGAGAGAAGACATATCAGCAGTTCAAGCAGCCTATTTAAAAGGGGGAGCACTTATGTGGAATTTGAAGATGATCCAAAGCTCACATCAGAAGTTAAAATGATGCATTCAAATCTTTAAAAAAAATTGGGGATTGTGAAGCCTTTAATGGCTCATTGACCCTTTGTCATTAATATCAAAGGGGGAGAGAAAAGTAATGTTGTTCGCCATCAATATTGACAAAGGGAGAGATTAATGAATATGGTGTTGTCATTGGTGACAACATTAATGCTAAAGGTGAAGTGTGATGGAAATCCATTAATGACAAAGGTTAAGCATGATAACCTGGCAAGGACACTGGATGTGGGCATTGAAGCCAGTGGAACACATTGGAACACCAAATGGGTCCAAATGACCCATTTTGTGGTCATTTGTGGCTTGATGGGGTCATAGAACCCTTAGATGGTTTGACGGTCCATGCTCCCACTTGATGACAACAAGATGGTGGTTTGATTGCCCTTGCATATTGTATGTAACCTTTAGATATTGCTCTTGATTGTCATGATGATCATGGAAACTATGGAGTATGAAGTTGAATCCCAAGGAGCCCTTGAACCCACAAGTTGATCATATGCCCATAAGATGCCATGGAGCCCTTAAAATCACTAAAGTTGAAGTTGAAGCTCTTAATGAAAAAGCCCTAGTTATGTTGAAGAAGACCCTAAAACAATGAGAAGTGCATTTTCATTTGAATCTTAACGGAGATTTATTATAGCCATGAAAATAAAGACAAGTCAACTCAGCTATAAGTTAATAAATAAATAAAAATGATAAAAAAAAAATTAAATAAGTCATGTTGGCTCCATAAATTTTTACGAGAAACGAGTATAAATAAGAGCCAACGTTTTGATTTTTGAATGAAGATTTTTCGTATGAGATAACAGTGCTCTGAATTTCAGTTTTTTCTAACGAATTTAGGACTGTGGAAGGAGCAGCAACAAAGGCAATAGTTTTTCCTTTTGATATGAATTGAAGACAGAAGATAGATCTCGTAGCTGTGACTTAATCAGAGGTTTCTCAGTCTGCCTGACTGAGTATTTTTCGGGATTGGGGCAGCTTCTCTAAAGTTCGTGACTGTGGATGTTTGGATGCTTTTAGGGATCCATCAATTGGAATACATCAGTAGTCATAGCAGCCGCAGCAATTAGCAATTGGAGGATATATTTCTGAATTTCAGCACCTACAGGAAAAGTGAATATTGCAAGAAACAACATGTCTGAAATTTTAGTGGATAGTAATGACAGTATAGCAGCAAGGAATAATTAATTATGTGTATGAGAAAACTTAGAAGATATGAGCCTTGGGGAGTTTTCAAAATCTGATATATTGTTAGTACAAGTCTGAGTTTTTCTTTTCACTCTGATTTTGGGCTATACACAAACAGTTTTGCAACATAGTAAAGCTCAAATTGCATGGTCAATATAAAGGTATGATGTATGTGGAGTAGATGTATATAAGCAGTTTTATAGAGAAACATACCTTTGGCATGACAACACATCACATAACATGAACAACAGACTCTAGATGAGTGACAGACAGTGACAAGTCATTGGATAAATGACATAGCAGAGTTGATTGGATTGGCATGACAAGAGCCTAGTGAAATATGACATGATAGTGTACTGTACATGACAAGTGATGACACTTGAAGACATGAGCAGAGGATATGATCAATATTGATAAACGTCAAACCCTCAGATGACAGACATGAAAAGAATAATGACAAAGTAATAGAAGTGGACTAGTTTGATGAACTGATGAATGGTTGATAATGATGACAGAGATAGCTAAATGATGACATGATAGTGACAGCCTTTGAAGTAGGTGGTGACATGACCAGTGATAAATGATGATAGTGATGAGGTGGCAGTGATATCTTCAGTAGAATACATGATGAAGATGTGATAGTAAGGGCAGATTGATGAAATGTGATGTGAAAAGAATTAGTGTGTATTAACTGCAAGATGGGTCTTGTAACTATTTTCTTAGTAGGATCTAAGAAAAGACCAAGCAGAGTCTTGGATAGAAGTAGGTGCTTTTGTATCAGTAGGTGTTGATTTACCTCACAGTCGCATCTGTTTGAAATACAAAAAGATTACAAACATTATATATTGTGTCTCTTGTGCAATGTGTTAATGATTATGTGTTTTATTTGATGAATGAATTGATTATTGAAGCATAGTCTATTGATGAATATGATGTTGAATTGAAAGTGAAATGATGACTTAAGTTTTAGAGTTTGAAGAAGTTAAAATTGAAGTAAGTCCAAGCTCACCGATTCACCCCCCCCCCTCTCGGTGAGCCATTGTGTCTAACACGGCTATGGTCCCTAAATTGATAATAAATTCTAACTTGGTTCAAATAATTTATGTCACTATTTATATGTGTGTTTGGTTTGTTTGCTTTGAAGCTCAAAGTTCATGTTATTGTGTATCTGTGGAGGTTTCAGTACAAAAATATATATGTGTGCAGTGATAAATTTAAAGAAAAAAATATTTACAGCATATAGTAGTAATAGAAAAACTGGTACCTATTTCTTTTCATACAGCTTATATAAGAAAACTTGTAAATACTTAGTAAAGTACATGTATGTCGGTCGTTTCGTTTGTAGCTTTGTCCCTATTGCTTTTCCCTTTCAACTCCCTCAACTTGGAAAACCCCCAATGTAGAATAGTCGTAGATCCTTAAAAAATCAACCAACCAAATTGGTTTGCCACCCTGCCAACTAGGAAAGTCTCACCAACTTCCTAGCTCCAAGAATTGTGTTCTTGGATCCCCGATCCCAAAACCTGAGTACAACCATCCCAATCAGTTCTGTATCTTTCCATTCTTTGAAAATTTTAGCCTCCTCTGCTAAATTTTCCTCAATTCCAAGATCCCCAAAACATCCACATTTCCCCCCTATATCCTCCTCATCATTGACTCCTACTCTCTAGACTTTACTACCCTTCTCCCATATTCAATGTTTCAACTCCCTTCTCATCCACTGTGTTAGTCTTATTTAATTTCCATCCCATTGTAGATCAATACAAGGTCCATATTCAAGCAATAACAATAAAATAATTTTTAATTCATCCTATGGATTCGGGTCACATATTAGAATTTTGTTATTTTATTAAATCAATTATCACCGTCAATCTTTTACTTTAATGCTTAGATGTACATAACACAGGTTCTGACAAATATTTTTATTGTTAATAATATAATTCAACGTCATCTTTGACTTATCATACATTGAATTAATGAATGTACTTAAACATTATAATAATATAACATAATATTATCTAAATAATGTATTTAACATCATTTTAGTTGATTAATGTTTATTTATTAATTAATCAACAATCCTTTCAACTTCTTATCTCCCTCTCAGCCTGATCCGAACTCCCCTAGTGCGGGTCCTGCTCTGGCTCATCTAATGGTATCATGCTTGCCCTCGACCTTCCAGAAAATGGAGTGACTGCCTGTATGTGCTGTTTATTTCGTAGCCCGGTAATTCGGTCTGTTAAGTTTTTTAAGCTCCCTCCAATGCTTTCTTGGTATGTAATGTGGGTTCTCCCGACGCCCAGTTTTTTGCGAATACCTGGCCTGGATCAGGGTTTAATCCCATCTCTGGTTTTGAAAGATTGGGCCTGTGTGCCCGCTGCTAGTCTAGGTCTCAGTTCCATCCTTGGTTTTTGGCTTCTGTGGCCCAAGTCCAGCACTGTGCGGTGTTTCAATTGGCTAGTGGTCTGTTAGACCTGTTTTTGTATCTCTGCTTTGTAATGGCTTCTATCTGATGTAATATAATGTCTTTATTTACAAAAAAAAACAATCCTTTCAACTCCAATGGTAATTTATTTATTCAATACCTTATTTAACCATCAAACGTAACTGTACTTAAGACTCAATAATTATTTATTTATTAACTAATTAATACTCTCCTAAACTTTAATGATCATTTACATAAGTATGTGCCACATTCAACAATTGAACATTATTTATAATTAATCCTCATTAGTATTTATTTATTACGGCATTCCAATTAATTATAATTATTCTTAATGATCATTAATGGAACTATTTACCACTTTCACCATTCAAACCTTAATGATAGTTATATTTAATTAATATAATTCATAATATTTAACACTTATCAACATTTACTAACTAAGTTAACAAGAGCCATGTGGTGGCAATGTCCCCGACATTGCTACCTACTTTATTTGTAGAAAGTTGTAGAGAGGAGTTATTTGTTTGGAGTTGAGGACAATTAATGGATAATTCTTAGACTTGTGGTTTTTAAACTTCAATAAAAGCACTTTATATTTATTTATATAGACTATCAACATATATTTATATTTCTCATTGTCATGAAATTATAGAGATTTGAAGTTCAATTCCTAATGAGTTCCTTGGGTTTGCCAACCCATATTTTTTTTGATGATTACTACCATCCACCATCTGAAAAATCAAGGAAAAGAGGATAATGTATGCCATCGTGATTTGTGATTTGACCCAAACTAATGTAGCCTTGGTCAGTTCTAATACCATCATGATCAAATGAAACCTTGTATTCAAGATATGCACATTTTTAATACTTCATAGTCAATAAGTGAATTCATAACCAAATTTAAAATAACTAAGTGAATATTGGCTATCACCATTGGTATTGAATTGAGAATTCATAATCAATTTCAAAACTGGAATGGTAAGCTTTACAAGATTAGGTTAGTATGCAAAAAAAGCACTAGGCATTATCATCTTTATTATCAGCAAAAGCAGCAACCAAATTTAAAATAGCTAAGTGAATTTCAAACTACTGAATTGATTATGAATTCTCAAACTAGCGGATGGCTCAACCCATGGATAACTGCAACATGTTCCAATCTGAGAATGGTTCAAACCATTGGTCTTGTTTCTCTAGGAATGAACAACTCCAAGCTAGAGTCTAGATTACTAGCAATATTCACCACCTTTTTCAGTAACTCCAAGCTAGAGTACATATTTTCTAGATTGCCAGCAATTGAATTTAACATGTGACATTTTTCTTTCCAGCAATTATATTTGAACGTGTGACTTTTTCCAGAAAAAAATTCTCGACCACCTTGCTCAGTATTTCCAATCTATAGCCTACGTTACTAGAAATAATCACCACCTTGCTAAGTAACTTCATGGTAGAATCCAGATTGCCAGCAATTAGATTTGAAGCTGTGACTTTTTCCAAAAAATTCTAGAAGGAACTTTTAGAAGAGGGATGGTGGTGATTAGATCAATTCACCTACATGACTAACCGAGCAACAACAATAGTATTTCCAAGCTATAGCTTATGTTACTAGCAATAATCGCCACCTTGCTCGGTAACTTCATGGTAGAGTCTAGATTTCCATCAATTATATTTGAACCTGTGAATTTTTCCAAAAACTTCTAGAAGAGTGATGGTGGTGATTAGATCAATTCACCTACGTGACTAACCTAGCAACAGCAACATGTTTCAGGCAGATGATTCAACCATGGTTAACTCTAATATGTCTCAATCTCTCACAACAACATGTTTAGGAAAATGATTCAACCACGGTTAACTGCAACATGTCTCAATCTCATGTTTCGGGAAGGGGATTCAACCATGGTTAGCTACAACATATCTCAATCCCTTCAATGCTAGACATCTAGATATCTATGTTTCAAACAAGTTGAGCTAACCTAACTCATAATTGGTTTAATTGGTGAATAACGACTTATGTCAACCCTTATCTTGTACTGCTAAGCGTTGATGGCGTCAATGTATTAAGCTAACATTCAACTGACCTGAGTTGATCTAATATAATCTAGAGATTGAATTTTGATAGTGTCACTTGACCCATCTATTGAATTTTTAGTACATATGAGAAAACTGGAGCACATATGTAAATTGGGTGATAAATTAATGTTTAAATTTTGAATTGAATTTTAATTTATAAATTGAGCACGTAGATCTGTAGACAAACACACAACTCACAAAATAGATCACACAATTTACTCAGCAATTGAAGAATGAAACAATGAAAAAATATCTTGCAGCTGTGAATGCTTTCATTAACCAAAAAAGTAATTAGATAATAATTACAATGAAGTAAAATGGTTAAATAGCCACAAGCAATTCGAATCCACATGAGGAAATTCAAATTGGTTGCACTACTTGACTATAGGTAACTAAGACCTTGTCTAAATCATTATCAGAGGACTCAATGGTTAACTGACCTTGTCTAAATCATCATCGGAGTTCATCGGAGTTCTAAAACACAACTCAAGTCTCTAACTCAGTGTTTACTAGGGCTAACTGACTGAGGTAGGTGAGAAATTCACCTCTCATGCATGCAGCCATGCAAACCTAGCGCTAACTGGATGTAGAGGTCTAGAACTAAATGTAACTGACTCCTAACTTAGCTTGACTAGTCACCAACTCAACTCAACTGACCTTGGTTGGTATCGACACTCCCAATGGCTCCTAAATTGTAGGGATTGGTCTACGAGGCTCCTAAACTAATGCATGCAAGTGAAATTAGTGGTAGTAGACCTCAATTAGTGTTCCCCACACTTTAGTAACTGAAACATGTGCCCCAATTAGGCCAAGTGGACCCAATGGTGCTAGTGACTAAAAATAGACTAGATGGACTCCCGATTTAGACATGACTCCTGATTTAGACATATGACCAAATTGGACAAGGGAGGATTAATAATCCTAATACCTCCCCTGAATGCTAACTTGGACAATCTGTGGACCCTGGTAACTAATACCATAGGTCACCCATTACATCAAGTAAAATAAAGTAACTGCTTAATACAAGGAGCTCGGGAAAAAACCACATGGGAAAAAATCCCCCTCTCTATCTAAGCAGATAGAATCAAGATTCAAGTTTGAGAAATTTGAAAATATGTTGTTGCAATCTTCATCTCTGTGAGGTAGCGAAGCAGCATGCATGGTGTTCTATGCACAGGTATTCTGGGGCTTGGCATGTAGACTTCTCCTTCTTCTCCAAAATTCATTATGGAAGGAAGGAGGAATGTAACCTTTGTCTCTTGTTGGATGAAGAGGTGTATGATCATATCTATTCTTCTGAATGTAGTGAGACTGAGCCCTTGCCATGACGCATCTTACAGGGAGTCTATTGCATCTGTTATGGAGAAAAGTTCCTATGGCTTGGGGTGGACCACAACAAACAGAGAAACCACAAAAATCAATCCCTTCCCCATATGCAAGAGAAATACAACATCTAACACTAAAGGATCTCAAAACATACCTTATTCCAAACGGTTGTAGTAGATCCCCGTTGAGCTTTTTCCAATCCTGCTTGCGTTAGAAATTTACTCTCAACAATAGTAAACATTGAAAGCATGCTATATGATATAGTGTTAGGCCTACTCTAGCATATATAATCAATGATACATAAGTAATTAAACACGTCCATGGATTCAATATTCATTTAAATGCACATCATTGGACAAGAAAAGATATTTCTATTAAATAAATCAGAGATTACACAAGTGACAACCTTTGTCGGCACGTTTGCGAACCAGAGAAACTGAGTCCTCCACCTAGGCCTCCACCACCTCAATCCTCCATCTCTCGATAGCAAGCTCACAAGCAAAGGCAAGCTTGGGAAGAACACAAAGTGCTCCAAGGGACAAGGGGATGCATACTCAAGTATAAGCAAGATACGGAAACAATGGACTATAGTTTTCTTACTCTTCAATTCCTCTTCTTCAATGTATCCAAAGGGTTCCTTATATAGTGCTTCAATGGGGTAATGGAAGGTCAAATCTGAGTGATCTCGAGGCATATGGAAGGCCAAGAGACAAGTGACTCAAATCCACATCAAGGAAAAATCCAAAAACATTTGGCCTTTTGCACACATCCCGATGTACGCGGGTTTAGGGGTAATATCCGCGTATATACTCGAGAAAGGGATTAAAAGTCGCGTACAGCAAATAATGGGTGTTTTTAGGGATGATCTTCGAAACATCAAAGGTACAAAAATAGTCCATGGGGTCCAAAGAGTCTACAAAGGGATAGGGAAGGCCATAAAAGTGTAATCAACCATGTGTGGTAAATCCAGCTATAACAGATGCCCCCCAATGTGTGAGGTCAGAGGGGTAACATGATGGCCGAAATACATTATAAATCCATCCCAGAAGTGGAGTGATGAAGAACCAGGTGGAAGAACCAGTCATCCAACAGTATAATACAATAATGAAACTCTACACATGACTGCAAATACATATAGCTGTCCCGGATACATAAGAGTACAATGGCCATGAATAGGCATGATATACGAACTGTGACACGTGTGGTCATCGCCACGTACAATATACAATAGATCAGAATCTTCATGATGAAGATATATAAAGGACCAAGATCTCCATGAAAGATGAATATATACCATGGATCAAGATCTCCATAATGGCTGAAGATATCTGACATACACTGGAATCAAGTCACGAGAGCTTAAATCTCATGAACACTAGCACAATCAAGGAGGTAGCATATAAGAAATGCCACCAATCTGGAAAGTCTTCTACACAAACCGCTACTAGTACATGTCCTACTATGTGAATAAAGGTGTCGAGGTCGAACATAGTAGTCCATCATCTGATTACCGGTCATTGATGTATACCATTAACAGACGCGAGATCACCCACCGATAATGAAAATGGGAATCAAGGTACTAGAGTGCAATCTAACAAGTGCGAATAAATGTGTTGAGGTCAAACACTTGGAAGAATACATCGATCAGGGGACATTGATGTATTCCCAAAACTGTCGATGGCGAGAGAACCTACCATTGATGACTGTAAGTCTAAAGGCACTCAAATGACTCTAGACTCTTATCCCGGAATAAATGATCTGAACTCGATGGGATGGGATCCGCTGGAAGGAGGGAATTAAGACATCCCCCATCAACCAACACGAGGTACTCAGCAACACTGTATAATGTGGAAGGACTCTAACAAGATGTGCACGAACCAGTAATAGTACCAAGAATGGCCGACATGCAAAGTCAAAACAACTGAGGAATGGCCGACTCAGGCTTCAACTTCCTTCAAACAAGAGCATAAAGGCGAATGGTGACTGAATGTAGGCAGCATAGACTCAATATAAAAAACTGGGACATCTCTATGACATATGAGGTATCGACATAGGCTCCATAGGGACTAGAAGCTTAACCAGTCGGTGGAGGTAAACTCAGAGATACAGGTACAGCTCCTAAATTCAAACTACTAACCCAACCAACGGATGTGATATATAGTGCTCTATTCAAAGGCGACACGACTTAACTGCTGCCAAAGATAACATCTTTTCCTGTCCGGATTTTTGGTTTTTTTATTTTTTTTGGACTTTTTCGGATATTTGGAAAAGCTTGAAAAAGAATAAAAGTGCTTTATAGTTACAAATCTAGGAGGAGATGAGTGTCAAATGGAAAACAAACTAGTTCCAAGCAGTGGAACATACCTATGCTTAATGCAAGGAAACATGTGCAGGATAATGACACTCAGGGGAAAGTCCCCTCCTAGTGAAAAATGGGGAATCAAGCTACAAAAGATATATAAAACGGCTCTGCTTGGCTAGACATGAGACAAGCTCAAGCTATATGGCCGATAATCAGAGTCAGGGAAGTCGTCATAAGGCTCAAAAAGGAGGGCAAAACTCATGATAATGCAATTACAACTTGACATATACAAGGGAGTCCTGGGGAAAAGGCCGCATAAAGGTCAAGAGGAGTATGAAGCTCTTTCTCAAAGTCATGGTGGTACTATACAAAGAACTCCCACACCCTAAAGGAAAAATGTCGGCATGGGCACCAAATGCAAAACAGGATCTAACTAGGGTACCCATGTATGGTAAAGCTCTACCATTCACAACATGTCACTTCTAAAAGCAGCAAGAAGGTTCTGTGACAAGATGGAATGGGTTCATACCTAAGGTAAAAATGAAATGGTCATAAGGTCATGCAAAATGCAAACAGATGTGAAACCTAACCTATATGTCAGTTTAGACATAATACCTGCAGTAGGCACGAACGAATCAAAGCCACAGTCAAACCGCACTAAAAACAAACTCCTACATCATCAAATTAGTTCAAACGATCCAAAATGGTGAAAAACTATAGAAAATGGGTAAAAATTTCAAAAATTTCCTATAAATAGTAAAAAATTTAAAAATTTTCATATCATTTGAAATTTTTACCCAACATAGTGTATTTGAGCTCAGAACATCAGAAGCGAATTCCGGGAGTATCGTCCGGTGAAATCTCTCCCCGTTTGATCCAGGTAGATTCTCATGCCCTCATCTTCCTATTTCATGCAAATTTTTTGAATTTTCATGGTCCAATTAATTTTTTAAGCCATCCATAATTGTGTGTTTCGGACCACGTGGAAATCGGGGTTTTTTTCGTGTATAGGGCTCGCCATACGCGGAAAAAGCACCCAAACCCACATACATACGCAGTTGTTTTGAGAACAGTCACGTATAGGGCCGCAAACAAGGTTTTCAAAGGTAAAAACTGATCAAAACTCTGGGTTTTTTTGTAGGATGGTATTAGAGTGGAGGGAAAGAGAGCATGGTGATGTGGAGGAGGTCGTGCAAGGTGATATTATGGCCCAACAAGCATTATGGGCATGTGGTTTATACAAGTTTTGGTGTCTTGGCAGCCTGAGGGCCAAACCAAGACTACTCCAGTTGTTGGTGGATTACTAGGATCCAGAATCTGAGACATTTCAGATTGACGAGATCTCGCTCAGCATTGAGGTTGAGGACATATACTTTATCACTCGTTTATCCCGACGAGGAGAGATGGTGAATCTCTGATCTCGTGGGCCAGGAGGCGATTTGACTATTGATGAGTACATAGCTGTGTATTGCTTTCCAGAAATGGAAAAGGTTGGGAGTCAAATCTCGACAAACTCTATCCAGATTCTGGGACTGAAGGCCATACCTTTGGCATTAGGCAGGATTTCCGGGTTAGCTTCACTCCACCAGTCCTCGCGGCCAATGATGTTCTATACAGTAGAGTGTATGAAACCTAGAGTGTATGACTGGAGTACGACGTTGTTGAGCAACATGAAACAGCAGCTCAGTGACTGCAATATGGGCAGGGTGCAGAAATTTGGGTTCGGCAGCATACTGAGCACGTTCTTCTTTGAGCGGGTACTAGGGCTAAGCCCTAGAGTGGACATTGTTGCACCTGGAGTTCGGGATCCAGCCCAATGACGTTGGGTAAATGTTATGCGTAGAGTGGGTGGAGGTAGGGTGGCTAACCCCTACCCAGCAGACTTCTTTCCATGGTGATGGAGACAAATTGTCGCCATAGACGACTACCCCTATGCAGTGATAGACTTCCGCAGAGATACGGATGTTCCACTACCACCAGGAGCAGCTTATGGCAACATAGGTAAAGAATCCCAAACACACTTTTTAAGTTTTGAATTATTTAATTTTTTTGTGTTTTTTGATATATTGACTCAAAAGACATATTTTCGGTGTGACAACACATAGTGACAATCTGTCAGGTGTATGCAAATGTAGGACCATGACGGCCAGAAGGATTCCCTCATCATCGACGAAGGGGAAGAGGAGACGACATCATGGGTGCGGATGCGGAGCGAATGCTCCAACTCATCCACACGAACTTCGTTTGCTTCACACACAGGGTACCCATGGCACAAGTCGAGGACTTGCCTGAGGCCATGCAGCGTCAGGTGGTTGTTGTACCACGAGCATGGGTTTGACTCTTTCAACGGCTAGCTAGAGCCATAGTGTTATATCATGATCAGAACCCCCCTCCTCCTCAGGCTTAGAGACCTGAGTGTATTCATTTTTGTATGATCGTGTATTATATTTTGGTGGCTCGAAAGCCCCAACTTTGTATATGACACTTATGTATTATGACGTCACTTTTTGAATATTAATGAAAAACTTTTATGATGATCGATTTTATTTATATTTACATGTGTGTAAAATGTATGTTTGTTATATGCTTATGGTCTATGAAACAAATTCCAATCTAACACATAGTTATCATATGAGTCAGCAACTTGATTAACAACTCTTGGAACATGGATGTATGTTATATTGTCAAATTGTCATTCTAGCAATCTCACATGTAAGAATCTTTAAAATAATGTCGGATCCCTAATATGATACAAGCCATTAAGTTGTGAAACCACTAACTGCGAATCAAGACGTACCTCAAGAGAATGAACACCATGTGAAATTGCATCACACAATAATTCAATAATGGCACTATATTCAGCAACATTGTTCAAAGAAGGTCGTAAACATACTCCTCCTGAAGACAATACTTGACCCGTAGGACATGAATCACCCAAGCAGTCGAAGCTGAGTTTTGAGCGTGGCGGCTAGCACCATCAGCGAATCCTATGTAAACGGAAGACTCCATCGACATCTTCCATAAGAAATGAAAGCTAATCAACAAACCCGACCACCATAAGAAAACCTAACCATGCAATGCAAAAACTGTACAATAATATACAACAATCAACCCTAGCTAAAGATCATGCATAGTATTTTTTGAGATAGAGTCCATTTCTAGGCTCCGCCAAGGTTGTCCCTTCATAATCAACCAGCTCATAAGCACCTTTCTCTAAGACTCGTTTAACCACGTAAGGACCATGCCACATGGGATTAAATTTCCCTGCCCCCAAGGGTTCCTTATCTTGATCCCACAAAAGGACCAAGTCACCTTCATTAAACCTCCTTGGATGCATAGACTTATCATACTGGAAATTGACACGACGCTTGTTAACCTCTAGAGCCACTAAGGCATCTCGTCGTTGCTCATCAAGCTGCTCTAAGTGGACCAAACACTCTTTCAATGCAGAAGTGTTCGGTAAAATCTCTACATCTAGCTTCAGAGAAGGGATTTCACATTCAACCGGTAAAACTGAATCCATCCCATGCACAAGTTGATATGGAAAGAAACCGGTGGCACTCTTCACCACAGTTCTATAGGCCCACAAAGCAGGATACAACATAATATTCCAATTGGTCTTGCTTCATGTGATCATTCGCTAGAGAATAAGCTTAAGTGATTTATTCATTGCTTCAACCTGTCCATTCGCTTGACGGTAATAAGAAGATGAATGTTCTTGCTTATAACCTAACTTGGAAGCCAACTCTTCCATCATTTTATTCTGAAAGTGCCTACCATGGTCAGTGATGAGCTCTTTCGGAATGCCAAACCGGGTGATAATCTGGTTGACCACGAAATGTGTGGCTGTCTCACCGTCAGATTTAATTGTGGGCATAGCCTCTACCCATTTCGTGAAATAATCAACACCCACAATGATGTGATGATGCCCCCTAGCCAAAGCTGGGTTGCAATCCATAAATTCAAGCCCCCATTTGGTGAAGGGACCGGCGGTGGCAATAGGATGTAATGGGGCTGGATGCAAGCGCATATTACGTGCAAACACCTGGCAAGGGTGGCACTTCTTGACCACATTAACGCAATCTTTGAAGATGGACGGACAAAAATATCATGCTCTCAATATTTTTTGGTCTGTAGAAAGCCCGAATAAATGACCACCACACGCCCCTCCATGGCAATCATTCAGCACAACCTCAGCCTCATCATGGGTTAAACAACGATGCAAAATGGAATCTACCCCATAGTGGTACAAAGGGTTATCCACTATAAGTTAGTTCTTAGCTACATGATGTAATCATCGTCGCTCATCCCGTGAAAGGTGAGTAGGGACCTTCAATGTTTTAAAATATACAATGATATCCCCATACCACGGGTCCAAAGTTGAGATAAGGAAAATATGCTCATCGACAAACGTATCCTCATAAACTTCCTCCTCCTCCAAACTTGGAAAATCGGATATGAGCTCCGCAAAGATCAAATATTTCTTTGATTTTTCCAAAATGAACTCGAGATCAAATTCTTGCAAAATGACAATCCACTTATTGTATTTTCCCCAAATCATCCTTCTAGTGAGGACGAACTGAAATGGATTGATATGAGCTACGACCAAGGTTTGGCGAAAGAGAATGTGGTGTCTCAAATGTTGAACCGCACGAACGGTAGCCAAGGCTAGCTTCTCCACATGGGAATAGCGAAGTTCTGCATCTATAAGGTTTTGGCTCAAACAATATGTGGCATGCTCATGGAGTTCCTCATCCTCCTTAACCAAAACCATACCAATCGTCTCCATGGACGTGGCCACATAAATCAAGAAATCATAGCTATAGTCGGGTGGACTAAGCACGGGGGTCGTTGCTAACGCTCGCTTAAGAGCATCAAAAGACTCCTGGGCTTGCTCATCCCAGTAAAAAGGAGTGTCCCTCTTCAAAAGACGCATAAATGCTTTAGTCAAATTGGAAAAATTAACCACAAATCTCCGCAAGAAGTTCACCATGCCTCGCAAACACTGAAGATGTCTAATATTACGGGGGGGAGACAATTGAAGTATTGCCTCAACCTTCAAGGGATCGACTCTTATACCCTCCTTGGACACGACGAATCCTAGCAAGTGACCAACAGTCATGCAAAAGATGCACTTATGAGGATTTAAACGAACCTGGTAATGACGGCATCTTCTGAATACTAATCTCAAATGATATGGATGGCGCACTCTCAGACGAGAGTGAGCAGCGAGATCATCTAAATATACTTCAATAATCATTTTCACATCATGAAAAATTAAGGTCATAGCCCACTGAAATGTAGCTCCGGCGTTTTTAAGGCCGAAAGGCATCTTTCAATATGCAAAAGTACCCCAAGGACAAATAAATGCAATCTTATGCTAATCCTCGGGCTTAATCTGAATCTGATTATATCCGAAAAAACCATCCCTAAAGGAAAATACCTCGCTCCTGTCACACTCATCCAAAATCTAATCAATAAATGGTGTGGGAAAATTATCCTTAGGACATGCACGATTTAGGTCACGAAAATCAATGCATATATGAATCGTTGCCTACTTCTTATCCACCAGAATGGGGTTTGAAACCCACTCCATAAAGGGAACGGGATAGATAAAACCAGCTTTCAAAAGTTTCTCTATCTTAACCTTAATGGTGGGTGCTTTTCTAGGATTCACCGCATGCAAATGTTGTCAAACCGGCTTTGCATCCGGATAGGTTTTGATCTCATGTTCGACAATATGAGGGTCGATACCTGGCATCTCATCATATGACCACGCAAAGATGTCACAAAACTCTTTAAACAACGCGGTATAATCCTTGATCTCATCAAGGGAATAATCCTCCCCAATGTAGACATTCTCAACCTTGCCAGGATCGCGAGAAATATTGATAGGAATAGTTGGTGACACATTAGCCATGTTTCCATCAGCCATCGGACCAGGAGAGCTTAATGGAACCACGGGGCTACCAATCTTCTCGCTAAGAATATCCCTAAAGTCATCACACTCCATACTATCAATATTAGGAATAAAATATGATCGATGATGCAATTCCTCCCAAGGTTGCTCAACTCCCAACATGGCCTCAAGGATAGCTTCATCCAATGGAAAAACATCATCGAGGCAATCATGTGACTGAGATGACTCAACTACCCATGCAGGCAACACATATGGGTCCTCCTCCTCTATCCGTGAAGAGGAAGGTATAGGCTCTGCAACCTGATCAAGATTCGCTTGATAAGCCACCATCGTTGCAGGCAACGACACGTCAGTCTCAGTGGCCATACTTGAAGTACTCATTGAAGGAAGAACCCAAGGATCTTCCATATGGGAAGTGCGAAAAGACATCGAATTCAACAAGGATGAAGCCCCACCAAAACTAGACCCCATCATAAAAAGGAGCGCAGGACAATTAAAGGTTCCCATAACAGAAGGATACATACCTACGCCCACACTCAGGCCAGATGTTGGCTGAGAATGATCGATAATCAGGATAGAAGCTCCTGATCATGATGCATTGACACTCGGATTTTGGAATGACGTTTGATCAATCGTAACAATCTTCCCATTAAACGGAAATCATATCACTTGAAAGAGGGAAGAAGCTACAGCTTGCATACTGTACATCCAATTCCGACCCAGCAAAAGATTGTAGTCAAGGGGCGCATAAACCACCTCGACCTTGATCGTGACGGTCTTCCCTCCCAATTGGAATTTTAAGGAAGGAAGAATTCTGTGTGGCCGAAACGATCTACCATCGAAATTTGTCAACATAGTAGCGGATTGAGACAATGCGGGAGAACCTAAGCCCTTACAACAAGACAAAGACATCATGGAAGCGGCAGCGCCTTCATCAATGACAGTGCGCTTGACGATGTTTTAAAGACACTCTACATGAATCAAAAGAGACGCGTAATAAGGCAAGCGAGGCTGTACTCCCATGGTTTCAAATTTGATCATAGTGGAAGAGTTATCATCATTGACCCCAAGAGCAGATAACAAAGCTTTCCTCTGCAGAGGACAACTCTGAAGCACTTCTAACACGAACATCGCATAAGGATTCTGGCCCAAATCCTCGACAACTGAATATTTATGGGTGGCTCGGGCATTAAGATTGTGTCCTAAATGCTTTAAGACTCCCTTAAGAATGCGAGGTGGAGTTTTAGGTTTATCCATAGGCTTTTCGATTCGCAAAGGGCTAACGGGTGGGGAAGGTTCTTTCCCAAGGTCTGGTTGTGATGAACCATAGTCCTTCATACAAAATCACAACCTTAGCAGCACTCATCATGTTGATGCATCCATGAACACTAGCGGCCTCCAGCGGGTTTTGATTTCCACCCGATGCAAAACCAGGATCAATGGTCCTCGATTTCATATTTTGATTGTTGGGTAAAGGATTAGTTAACACAGTTGGGCCCTGTGTTATGAACCTCGAGGCATCTTCCATACGAGGGCACAAGTAAGTGAGATGGTCGTCCTTACACAATTTGCAAGGAAACTTCACCTTATGTTTAAACTGCTTGTCCCCCCCAGCATTAGCATTCTTGTCACTCTTATTAGCATTTCCGTTCTTGTTCCCACCCTTACAATTATTTTTCCTTTTTTCTTATTCCTTCCAGGTTGTTGGTTGCCTTTTGGGTTCAACGTTTACACGGAAAGTACATTCATCAATTGGGTAGGTTGAGACTAAGCCATAGCTTGTCCCAACGCAGACTGGTTAATTGACAATTGGCTCACTTGTTTCACAACTGACTCCACAAGTTTGGTACTTGCAGTACAGCCCACAATACCATCGACATGTGGACCAGGCTTGACCTTGGGATCAAAATTGGATCTAGGAGCATTGGGTGTAATCTCATACAAGAGTCTGGATTGAGCATAGATAAAACCCAACTCTTGTGCCCTAAAAATAGCTCGTTCCTCGTTTTGAACTCCGGATGTCGAAACATCCTTCGCTATGTAAGGTAATAAAGATTTGAGGAACCACTCAAGAAGAAACTATGGTGGTATAAAAGCTTTGATTAACCATTTTCTTCTACTCCACTCTTGAATATGATCCAAGATGTGTGTGGCTTTATCTTGCCAGAAGGTCGATAAGAGTTCGGTACCGATGTCGTAACGTATGGGTAGCTGGAAATGATTAAGGAAAGTTAGCGCAAGATCATCAAACGTAGAATAATCCCTACCAATAACTCTATATACCATTTCACTGCAGGACCCGTTAGGGTGCATTGAAATAGCCTCAAACAAATGGAATCGTCATATAAGGAATTGGAAGAGCACCAAAGGTGGAAAGTGGTGACATGCTCACTAGGATCTTCACCAGCCTTACCTTCAAACTTGGGAATGTTTGAAGGAAGCTTGTTAGGGACATTCGGCCATGCCAAGTTATGAGACACCAGATCGTTCATCAATCTCGACAAGTCATGCAACTTCAACATTGAAAGGAAAGGGATCCTAGGTTGAGACAGTCAATTCCACGCTCCTTGATAGTTTTGATTTGCGTAAGGGTGATCGCTATAAATACCATGGCCTTGGCCATAATAACCTCCTCCCATTTGACCCATGTAGGGTTGCATGGAAGCATTATGATGTGGGGTGCCTTGATTATGAGGCACTACAAAGCCATAATTGAAAGAGTAAACAGGTTTTTGATACCCGTACCCATACGGTTGATAGTTTTTTCCATAGTGCGGTCCATACAAATTTCCATGAGAAGATCCATAAGGTGTTCCATGGGATGTACCATGAGAATGTCCATAGTTAACGGTATGGGAAGCTCCAGAAGTTGGAACATGAGACAATCCAGAAATAGGTACATGACCTGCTGACACAATAGGAGGTACTTGACTCTGAGATACTACCGTGTGAGCAGTCGCAGAATGATCATGGCTAGTAGCAACATTCCGGCCTGAAGGCCCACGTGAACTAGGGGGAGAATGAGTCCTTAAAAACGCATTTCAAGGAACAGAGTTTGAAGATGAAGGAACATGTGAAGGAATGTAAGTAGTGTTCCCAATGTTCACTCGTCTCGGTTTTGGTATCCACGTAGGATTTTACTAACACTAGGTCTAGGATGAACATGTGAGGTTGCCTCCACCACAGGGATGGAGGGTGCAATATGACTGGTGCCCCCAAATCTCTCCGCATGGAAAGGGATGGGAGTGCCCCCAGGCGTAGTGTTAGGACCAACTTCTAACTCAACATGATGTGCCAAATCGAGTGCAAGGATATTAGACATGTCATATCTAACATGACTAGTGCTTATGGATTCATGGTGAGTCTCGTCGCCCGGAAACCAATACCAGCGACCTGTGAATAAGGGATCATAACCAGATCGTGAAGGTTGTTCGTGTGAAGCATCATATGTGCTAATAGGATCTTCCTCCCCAACCTCATGAGGCAGAGAAGAAATATCTGGAATCTCATCCTCATGGTCTCCCATGGTGTGTGAATCAAAGTGAGAAGTAGTCATCCCGAACTATCTGGTTCTCTCTCCCGAAGGAGGAGGAGACGTGGAAGATGGAAGTCCTACTAAATGACGAGAACAGTGGGGTGTCGTGCCTGAATCCACAATGACTCAAAAAATAAAAAGACTCGATCTAATTACGCAAACCCTAGGCAAATTAGCATGCACAGACCATACACCTATAAAATGTAAAGCCAATTCACAAGCAAACAAGGGTAGGATATGTGAGCTCCCGAATGAAGCAAGTATGTCTCTCCTAGGAGAGGCTTGAGACTCCCATACACAACAAGTGGAGGTTCATAACCAATTATAGTGGCCCTCAACTTCAACACATATAGTGACTGTGTTGTCCGACCCCTACCTGGCTAGGACACCTGCAGAATAACTTCTGCAAATACCCCCTCGATAACCTAGGTAAGGAAAATAAGGTCACCTCGATATAATCAATGCTCAGGCAGACAGTTGCAGGCGAGATTGACCATATGGACAGGGTAGCAAAGCCTGAAACTCTTGAAAGAGCCCCCAGATACGAATACAATCCTAGAAATATATCTGGTGCTACTCAGTTACAACCAGGGGTCATCCCAATCATAACCGCTCAGACTGCCTTGTGCTTAACTCCCTTGTAAGAGGAGGATCCAGAGAACACTAATTAAATAAAGGTTTTCACACTCTCACTTGGACAGACACCTAAATGTTTTGTTTAGTGGTATTGGAGAATTGACTCACAATGAACTATTCCAAGACCCTAAAACCTAGTCTTGTTGGTGCACCCTAAAAATAAAAGAGTGTAATTCATTTTATTATCCGTTGATTTTAATTGGCTTTATTACTCAAAGGGTAAATGGTCGTGCAACTAATGATGTTATGATGCAACAAGAAGTAAAATGCACACCTAACAATCAATTCAAATGCACTGTGTCGAATGAAAAACAGGGTATGCTACTATGTGAAGTGCAAAAATTTTCCTTGAAATGTATATTCAATCATTTCCTATATGAAAATATGACTAATATTCACCAAGTAAACCTAACGCAAGTACCATGCTAAATGTTAAATGCAAACAATGCATAACAATGAAAAAACGAAATGTTTCTGTATTTTGAATTAAATGAGATAAAAAGCAAAAGTATGACTCTACAACCCTTAGACTCTACAAGCACTCACAAACAGTAGTTAAGCAAAGCACCAAGGTAAAAGAGACCTCATGCACTAATCCCAAAACAAAAAATAGAAAATGAAATGACAAGAACCTTTTTTCAAAAATTAACTCAAAACGCGTCTCTGGTCAGAAATAGAGGGGAGATACAGACTCCAGAAGCAACAAAGAAGACTCAGCAATCACCCAAACTCACCCAGCAACACTTAATCTTCCCAAAAAAGCAAAAACTCAGGGCATACACGACTATTCTCAGTAAACCTGCATACATACGTGATTTTTACAGGAAAACCCACATGTATACGCGACTGTGAAAGAAAAACCCACGTATAGGAAGAAAAAGAAAGAAAAATAAGGTAAATGGACAAACTGAGAAAAAATTTACTTCTCCAGGATACTACTAGGTAATCATGCCCCCAGATCCGACACAGAAACAGAAAAATTAGAGCAATAAAAGTACATTGAATGTCGAAAACCCCCAAATAAAAACAACTAGGAACCTCCCCAGTATGGTCGCCAATTCTGTTACGGATAAAACTTCCTATGGCTTGGGGTGTACCACAACAGACAGAGAAACCGCAGAAATCAATCCCTTCCCCATATGTAGGATAAATACAACATCTAACACTAAAGGATCTCGAAACATACCTTACTCCGGACTGTTGTAGTAGATCCTCGTTGAGCTTTTTCCAATCCCGCTTGCGTTAGCAATTTACTCTCAACAACAGTAAACAAGGCAAGTGTCACATACCCCAATTTTGTGAAATTATGTAAATTGTTTTAATTATATTATTGAGACATTATGTTAAATTTAATGCTAAGTAGGAACTGATGACTCAACAGAGTCAACAGAATTGGAATGGAATTCAGAATATTTTATTATTAATAAATAAATTGTGGAGACAACAGCATGGGAGAGCTATTCAAAAGAGGTTATTGGTCAAACTGGTGGATGGAACTAGGTGGAAGGAAAAAAGACAAGTGGCAGCATCCTCAAACACTTCCTAAGTTGCAGGTAGCAACTTCCCTATAATTGGGGTCATGATCCCCCAAGAAAGTGGGATCAGAGCAGGTGGCTCATTAAATGACAACTAACCCAAAAAGACCTAGGCAATCTTTTAAAAGTTCCCAATGAAGAGAGCTGAGGCTGCTCAGATATTTTCCAGAGAGAATTCATTCAGGTGAATGTTATTCAGGAAATTCATTGAGGAAAGAGGGAAAAACAGTAAGGAAGTTGTTCTGAGAGGATTGCTACAGTAACTTGGTTTACTACAGCTTGTTAGCTGGGAGAACTTACTGACAAGTCCTGTATTAATACTGAGTTTGAAAACTGGTATTAGACTTTGCTGCACCTAATTCCAGCCAGGGAGACCAGAGCAAGCTCGGGGGTCCTGAGGAGTCGCTGGTTGAGCGCTCTCCAGAAGTTGGTAGGGAGGAACGGCCTCCCATTGCTGTTGTTGTCCCAATTCAACAAGTTCTGTCACTTAACTATTTTTGTATTAATGAATATGCATGGGTGAATGTTATGCTTATATTATATGACAGAAGATTTAGCTGGTTTGGTGATGTAAATGTTTAGTTTATCAGTAGTTAAATTTCTGATGATAGATAAAGATCCTCTGTGTTTTTCCACATCTGGGTTTTACCAAACCGTACTCCAGCACAGGGATAAATTTAAATTAATAATAGCAAAATGAGATTTCAGAGTAGTTGTTTCTTTATCTATCTTTAGAAAAGATATTTTATTGACTGTCATATGAATTCTTAGTTATAAACTACTCCCTTGTACTATATTGTGCTTCCAGTAATTTTATATCATAAAGAATAGATAGTAGATTTCAGGCTAGAATTATCACTGTTTACTATACATTGCGTTTCTTCCATATTAGTTTATGAATGGAATTTCCGAGTAATTCTTGCAGGGTTTAGAAGAAATAACTTTTGTTTTAGGGGTTGTGTTAACCTGTAATAAAGACTGACAAGTTATCTAGACACAGAGAATTATCTAGCATGGTTATTTACAATAGAAAGTTCTAAAAGAGTAAACCAATTCATTAAAGTAGAGTAAAGTTAGAGGAGATGTTGTACAGACTACTTATTTACCTTTTAAATCTCTGCAAGTATTTATTTTAATGGAAATAATAATAGTTATAATTTATTTACTTATCTCCATTCTATTTTAATGTTTTTTTCTTTAACCAAACATACTTAGAAATCATTGTTAATAATTGAAGTAATCCTATTTGGATTTTAAGTGATTT
>LPNX010431966.1:0-125128 GCA_001517045.1 Pseudotsuga menziesii | reverse complement strand
TACTTTGTCATTTAAACATTTACAGTCTTAATAGATAGATTTGTAACATGATTATTAGGGTGCAAGTTTTATACTTTGGGTAAGTAAGAAAGTTATTTTTTTACAAAGTTATTCCACCAACGTTTATATTGTAATTATAGAGTTTACTATTGGTACATTTTAAAGAGGTTGTAGATTCAACCTTAATAACTATGGTATTATAATGTTAATCGTTATGATCTTGCCATAGTCTTCTAGGTTGGTTAAAAGCTTACAAAAGGAATTGGCAATTGTTTATATTTAATGAATACACCATCTGGATTAAAGGTCCTTAACTTAGAATTCATTGCATATAAAGGTGAAGCCTTGTGAAAGGAAGTTTAAGAACATAAGGACTAGACCTAGAAACTTTTATGCGGTACCTATTCTAATGATTAAAGAAAAGAATTAACCAGTTTTAAGGAAGTAATCCATTAAACCTGGATAAGTGTTAGTATATGATGAATCAGTGGATGGTATAAGCTTAATAGCAGTAAAATGTAAATCCTTTATTTATACACTTCAAAAAGTAAAAAGTGATTATGCTCTATTAACATCAACTTTTGAGTTTCGTATTCTTTCTGTAAAACATTCTTTTATAAAGATCTTTTAACACTGATAACTAGAGTAGATATCAAACAGTTCAGAAAATGTAAAAACTATAAATCTATCTCTTCTAAAATGAAGAACAATTAATGGATTTACCTCAATAAACATTAATAGGTACTTACCCACTAATGTCTTACTAAACTTGGAACTGCAATCAAACTTGTACATAAAGACTTTAGAATCTTCTACTTGCATCAGCAAATCTTCTTACCTGTCATCTGTAAGAACAGAAGGAACTTATGCATTAGCTCGAAAGCTAAGTAGGCCCAGTTTTCATGACCGCCCCACCTTATGTTCACAAAAGGAAATAAGTCAGTAAACTAAAAAGATGGTTCTATCACTCTATGCAAATAACAGATGAATTTGAATAATAAGCTGATAACCTTTAACTAATTAAATGTTTAGTTAACTGTAATTATGTTATTATTATGTAAATTAAAAATTTTAAATTTTTCGGAAAATTTGGGGTTCTGACAGCAAGCATGCTGTATGATATAATGTTAGGCCTACTCTAGCATATATAATCAATGATACATAAGCAATTAAACACATCCATGGATTCAATATTCATTTAAATGCACATCATTGGATAGGAACAGATATTTCTATTAAACAAATCAGAGATTACATAAGTGACAACCTCTGTCGGCACGTATGGGAACCAGAGAAACTGAGTCCTCCACCTGGGCCTCCACCACCTCAATCCTCT
Organism: Pseudotsuga menziesii; assembly: GCA_001517045.1. NCBI lineage: Eukaryota > Viridiplantae > Streptophyta > Pinopsida > Pinales > Pinaceae > Pseudotsuga > Pseudotsuga menziesii. Next base: position 123,792 of record LPNX010431966.1, on the reverse strand, counting down.
ATCTCTCGATAGCAAGCTCACAAGAAAAGGCAAGGTTAGGAAGAACACAAAGTGCTCCAAGGGACAAAGGGATACAGACTCAAGTATAAGCAAGCTACGACAATAATGGACTATAGTTTTCTTGCTCTTCAATTCCTCTTCTTCAATGTATCCAAAGGGTTCCTTATATAGTGCTTCAATGGGGTAATGGAAGGTCAAATACGAGCGATCTCGAGGCATATGGAAGGCCAAGAGACAAGTGACTCGGATCCACATCAAGGAAAACTCCAAAAACATTTGGCCTTTTGCACACACCATGATGTACGTGGGTTTAGGGGTAATATCCGCGTATATACGCGAGAAAGGGATTAAAAGTCATGTACAACAAATAATGGGTGTTTTTAGGGATGATCTTGGAAACATCAAACATACAAAAATAGTCCATGGGGTCCAAAGAGTCTGCAAAGGGATAGGGAGGGTCATAAAAGTGTGAGCAACCATGTGTGGTAAAATCATCTATAACAGCATCTCTCCGAAGGAGGTAAGATTGCATGGCATAGCGCAAGGGTATTTCCTTTCTGAGTGTAAGATGGGTTTCAAGTCATCTTCCTAGCTTCTAGTTTGGAATTAGGGACTGAATCTAGATCTGAATCACCCTGAATCTCAATCTCATAAACTGAAAAGGATGGATCTGCAATACTAGTAGAAGCTGCAAAAGAACCATATGAAATGATTTTACCTTCCCTTGTAAGTGGCTGCTAAGAGTGCACTGGTTATTAAGGAGGCATGAAATGTGAGAACTCATATACTTTTGAGGCATGATTTGCAACAACTTTCACTATGTTGTTCCCAATAGAGATATCTATGATCTCTACTGAGTCAATACCAAAGATCACTCGCTTTGGAGAGCCAGTATGGGTCATCTGGTAGACAGATAATAGGTTTGAAGCTAGGGAGGGAAAAAATAGCACATCTTTGAATCTTCCATGTTCAAGTTTGATAGATCCCTTCCCTTTTGTTTGGAATTTACTGCTATTTCCCATTTGAATGCTAGGATCATCAAGGGACTAAAAAGAAGAGAATGATTCTCTGGATGCAGCCATATGGTTGGAAGCTCCAGAATCAATGAGGAAGACATGTGCTAATGAGCAGCAAGCCTTCAGTGCATGGCCTTTCCTTTGGTATTCTTCATCTTCTTCTTTAGAATCATCCTTCCTTGCACTAGCAGGTGCAGAAATGCTATGTTTATTCAAAAGAAGAGCCATTTCATCAATTTGTATTCTCATACAGGAGCTTTCTGAATGAAATCCCCTTCCATAGTAAGAGCAGAGGACCTTGCCTTTGCCATTCTTCTTGCTTCTCTTTGAACCTGAAGGCTCATTTGACTACTCTTTCTTCACAGGAGACTTTTCTCTTTGCTTTCCTTTATCATTCGCTCCCTTAGGTCCTCTTGCAACCAGCGCTTGATCTCTGGAAGATCGAATGATCCCCATTTGGATCAACTTATCATGCTCATAAGTGATAGATGCAATGAAAGCATCAAGATTGGGCATCTTCCAATTTGGAGTAGTGATCCTCACCGATTGAAAATTTGACACAAAGACTGAGTAGTTTGCACTGATTTTTGAGAGAATAGCAAGAATGAGCTTATCATCCTCCTTCTCCACCTTGCATTGCTTCAACTAGTATATCAGGTTCTTGAATTTTGTGAAAAATTCATTCAATGATTCGAAGTTGGATGGATTAAGAGAGATTAGTTCATTTTCTAGCTGATGGACCCTCATCTCATCATGCTTATCAAATAAGGAAGCAAGCTTGTCCCAAATATCCTTGGGAGTCTTCAATCCTTGGATGTGGAATCAAAGATCTCAAGAGACTGAGGAGAATAAGTATCCATGAGCTTTATCAAGCCTTTTCAAGTACTTTTCTTTGTCATGACTCAGAATTGGCACTGCCACTATTTCTTCTGTGAGTCTGAAGAGCTACTTGGTGCGGAGCAGTACCTCCATGTCTTCCTTTCATTGGTGATAGTTGAAGGGAGTGAGAGGTGTTATCACCTGCCTTGTAGTTTCCTTTGTGAGGTGGATCTAGGATAGATGGTAGAGGGGCAATCAACTAAGGGGTGGAACCACAACTGCCTAGACTCCTAAATGGATGGTTGTCACGCCAATCAAGGCAGCCTTCACTTTATGTTATCCTAGTCCAAGACAACAATGGGGGAGACCCAGATTTGCTCCTGACAGGAGAGATCGGACCTAGACACCAGAAGAAGATCAGATGGGCCTTCAGAGTACTTAAGGTGCAAGGTAAATGGAAACCCTAGCTCTAGGGTTAAGGTACTAACAATTAATGGAGATGACCACTGTCTTGGGAAACGTAACTATGACAGGGTGAGCAAGAACAGATTTGGGACTACCTAGTACCAAGGGGATAATATCAATGAAAGATAGGTGACTTGATTTATCAGTAGGTGTTGCAAAAGGAATAGGAGTGAGGTTAAGTTAGGGCTAGCGCTAGCTAGGAGATCAGTGCCTTGTGTGTATTGGGCAATGGAGTCAGCAACAACCTAACGTTTCAGTGAACCCACCTGGGAGACACCTTGATCTACGAACCCAGAAAGTAGTTGGTCCAAAAAAGCTAAGGTACAGGAAACCCAGCTCAATGGATGGCTAGCGTTAGGGCTTAGGAGGACAGATCTGTAGTTCTAGGGTTACCTGGAGGCTAATGGGTCAGCATTGAAGGATAGAAGAGGTCAGGGTGACCTGATCTATAAGCCCAAATCAGAAAATCAGCAGAAAAATCAAATCTAGAAAAGTCAAAATCTGATGAAGGGAGCTAGGAGGCTGAAAACCAATTTTTCAGATCTAAGGCAAATCGGAAAGAACTAGCTCATCATTGGGGGTGTTCTGGAATGCTCGAGACCCGATCTATCTGTCTATCTTGTCAGATTTTAAAAAAAACTCACTTCTGGAAAAGTCTAATTTTCAGTGAGGGCGCTAGGGCAGTTTCAGTCAATTTTTTAGATCTAGGTCAAATGTTCAAGCAAATGGACAGCGTTGGGGTTGATTTGGGCTGCGTGGGACCCTATCTATCCATCCGTGAAGTCAAAATTTAGAAAAACTCAAAACCCTAGTAGGTCAATTTTTCAATGGGGGTTTATGTAGTTTTTTGCTTAAAAATCAAATCTAGGTCAAACTGTGAGGAATTTGACCAGCGTTTCAGTTGATTTGATGAAGGGGAGGCCCGATCTATGAAACCCAGAAATGGTTTGGTGAAATATCGGACTATTCCCAAGTTTATTATTTTTTAGGGTTTTTAGTGCTTTAGGAGTTTTCAGAAAAAGTTGAAAAAAAAGCAAGGTACAATGGAATAAGATCTGAAAAAGAAGAGACTTACCTGCTGGATATTACCTGGAAATGCTTGTAGAAGTCTATAAAATTGACGATCTTTGCTATCCTGATCAATTCTGGAAGATCCCCATGATTTCTATGGCATATGCAAGCTCTAAGCCACCAATGCATCCCCTACCCTGCATGAGCAAACGTCAACCATATCAGATTTGCTAATACAATATAAAGAAACTGAATGCTATAAGACAGTAAAATGAAGTAATCGTAGATCACAATGAAGCTAATGAAAACCCCCTGATCCAAGACGAAGAGAACCGAGCGAGTTGAGGTCCCCCTACAAAAATGCTCCAGCCCAAATGCCCTCCTGTAGACAAAACAATGATAGCCACAAAAAATATAGATCTCACGAGAATTTCCACAATGCTAGGAAGCTGAAGACTGGCTAATCACCATTTGAGCACGTCAGATGCAAAGCAGATCCGGAAAAATTTCCACAAAAAAAGTCTTTCTATTATTCAGATCCAAGAGCCAAACACCCCTTACAAATGAGAAGCTCTCTCCTTTAAATAGAAATGAGAGAACCTCCATCATAACGGAATCCTAACCACTTTCAAAACGAGTGGTTAAGATTAAAAGATGAAATGTTCTAATCAATGGTTGAGATGAGCTCAACATACAATACATGGTTCAATATAACCATAATTTATCAAAGTGGACTAACCCACCCAAAAAAAGTAACCCACTCAACAAGAAATAAATGAAAGCACATGGTGGGTCCAAGGAGTGTTTGACTAACTCCATTTGGGTGTCCCCATGGCACAATAAATAATATAACAATTTAATTCTTTGACTTTTGTGCCTCCTTGAGGAAATCGTGAGCCTCCAAAAAGAGGTCCAGAAAATAATAAAAAATGCCCAAAAATAGGTGTGGGCCTAATCAGGAGTTGAAAATGTTGGAGAAGGTGTGGAGGACATCACTCTCATAATCATGACTCATCCCATGTCATTTCCTTGCCTCAGTAGCTCAAATCGATTTCTTCAATAGCCATTTAATTATTTTTTAATCTGCCTCGGCAAACGTGATCCTGCCAAAACAGCCTCCTAGGGTGCTTGCGTTGTCAAACTGAGCCCACCAGGATCTCTAGGATGGGGGTACAATGGTATAAACAAGTGCCTGCACCCCCCTATTCCCATACAACGCCCTAGTAGATCCAACTAAAACATCTCCCTGCTCAAATATATCAACCTGTGAAGAAAAACTGCATCAGAGAGGCAAAATGAGCTTGATCATATCTATAAGTTCCCGGAACTGGAAATAAACTGTCTCATTAGACTTAGAGAGCCCAAATCCATCTAAGGTGTATACTCATACCCCTCATAGGTCTCTATTTGATCATCAATCATATCCAATAAACACTATAACCATATGTGAATAATCAGACACCAATAATAACTCAGACTATATCCATTCGCTGCAAGTGTTAAAAAGGTTAAGACATGCTCTACAACTCATTCAAGTAACAATCACAACAAGTAGCATTCATTTTACTAGCGGTACATCAATCAATACATATATAAGGCTTTATTCATTATTACTCAGACTTAGACTTTCAAGACTATACTCACTTCATAGCTGTAGCCAATTTGCTAGTGAAGGGTGAAGGGTGGAAATGACAAGGCTAAGGAAAAGGATGACTTCCTACTCAACATCATGACACTTTGGACAAGGAAAGGGATTACTCACTATAACCAATGTCAGACAAACAACAACAAAAGGAATGGCAGTGCCTCACAAATGGGTGAGTTGTTTAGAGAGTGCTTATTCAACTTAGGCATCATGTCTACATCAAGCTTGATCCAAGTTCATTAGGATCATCATTTTTATCCCATGGCCTTTTTGGCCTATATGACCCTTTTGGGACTTCACCAATGCTTAAAAGCACAACTAATCGCAGCTTTCATCCAGGACATATTTTATAAGGTCAGCGTATTTTTTATCATTGCTTTTTGGACCTTTTCTTATACTCTTCAAGGAGTATTTTAGCACTTCATTGCTCTTGCCCTCTTTACATATGTTAAGAAACACAGTTTTATAATTTTCATTTTTCATGGCTACATCAGTCCTCAAATCTGAGTGTCCTGAGACTCAGTCCTGACATGGGAGAGTACAATAGTCCACTAATATAATCATGATCCATAAAAAATGCTCATCTGAGCATCTCATATGTAAGAGATCTAGCTGAAAAATGTACTGTGTCTGAAAAATAGAATATGGTAGCATGCCTACTATATATGTGATAACAAGAGGCTCTATTGAATGAACCATTTTGAATGCAGTAAGGAGGACTGAGATGTTGTAGCAAATGCAATGAGAAGAAAGGGATGCTTGTAGCGAATGCTATGAGAAGAACTGATAGCCTGTCACACAATCAAACATACAAAGTAAGGTCAAGAGTTTGCACTTTTGGAATTTCCTTCACACCCAGCATAGTTGATCAAGCAAGCTTGATCAACAATTTCCTAACTTGGGATATTAAGTGGTAAATTCTCCGCTTTTGGTGCAGTACTAGAAGGAGCAATTTTGCTCAAAAAAAATTATACAGCTGGAGATCTAAGGAGGAGAGGTGCCCTGTCCACCGAGGCTCTAATACCATATAAATTGAGCACATAGATCTATAGACAAACACACAACTCACAAAATAGATCACACAATTTACTCAGCAAATGAAGAATGAAACAGTGCAAAAATGGCTTGCAATTGTGAATGCTTTCATTAATCAAAAAAGTAATGAGATAATAATTACAATGAAGTACAATGGCTAAATAGCCACAAGCAATTCGAATCCACATGAGGAAATTAGAATTGGTTACACTCTACTTGATTGTAGGTAACTAAGACCTTGTCTAAATCATTATCGGAGGACTCAATGGTTAACTAACCCTATCTAAATCATCACCGGAGTTCATTGGAGTTCTAAAACACAACTCAACTGTCTAATTCAGTGTTGACTGGTTCTAACTGACTGAGGTAGGTGAGAAATGTGCCTCTCTTGCATGCAGCCATGCAAACCTAGCGCTAACTGAATGTAGAGGATTAGAACTAAATGTAATTGATTCCTAACTTAGCTTGACTAGTCACCAACTCAACTCAACTGACCTTGGTTGGTATCGGCACTCCCAGTGGCTCCTAAATTGTAGGGATTGGTCTAGGAGGCTCCTAAACTAATACATGCAAGTGCAATCAGTTGTAGTAGGCCTCAATTAGTGTTCCCCACACTTTAGTAACTGAAACATGTGCCCCAATTAGGCCAAGTGGACCCAATGGTGCTAGTGACTAAAAATAGACTAGATGGACTCCCGATTTAGACATGACTCTTGATTTAGACATATGACCAAATTGGCCAAGGAAGGATTAATAATCCTAATATAATTGTGCACAAGTGATGGTGGAGCTGGTATCACCAGGTGCCTCAACAACAGCCTCCATTGCATACATTGGGTACAAGGGGAATTCTCACACTCAATGGATGAAAAATTGCAATAACTTTGATCAATTCTGCCACCATACGGCTAGCGCTATAGTTATTTCGTTTGTTGGAGACCTAATATTTATGGTACTCGCGATCATGTCACTAAATAATTCCATGAGTTGAGATTGGGGCAACTGGCCATGGAAGAGTATGCAAATAAATTATTGGAGTTGTTAAGGTATGGCAGGTACATAAATGATTTGAAAGTAAAAATCCAGCATTTTCTAAGTGGACTACCTCAGTCTTACAGATACACGATTGAGTTTGATGAACCTAGAACTCTAGAAGAGGCTACCAGAAAGACCAAGTATTGTTATGACCATAACAAAGGCAAGTCTGATTACCATAAAGCATAGAAAGTCATGGTTAGTTCAGCTAGCCACTGGAACCAAGAGAAAGGTTAGTGAAGTGGTAGAAAAATGTCCATTGGATATGAATGGTCGTTGGTGGCGGTGAATGGGAATAGTGTTTCTTTCGTTGTATATGTAAAGTAGGGGGGAACTCGTAAGATTCTTTATAGACTCTCATGTGTGTGATTATATGTAATTAAGGACCGTGTCTATATTGGGACAGAATATCTATTGTTGATGTTGTTATGTTTGAAGCTATGAACAACATGTAACACTTTCTAAATGTTATTTTACTAGGGAATCATATTTATATCTTTGTAATCAAGTGAGCTTGTAATTGAGAATTTTATACTCATATTAGATTTGAGTTTCATAGTATTTGCTACATTGCAAATCTTTATAACTTCTTAACTTGCCAAAACTATAGTGAGATTAGAAAGCTATTTTTTAATACATGAACAAGTTTCATAGTATTTGCTATTTGTAGGCACTAGCACTCTTATTTTCATGCTAGTGGATTTTATGTCATTTCACTTTCACATGAAAAATCTATCTTACATGGACAAATGTCTAAATATGAGTGGAACTAGTGCACAAAACAATTAAAATATAGGCAATCTAAATATGAGTGGAACTAGTGCACAAAACAATTAAAATGTAGCCAATAAAGACAGAAGATTGAATTACTTATGATTCCAACAAGAATATGAGACTTATGATTACCCGATTGTCTTCACCTACTCATGTGTCATACCATGAGAATTTGGAAACTTAGCCAATGCCTCAATGAAACACCCAGCCGATCCATAAAACTATTAATATTGCAAGGGAGTGATCCATACTTATGTCCATTCTTCTGCAACCAAGAGGGAGCAATCTTCAAGGTCATACAAAGTTGCGACCGAAAGGAGCTACGATAACGTTATATGCCTCATGAATAACCATGAGTGGTTCTTATGCTTATCCGAATGTCTTTGCATTCAACCTCAATAACCTACTAGATGGTCAAATCCACCCGATTGTCTTCTCATTCAGCCTCGATAACCTGCTAGATGGTGAAATCCACAGTTGATAGTCTATTCCCTGGAAAAATCTATTAATGTCCAACCGATATAATAAATATGGACCTCATAATTAATTGTTTTAGTGCTCGAATCCATCCCTCTTGCTAGCCACTTTGAATATCACTTGATCTTCGGTGCAAAGAGAGATCCATTGATAACTGTTCACTACCATTTTGAAGGTAGGATGTGTGCTGTTAGTAGAGGTGGAACATCATACGTGATAGAAAACCTCATTCTGTGATAGAGAAAGAGTGGGCGATCATGCTGCATGAAGGCTTGCTTATGTAAAGAAGGAAGAGTTTCTATAGTGAATATGTATGAGGTTATTATTGTGAACGTTGAGCTAAGATATGCTTGTTTGTGTTTCCCTGACATATGAACTGCCATATCTTTGGATTCTCAAACAAAAATTTCATCCTAGATCATGATGATTAGCTTCTTACAATTTATGGTGGTTCAAATACATAGGTTATTTGGCCACCCCGTGACTTTTCTATTCAAATTAACATGTTGTATATTGGCCATAATTGGGCTACTATGCTATTGTGGCTACCCATGCATATTTACCCCAAAATGCTTATGAGATCCACTTTTCAGTGATTGAAATCATGCGCCGTTTTTTTACAAGTAAATGGATTTAAAACATGAAAATATTGGGCATGTTGGTAATCCATTGGCATTTTAATTGCGACTCAATTTTAGCCAAATGCACTCATAGAAATTTCTTAAAGTACTTGGTGTATGTGCACAAATAAAAAACATTGTAGCAAGAATCATTACTGTATTTCCTTGAAATAACACCGATAAAAAAATAAACCACAAAAAGAGTATGGTTGATTTGAAATGAACGTTATTGTGGAAACGGTGACAACAAATTACCTAAAAAGTAGTAGGATATGACAATTCTAATTATTGTTAAACCTGTAGCATTTGTAAAACTGATTATTCTTAAACTTGTAACAACCAGTCAATCCAAAATAGAAAACAACCCTACAGACCCTATCTTGCCACCCCATTTTTCTGAAGAAATTCCAACTATGAAAATATTTTTGCTTACCCAAGTATTATTTCTTTGGAATAGATAAGTCTCGTTTCTTATAAAAAAAAATCTATAAAATTCATAATTGCCACTAATATTTGAAACTTGTTTGTTGACTTCCCCGCTGGATGGTGGAAATAAAAACATCCATCCAACTTGCACCAATAAAAAAAAAATCTTGTACCCATGAATTAAGTATTTTCTTAAACCGGTTTAGCCATGACATCCACCACTGACAATTGTTTTAGTGTGAGGCGACACAGACGATGGTGAGTGAAACGAAATGTTGGATGTTAAGAATTTTTAATTGTTATTATACCTACCCAGAGGCATGTATATAGTGTTCAGTTCATGTTGACTAGCAATCAGTTTTCCTTTGATTAACAAATAAATATTTGTGGTTTTCCAATACTTTTACAGTAGACATTGAATTTTTGTATTTTTTTAAGGTTTTATTCCCATTGATTAATAACTTGGAGGTTTGGAAGCCTTATTTTCCATTGAGTAACAAGTTGGAGGTCTTGTCCATAGCCTCTGCCACAACCTCCTCCGTCACAACAACCGCCACTGTCACCGCCTCTAACTTTTTCCCGTTGATTGAGACAGACCAAAAACACCACCAAGGACGAGGACAAAGGCTAAGGAATCATAGCATTTATACCCTGTAATAGACGCATTTCTTCATTTTCTTTGCAAGGAGAAGACTAGCATGGTAATGGGTTTGCTCTCACGTTGGCAATTACAATGCAGCTGCTTACCAAGGATCCAAGGTGGAAGTCAAGGAGCCCTATTTGAAATGTGCCTGACAGTAAATTGACAGCTTGAGAGAAAGGCCATTACCATTTGCGAGTACCAAAAAATTTCTTGTTTTTGCGAGTTCCAGGAAACACATAGTTTAGCATTGGCAAAAGTTGATCTAGTGTCAATAAAGGCTACCCCTTTAGGTGAATTAGCTATGTTCATTTCTCATTGGAACAAAATTGTTAATACAACTATTTTTTACATGATATGAAATCTGAAAGAATTTTTCTAAGTTCAACTCTCCCTTTCTAAACTCTTCACTTGTTAGAGAAAATCCTCCCTTGAAATGCATTTCCTTCTAGCACAAGTTAGGGTTTGAGCACTTAAAAGGCATGTGGCATTAGTTTAGTCCAAGCGCCAAAAATATTACAACTATCCTTAATTGAAAATATCATTAGGTTGTCCACCATATTTTTAATGCCCACTTCTCTGCTACAAGCTAAATACATGATAACTATATGAAGAAGGGTAAGAAATGATTTAAGGAAATGCAAATAAAAATATCATATGTGTATACTTTCCAATGCATTGTGAGACTGGACAGAATTTGCATAGGCCTTAGGAAAATCTTCTTCGTCAACATAGGCTGCCTTTTGGAGCAGAAGCCTTTTCATCAACATAGACTTCCTTTTGTGCAGTGAATCCATGGGTGTGGCTTGAGGGTAGTTGTTAGAGGTCAAGCAACCTCACAAAAGGAAGCTAGTTGTATTCCAGGAGGGGTAGGTGTTAATTGTCCAACTACCTTTTGAAAAATTAGTTGAACCTGAGGGTTGGTTCAGCAAATGATCATTATTTTAGAGAACTCTAGTTTGTCCAAAAACTATATTTTCAATCAAACATGGGAAGAGTATTACCTTGAAATAAACAGCTAGGACGTTATATCTAATCATGGGAAGAATGTAAACTTGCGTGTGAATTTGTCCAAGCTTGAAAATGTGGTGACTACTATTATGTGTTGTTGTTGATGTGGTTCCTAGAAACATAAGATATCCTACACCAACACAAGAATCTCTACCTTGAAGGTTTTCACTAGCAACAACTTTCTCTACCTTGAAGGTTTTCACTAGAAACAACTTTCTTTTAAAGAAACACTTCTGAGTCCTTAAAAGCCTAGTATAAAATTAAAGATTACAAAATTAACAACCCTAATATGCATGAAAGACGATTTTAAAGGCAAGAGATACAAAAAAACGATATTTTAGTAGCATCAATTATTATACACCTTTTGCTTGATTGCAATATATTCTAGACTCATGACGACTAAAAATGATGAATGTACATAGACACGTCAGCGTTTGGAAGGAAAGAAGTGGAACTACCTAAAATTTTAGCAACTTCTAGAAATCACCTAATTCAAAGTAAGCGCTTTTCTTGTTTTGCAATGAAGTAAGACTTTTAAAGATATAAAAATAAAGGGAAGTGCTTATCGACAAAGAATGATTTGTATTGACAACCATAAAGTAAATTAAAAAAAGTATGAAAGATGTGGTATTTTTCTAATCACTATCAAAATATCAGGGGCATCCACTACTTGCAATATCACAACTCCATGGTATTAGTAAATATGTTATGATGGACAGGGAAAATAAATGAAGCTAAAAAACATATGAAAAAACACAAAACCTTTTTCTTTAAGGACAATCTGTCTAGTGAGATGATACATGTCAACGATGTAGAAAAAGAAGTTAATATATGGGTAATGATACCAGAAAGTAATGTTATAAATAGAAAAAGGGAAAGCATTCATGAGAAACAAATTTGGAACATTTTTTTAGCATTTGGTTCGATTATTATTTATTCATGTTGCAACATTTACCGTTGATTAATCTTAGTAAATTACAAGATTGATAATTCAAGGTTTCTAATGGAAATTAGGACATGAATCTACAACATCAAATAATGCATTGAGCTTCAAGGTAACAAAAACATCCAAAGAAAACCAATGCATAGATCAAATAAAATTCACCATGTCTTAAACATAGCAGAAGCCATGCTACTTGTGATAGTCAAACATTAATGTTTCTGCTACACATTTTCCTTCATCATAGCAACTTCTTACACTCGAGTGAAATTATATTTACTTAGCATAATACTGAAGATAGTAAAATTTCAATTGAAATTCAATTTCAAAATAAATACTTACTTATAGGATTAACATTACCCCATTATTCCTCATTTTCAGGATGCTCAAGAGAATTGCCATAGGATTCATAGGTTGAGGTCAACCAAATTTTGAACAAAATAATGATCTCTTATATAGGCTATTAGGAAAGAGCCTATACTAAGAGTCAACATAAAAAAGAACATAATCTTCTAGTCTCAAGAAAAATTCGCAATCAAAGATTTATAAGAACTAGCCTTGCACCAACTCCCTTCACAAGTCCCAAGATATTAAATGTGCCAATCACATTACTCTTTATTGTCTACTACCAAGCATGTATAAATATTGATACACATTCTAGCTGTAGATATTTTATAAATATGCTATGACAATTCAAGGCCACCATGTAAGTTCTTTTACAAACTCAACTAACTTGTTGTGTCCTGACAAACAATTTTCCTATGATGGTAAAAATATACACTTGAAATTACTTTCTCAATGAATCAGTACAAATTTTTTTCTTGATTTTCCTTGTCAATTACTGAAGGGTGGGTAGATATTTGGAGTGTTTATATTATGATTAGTGCTGATAACCATCTCACAAGAAAGAAAGAAAAGGAGGGAAGAAGAAGTCTCTTCATCCAATTCTTACATTACCATGAGGAGCCAATACACTGTTTGAGAAGGACATCTAGACTCTTGAGAGTATCCAATGTTGAGGGAGCCCATTTGTGCAATCCTAGAAGGGATCCCAAGAGTATCCCTAGATCAATGAGACCTGCCACTCCTAACAATCATAAAAGCACCTGAGTGGGCCTAATGGTTAAGAACATGTGTTATCTCCTTGGAGGTCACAGGTTCAAAACAGCGGGGTAGGGTTGCTCATTGGCCTGTTGTGACAAGGCTCGAAGGGTAGGCAACCCCTGGGATATAGGATCACCCCAGTAGACTTCAAGACATCTCGACCCCTGCTTAGTCACAAGTTACAAGTTATTGGTATGTATAACTTGCAGGTTGTTCGATATACTTTTGAGAGGTTTTTGTTCCCATGGTTAAAATAAAAAAACAAGCATAAACCATGCTCAGGTATTTTTAGAATTCTCATATAAGGAATATTGTATTAGGAATTGAAAGATGCATACTCCAATTCAAAACACTCGCAACCGAAAATATAAAAGGTTTAAACAAAAGATGACCATGGGAGTGGGGCTGCTGGGATGAACCTATGAACTCGAACTCTTGGTGGTTATACTTAATTGAATTAGAAATCTAAATTAATTGATTTATTGGTTGCGGTCCAAGTCAAGAGCATATTCATCAGGAATTGCATTTATATGGACATGTGTTGAAATTTTACAACATATGGAGGGATTATAGAACCATTCTTTAAGTACTCAATTAGAAGTCAAAAACCTTGTAACAAGAGGTTTCCATGACACTAGATACATCAACTCCATAGTAAAACTATAAATATGAATGTAACAAATATATATGAAGCTTAAATAACATACCTATCCGTTTTCATTTTGAACAAGATTTACGTTCTAAAGTCTAAAAAATAATAACCATAGGAGTCCAGATAATTTCCTTATTGTTAACTCTGTCTTCTAATCCCTTCCACTTTCCAAGCATCTCCTCCATAATTATGAATACAACTCCTTGCCTTCCCAACTCATTTTCAAGCACTCTCGCAAGTTTGCAGTGCAGCTTTACCCTCTTCAATCTGATATTTTTGGCATGAGCTGAAATAGGTCTAATACTATTGTACCAATTAATTGCCCTAGCACCACCCCTGCATGCAGAGTAGTGTTGCTTCCTTTCAGGATCATTCAATTCCTCAATGATCAGGCTATCTAGGGATTAAAAAAAAAATCTTGAACCAGTTATGTGTCTTCAAAGTCTCGGGGCTTACATCATTACATCCATCATTACATCATAACCAGCGGCTCAACGAAAGCAGTGTTATCCACCTTCATCGTCATTAATCCAAGAAAAATAAAATGAAACAACAACTGGCATGAGTAAAATTCTTACTAGCATGTCACTAAATTGATCCAAGATGAGCTTCCAAACTGAGGGCCTGGGATGGTTTTCCAGCTCATTCCAGCCCCATTTTTCCCACCATCTCTTGACATCCTCACTACTCATCCCCCATCTGATATCTATTTCTACTTCAAATTCTTGAGCACAATAAATTTCATATCTATCCCTAGCGGGAAAATTTTTCCAGTCAAAGGTCATTATGCATAAACCCTTTCTCTTCAAAAAATAAATCAGTGCACTTCTACCAACTCACCATCATTGACAAAACTTGAAGGTTGAAACTTGCAGGCTCGAATCTGAGGGAGGGAACGTTGAGTTTGGGGATGTCGTGGCTATCAAGGAAGACAGAGTTGATGGGTGGTTCCCAAATCCAGTTCAGTGCCTGCAAATGAAACGAACAGCCTTTTGCAAATGAAACGAACAGACCCACTTGGTGTTGGAATAATGTAGAAATGATAGGCAGGTATCTAGGTATTGGGTTGATGTGTACTTTATATATTCAACAAGTAGAGGTTTCAGATCCACATCTTATGGATATAGGATTAGGTTTGTTATTGTAAGTTGCATCTATTTATTGTATCTATTTCTCTAGTGTTAATTGAATTGATTTGACCATTCCTTTGTGTAAGAAAGCCTACAAGCTCTGCTTTGTCTGCCTTCTAATTCTTAGTTGGTATCAGAGCTTTCAACAAATTCACCTATGTCACCCAATTTATCACTGAGTTCTTTAATGCGAGAAATAAATTTACTTACCCCTTCATTAGCCTCCATCTTGATTGACAACAATTTGGTTTTGAGAAACAAAACCCTATTTCCATCAGTTGTTTGATATAGGCCTTTGAGCGTGTCCCATGTTGCCTTGGATGTCGTACAATTTATGATATATGGAATGATGTTGTCTTTAATAGACATCCTCAATGTCAGTTTTTCTTTCAGCTCCCGCTTATTCCAGTTTGGAATCAATGCAATAGTTGCAGGCCTCGGCTCATCATCGGTCACAATTGACCATGCGTTAGCGGATTCAAGCACAGTCATCATCTTAAATTTCCAATTTACATAATTTTCACCGTTTAATTTGGATGCTTCATTGATATACATATCAGCAAGAGGTGGATTTTCCATTTTACCTTCTTTTGGCTGATCTAAAGAGCTGATCTGTATTCAACCAGAGAAGAAAATTGAGAACCGCACCTGTTCTTCTTGCCACAGGCGTTTCTAGGGCGCGGTGCCTGAAATCCGTGTAAGTGCAAGCTTGACTAGTAGCAAAAGGCTATGCACAAAAGGAGGGAATTGAATTTGAGGATACTTTTGCACCAGTAGAAAAACTAAACACAATTAGAGTTCTGGTCGCATTAGCCATAGCACATAAATGCAAAATCCATCAATTAGATGCAAATTCTGCTTTCTTAAATGGTGATTTAAAAGAAGAAGTCTACTTAGTTCATCCTGAAGGCTTTGTACATAAAGGATAGGAACATCTTGTATGTAAACTAAAGAAAGCTTTCTATGGATTAAAACAGGCTCCTAGGTCATGGTACATAAAGATTGATACCTTCTTTAATCAGAAAGGTTTAGTTAAAATCAAAAGTGATCCTAACCTTTATATGAAGAAAGATAAGGAAGGAAATATTTGTTTGATATCTTTATATGTAGATGATCTCATCATTACAGGAAATGCATGTAAGTTGATTACAAAAATCAAAAATCAACTGTCACAAGAGTTTGAAATGAAAGACCTTGGAAATTATACTATTGTTTGGGACTTGAAGTTTGGAGAGAATTTGGAAAAACAATGATCACTCAAAGTAAGTATGTGAGGAAAATACTGAATAGATTTAATATGAGTGATTGCAAAGTATCAGCAATTCCTTTAGAACAGAATGTGAAGTTATGCAGTCAAGATGAATCAAAGGATGCAGATGGTATTTTGTATCGACGGTTGGTGGGAAGCCTGAATTATCTCACTACCACAAGGCCAGATATATCTTATGCAGTCAGCATTTGAGTCAGTTTATGGCTAAACCAAATGATAGACATTGGAAAGCTATAAAGAAAGTCCTTAGATATCTGAAAGGGACAGTGAACTTTGGTCTTTTATACACTGATAAGTTTGATGTTCAATTGGCAGGTTTTTCTGACTCTGATTGTGCAGGAAATCCAGATGACAGAAGATCTACTACAGGATATGCATTCAACATTAGATCCAGAGTCGTATCATGGAGCAGCAAGAAACAACCAACTGTTTCTCTGTCATCCACAGAAGCAGAATACAAAGCCATGTCTAGTGCAACATGTGAAGCTGTCTGGTTGAGGAGGATTCTTGAAGATATTGGAGAAAAGCAAACAAAACCTACAAAAGTACATTGTGACAATCAAAGTGTATTCAAACTTGCACACAATCCAGTTTATCATGCAAGGACAAAACACATTGAACTGCAACATCATTTTATCAGAGAAAAGATTGAGTCTAAGGAAATTGAACTTATTTATTGTAACACAAGTGATAATGTCGTTGACATATTTACCAAACCTGTTGGCAAGATTCACTTTGAGATCCTTAGGAAGAAATTAGGTGTTGTAGAAAATACATTTCTACATTAAGGGGGTATGTTGGAATAATGTAGAAATGTTAGGCAGGTATCTAGGTATTGGGTTGATGTGTACTTTCTATATTCAGCAGGTAGAGGTTTCAGATCCACATCTTATGGATCTAGGATTGGGTTTGTTATTGTAAGTTGCATCTATTTATTGTATCTATTTCTCCAGTGTTAATTGAATTGGTTTGACTATTCCTTTGTGTAAGCGAGCCTATGAGCTCTTCTCTATCTACCTTCTAATTCTTAGTCTTGGCTTACGTCTTGATTTGAAAAAGTAACGAACATGTATTTTCCTTCATCTACCACAATCATAATACAATCTTCGAGGATGATCAAGGCTGTCTCGATTCTCAACCATTCTTTTATAAGTTGTTGAATATCCACCGAAAGTGTACAGAAAGCATGGGTAGTGCATCGAATCTGTTTAAGTATTGGAAGTACTCCGAAAGAGCATATACTTGTGTTTATAGAAAGTTTACTATTTGGACGTCTTTTTGTAAAGTTTTTTTTTTAAACCATAGTAACAGCACCTCACAGCTTTTAAGGCAGATATATCAGTAATTTGTGATTTAGTAGGGGTTTAGATGTTTTTAAGCCTCTCTCTCAGGGGCAACCTATCTTTCTAGCCTCATCACAAGGGGTCAATGAGCAACCCTACCCCCTTTGTTTTGAACTTGTGACCTCCAAGGAAATAAGTGATTTGCAGTTTAGTTTGTTGTAATTAGTTGAAATTAAAATTGCAATGTTAATAATGAAAATAAAGATTTCCTCAAAATTTGCAAAATTTATAAAAATATACCAATAGTATAAATTAGTGCAAATTGCATCCCAAAATTATAGTTTTTTTTGGGTTAGTATGAATATCTACAATTAGTTAAATTGTTAATCAAGGAAGTGAGATTGGAAGGTGATTCTTTTTGTTTTAAAGACAAATTTCCCTTTTCAGTAGGTTATTGAATCAAATTCGGTAATAAAATTTAGATTTGATAATTAAATTATATCACTTACCAAAAAATTACACTTTAAATGAATTTTAAACCCAATTTTTATAAAGGGTTGCGTTCTTTGGTATGTAGTTATCGATAAGGGTACATAGCGTTCAATTGTTGTATTTAAAGCAAAAACCACTTAGTATAACACAAGAATGATTTCTAATAAAAATTGTATTGGGTTTTTGTGACTGTACCTCCAAAATATGGTCGATAAACCGACAGACTTAGCTTTGGAAGTATACAAAACTTCGATATTGGGGAGGGCAGGGCGCTATGGTGATGTTAGTGAAAGTCATAAAGGTTTTGATATTCAGGAGAATATTGAAGTTCATAGCGTTGCCTCCTTCCAAACAAATGAGCTCATTGTCACCCAGAATTAGAAAGTGTCATTTGGAAACTCAGGATCTCACGTTGGAAGGGAATGGAAACCAACCTAAACCAGAGAAGGAAGACATGTATAAAACAAGATGTCTGGAACAGTTTCCAAAGGCTACTGTTGTACAACCAAACAAACAATCAAACAAGCAAGTAAACAGGCAAGAGGGTGTTCATTCATAAACGGTTCAGAACAAGCAACTTGCAACATTGCCACATTCGCAGACAAGTAATATTGCAAATGATGAGGACTCTCATTTGGATTCTAAAAAGGAACAAAACATGCATGAACGCTTCTATCAGGAAAATAGATCTTGATCAAAATCAAACAAGTTTTCTTTTCGGCTAGTGCACATGGAAGGGAACCCTCAGTTCAGTAAATTGCAAGGAACATCTCACTTAGAAAAATAGGTACTTTGTAGCAGAAGTGGAAAACTCAAGCCCTTGGAAGCCGTTGCAGAATACATCAAGAAGAGAGAAAAATAACAACAAATATGCACCTTACAATCGCAATATAGACCCAAATTACATGCTCTACATCCAAAGCTAATTAAAAACCAACTATCCACACAATAATAACCTGTAGACATTGTCTCACTTGTAAAGATTAAAACTAGTGAAAAGATCAACAATTTGCATTTGTTGATGGAAGTCTGTACGCTATGCCTGCGCAAGTCTCGAAAATAGAGACAACCACGAAAAACATGTATTAACCTCAAATAGAAGCACAAGAAAATAAAGAACACAAAAAAACAAACTACATACATAAAATAAGTCCTATATGGACTAAGTTCCTAAAAGAAACCTCAAATTTCACCCGTATAACCAGCAGTCCACTATTTAAACAAGTATTTTTCAGTTTTAACACTCTTCCTTAAAAAAAAGAGATATCTTAATAAATGGTGACATGCTCACTACAATTATTAAAGACTTGCCGGAACACCAAAATGTAAGTTATTCATCCAAGACCTTATATTTTAATAAGAGGCAGCATGCTCACTATATGTTTAGATACAAGAGCGACAAGCTAAAAGAAAACCTGAGGCTTTTAAAGAATCTGTAACAATTTCTAAATATACCATTTAAGAAGAATTTGTTTCATATAAAGAAACTAAAATTACACAAAATAAAAAAAACAAGATAATAAAGAAACTCTGCATAAATAAAAGAAAAAAGCTTTGCGTCTTCAATGAAATGGAAACCTCCGTTGAGAATGGTGTTACACTCACATTGTGAAGAACTCACTCTTCCCCTTATCACCAATTTCTCAGCATTCAGCTCTAACACCGAAAATCTGATCGTCATTATTTTGATTCGATTCAATTCCACTCTAAGTGAAAACTGTGTGTAGCTTTATGTGAGACCCTATGACTACACCCCTGCATATACACAGACATGAGCTTTGTATTGAACTTCGATGTTGATCCTCTTTTTTTTCTTGCCAAACTTTTCTTTGTTATGCACAAATTATAATTAAATCTAAATTTCATCAAGTACTTTCATTTCAAATAGAAAGTATGTGAATTTTGATATATTTCAAATTAAATTGTACACGAATTACACAAGAATTTCACGAGGAATTAGCTATGGGTTAACAGTGTTGGTTTAAACCTTTTCTCTCACACAATATACTTGAGTTGCCCGAGATCGCAGCAGTTGCACTGCACAAGCAGATTTCTTATGACAAATGGATATCATGTAATTTAGTTGGCTTTATTACGCTGCAATGTTCTGGGTTACTGCGTTTGTGATGAAACATTTCAACAGATTAAATATGTATATAATATTCCTCTGTTGCATTACTTTTGCTAAGTTTAATAATTATAAGTATATAATATTCCTCAATTACATTACTTTTGTTAGGTTTAAGAATTAATTGATCAAGTGTTTCATAGTGTTATTGTTTACAATGATCATTATAGCATTGCTGATATCAGCAACGCCGTTGGGTCTTGGGGCACAGGAACCCAAGGCAACGTCATTTCCATCAGACCAATAATAACCTTAAAAAATAGACATTTAAAAAAATAAAAAATAAATTAAATAATGCACAACTTTAGTCTAACTTCCATGTTTTTTTTAAATTGCTACAAATTACTCCAAATAATCGCACTGAGCGATTCATATATATCCCCTTGTCAGGGACATAATAATAGTCTTTCTAACCATTTACTAGTATGTATTTAGTGATGAACATAATTAATAATTGACCTTAATCATAGTTGAACCATTTTTCAATAATAACTGGATGCATTAGTTTCAATTCTAGTCACAATCACAAAACATCAAGGCCCACTTATAACAGCATGACATATATATATACGAGTTAAGTGAATGTAGCTAATGCTTACATACATCGTGTAGGTACACTAATAGTACTCAACCACACATCACACATAATCAGATAAGTTATTATTTGTCGATGCATACTTAAACATGAATCTGCAATGTCTAACCACTAACTTAAATCCTAATAATCTATGACACAACCATACTATCCTAAGTCACAACACAAGAATAAAGCAATTGTTTCAACACACACAATAAATTATGTTTTCTGCTAAAACTTCCATGACGTTCCTATCTACCTACTTCCTTCTATCTAGTTTACAACAAACTTCCACATCATATCCTTCCTCTGTTAGACTACCCTAGAGCGTCAACTACATGAACTAACTCCAGTTAGAACCCATAAGCGGAAGTGTCAAATCCATCGACCAAGCTTCCCCAGTAGGAACCCACTAGTCATCATCACACACCTTGGGGAGCATGCCATAGCTTATCCCTCCCATGACTTTAGGTTTCAGGGATAACTGTGGGTAATGCCTCCACCCCCCTAATGGAACAAGGGATTATGTCTACATCGACATAGTGGCTATGTTGCGACTGTTGTACTCAAGTTTTGTCATCGAATAACCAATTTGAATGGTTGAGCTTCTTAAAACCCAACACCAGCCGATACATCATGATAAATAACAATAATCATACATAACAATAACAATTCATTCGCATACCATTTCTCTTTTGGAATTCATAGCGTCGATGTAATTCCATTTTGTAGGGCTCAGTTATTCCTTAGCTCTTCTAAACCTATCGGATAATCTCATAACAAAATGTCACACGATTCGTGCAATCATCAACATGTATACATATTTCATTAATACTAACAACAATGTAATCATTTGTGTATCATGCATGTAGCATCATAATCATGTATTCTACACGTAACTTTAAATCGGTATCCGCGTACCATCAATTATTAAATTTGCATGTTAAAGACATAATCAAAACATTAACATGATTCATAATATTAACATCACTCACATATATATATAAATTCCGCAAAATAACAAATCCATACATACATAGTGTCATCAAACTAACGAAGCTCCACAATAATAAGCAAATACAAACAGACAATGGTAATTCATACGGTTGGGTCAAAACGGGGCATTACAACATGCCTCACCTTTGTTAACTTTCTCACGATACCATCATACATTTTTACCTTGATACTACCAATCCCAAAAATTTTACATGAAATATCATTTTCCATAAAACAACCTTGTTATTAATGGGTTGGTAAGTTGAGAACCAATTTCTGTGAAGACACATACGGTGAGAGGCATCAGAATCTAACAGCAATCATGATGATATTTCGAAACATTAGAACTAGATAGTACCTTGTCAATCATACCTGAACTTATTTCATTTGCATTGTCTTCCTTTGTGGAGTCCTCTTTGGATGAATCTTCTTTGGATACTTGTCTTTCCTAGAAGTCCTTTTTAAGATAGTCTGATTTATTATAGTACTAGCACTTTAGCTTACCCTTCTTGGCTCTTAACTTTGATCTGGATGCACCTCTCGAATTCTACTCTCGTTCTCTAGATCGGCCTCTAGCCACCATTGCTACTGTTGTCGAGGTTTCTGAATTGGTCTTTTTGCGCACCTCCTCAGATAAAAAAGCTCCAAGAAAAGTATCATAATCGAAACGATTTGTTGTACTAAACCACATAGAAGTGATTAGATGATCCTAAGATTCAAGTAGTGTACATAGCAAAGTAATTGTCTTGTCTTCTTCATCGAGTTTTACATCCAAATCGGCTAGTTGATGAATCGAGGTATTAAAAGTATTTAGATGATTAGGAATTTGTGTACCTTCATACATTAGTAGAATGTATAACTTCTTATTTGGAAAGATCATGTTTGTCAAGGACTTCATCATGCATAGGCTTTTTAATGTCCATTTTATTCGATAAACCAGTTGTTATCTCCTCTCCAACGATACTAAACAAGACTCCATCTACCAGAACATACGAATGATGCTGAGAGCTCTTGAATCTAGACCTTCCCATTCCTCGTCTGACATGTCTGCGGGCTTCTTTGATTTGTCCATTGACGCTTTTTGCAAACCTTGTTGCACAAGTAGATTTCACATTTTTAGCATGCATAACTCAAAATTTTTTTTCTCGTTGAATTTCTCTACCTCAAACTTTGCATTATATACCTTTTCCATTGTCACACACAACCAAACCAAAAACCAAAGCTTATGAAACCAAGCTTTTAAAATATGGATCAAATATATCAAGACTTAATTCCAAAAGAAATAAAGTATGAGTTAATTGTTTTGTTTTAAATAATATTTAAAATAAAAGAAAAAAGGATTCACCTTATACCTCCTACCAGATACTTTAAACCCTTCGATAAAAAGCATCACCCTTTTAAACCTCGGACCAACGTATGCCTTCCTTTCAAACAAGTATTTAATGACATATCATAATGTGCATACCATGATATACTAGTATCAAATACCATGATCCACCATACATATATCAGCGAACCTCCTTCCAAAACAAATGACAAGCTTTTCCAAAGATTGAGATTATATATATATGGGGTTGAGGCAAGAGTCAGCGGTGAAGCAGTGAAGTCTGATGGTTGTCTCGACGGAAGTCTGATTTCGATTCCTGCAGGGAGCTGTTAGTAGAAAAATGTTGCATCCCAGAAAATTCATGTACGACTCAGATAGTGGCCATACTCTCACTGGAANTAGCCTGGCCCCAAGTCATGAGTTTGATATCAAGGTAACAAATCAACGAAGCTCGATAGGTTGCTTGAAGAGATTCTCACTGTTAAAATATATATATATATATATATATATATATATATATATACCTTGTGTTCAATAAAGTGAGTTTTCACGTGACGAGAATGCGTGTAGCGTTAAGACGTCATCTCCCCACTAGATATGCTAGGGGTGGGATGGTCCTCAAAAAAATTAATTTGAAATTTACCATACGTTATCGCTTCTCTATAGGCTCATGGGGTGCAATGGTCCAACGATTATCACTGCCCTCCATCAACTAGTCCTTCACTCCGTAGCTCCAACGGAAAACTCAGTCTCGACTATGATCTCTAACCTGGCTCTAACTTGGTTTTGATACCATTTGTTGTATCGGAAGCATATAATAAACAGATATCAATAAAGTCAAAATGCAACAACAGAAATCACACGGAGGTTTTACATGGTAATACTTTTTAAAAGGGAAACATTTATGGGAAAAAGGGTATCGGTATTCTTATTATTCAATAATGGAGATTTACAATATCTTACCATCATTTCTCACACTATAGTGTTTGCCTCTTTACGGGATTACATGGATATATAGAATCTTTTACACAGTTACATAAAACTAACCAATTAAATATGCACCTATCCATATTCTATCTTGAGTTGTCTTGTTTCAACATAAGGCAGAATAATAAGGATCCCCCATATCCAAATCCTTCTATCTTGAGTTGTCTTGTTTCAACATAAGGCAGAATAATAAGGATCCCCCATATCCAAATCCGTGTGAACCCTTGTTGTTAAAGGTGGCAATTTGGACATGTCAACCCAACGCAACATCTTCACCCTTACCTAAATATTTAAGTTGTCTTATTGTAGATCCACCTTGTATTCCTTCCATATTATTTCCAATCAAGATGAATACTATATGACCTAGTTGTGCTCCTATGTTCTCATTATGGTTATGGGATGCATTACCACTCCTTGATTCACTGGACAAATTTCCACTAGTACCACTGCTCTCACTTCTATTTCCTCTTGGCATTGGCTACTACTATAAGAAATAAATATGGAATCAACATAACTTACAAAGGGTACCGAATTTTTCAAAGGCGTGAGGTGTAGCTGGTGTTAGGCAAATTTGTTGATGATTGGTAGTATGGTGATTTTTGCACCTTCAAACAACCAAAATATGCCTATAAACACATTTTCCAATTGTGCATTGCCTCTCATTCCTCTATTCTCTAGTTATTCAAAACTGCACTCAAAAGCCACTTCTCCTAGAGGGAGATCCACCCAACAATCTATACTTCAACACCATTTGCAACCCTCTCCATATCTATCCTTTTGATCCTATTGATGTTGTTTCACCACTATGTTCGCTTGGTGGACTCCCTTTCAACTTCAAACCTCTTTTTTTTAACTATTCAGTGGCTATCTTTCCTTGCTTCTTCAGTTTCTGCAACTCTCACAACCTTCATTCATTGCTTCATCATTGATCTCTTTATGCAACTGTTTACTTCTTTGTTCATTATATGTGCATCTGGTTAAGCCCTATGGTACCAGAAACGTGACGGTGGTGTAATACGGGGACGAGACGGGTAATCCAGGGAGTAATCCGTGGAATTGAAAAAAGAAAAAAAAAAGATTCTGACCCAATATTATGAATTAACAGGAGCTAGTGTATTTCTAATGAATCTCTAGCCATCCTTCTTGCAAAGATGCTTTTCCGAACACCAAGGATCTGAGTATTAGGAATGGAACCTCTAACAATTTCTTTGTTCTTAACGCCCTGTATTCTCCGGCGATTAATCACTTTAACAATCTCCGATGGTTCCATGATAGGGGTATCCGAAGTAAAAACGAGATGGATGTTTGAAACGGCCGTTTTCATTTTTGCAACCAAAAAACGGTTTCTTGCAAAACGCAGCGTTTCTCCCAGCGGTTCAGACAGAAACGAATTTCCGTTTCTTTGGTAACTGGTTCAATTCTGTGGTGAGGCAAGCAAGTGTGGAACAGAAACCTATGCCACAGGGTTCGCTCCTGACTTAACTGCAACTCGGGGTCCTAAACTAAAACTGGAACTCAATCTGCTTCATCTGGGTAAGTTACTGGTTCTAAAACATCCATTCACGCGCCAGCTCACCAACGAGCTACTGCTAATGGGATTGGATCCGAAAGTACCCAACCGGGTTCAAATGTATTTAGTGTTGTCAGTGTGGCTGGAAGGAATCCCGTGTCTGAATGCCCCTGGTTTGAATCGTTGGACTGCCTGGTTTGAATCCCGTGTCTGAATAGATTTACAATGGAAAACAATATTATCTGCCCGTATTTTATCCTTCAGATTCAAAATAAATTCTGCGAATTCAAAAAAAATTACAGTTCAATGAGCATTGAACTTCTTCCGTCTAGTTAGCCCCTTTTTTTTTATATTCAAATTTAAATATTTTAATTATTCGATCCAAATACATTGAGCTGTATTTATTAAATATTTTAAATATTGGAATCACGATGAGCATTGAGGTGTACTTATTAAATATTTTAATTAAATATTTTAATTATTTAGTGGTATTTGTATATATATATTTAAATATTTTAATTATTAATTTTATTTGTATATTTAATCATAATATTTAATTTATATATTTTAATTAGTTAGGTTTTTTGGTTTTCTCTCTCCTGGTTTCTTATATTGATGAAATCTGGAAACTTCGTTTCTCGTACCATTCTGGTTCCCGTACCTCGTTTCTGGTAACATAGGTTAAGCCACCACTATTACTTTTTTTCCAAACTCCGAACTTGTGCAGCTTTAGACATCTCCTCTCCAGACTTGCAATCTGGTTAGCTCCATATACTATTGTACTTAACAGGATAGCAGCACATTGGTGAATACTGGAAAGTTGTACATATTGATGTGAGTTTGTTTATATAGTTTATCTTCTTTCAAAAAGCTGGGAGAGCACAACCCCAACTGTCTCTTAGGCTGTGATCTAGTGCTAACGGGGGGCATTTAACACCAAGATGGCTTAGGTTCGAGTCTTGGTGAGCATGCTCCACCTGATGGTATGCTTTGTTTCAGTTGTACAGGACGAGAATTTCCTACTCCTTCAGTATAAACAAAAACAACAGGCTCAAAAAAATGAGCTCGAGCCCAACCAGGTGAAGGGCTCATGTGCCCAACAAGGAAGCATAGGAAATAGGCATGATGATCTGTTGCTTTGTTTCAGTTGTACAAGACCAGAATTTCCTACTCCTTCACTATAAACAAACAGCAGGCTCAAAAAGAATGAGTTCAAGCCCAACCAGGTGAAGGGATCATGTGCCCGACAAGGAAGCATAGGAAATACGCAGGATGATCTGTTGTTTTTATAAGCTCATTAAAATCTAGATATTGTGGCATTTTGATAGGGAAATGGAAAATGTTCATAAAGGACTGAGCAATCACTGAATATGTATCCTTCAGCTGTTATATTAATAAAGTCTACTTGTAGAATTTATGGTAATGCAGCCCAAATGGCCCAAATGGACTTGTAATACCTTTTCGTGAGAATGGAAGCTATTACAGTTCTCTCTGGTTAATTAGCTGACTCGAGTCAAAACAGCATCAATTTGAGCCAGTTAAAATTAAATGAAAAAAATGGCTTCTTGATCCAGCTCAAATTTGATCGCAAATATGGAAAGGAAAGCGTAAGCAGTTTCAAAGTTGTAATCAAACAAGCTCTAAGAGATAAAAGGACTTCACTAGTATGCCTCCTAATACATCTTATTACATAAGTAGTGTTGACAATATCTTCAGAAAAGTGCATGCTTCATCTAGTATAATCCAATGGAATGCAATAAGTAGTATCTCCACAAAATTGCAGGCTGCAATATTCTTCATTGTTTATATGCTTCTGAAACCCCACTCAGAAAAGGAATATTAACAGAATACCGATTATACATGCTCCAACATGGTTTTTTTTGTAGGAGCAAGGTAACTCTTACCATAAATAACTGTTCTATTTTAATATAGATAACCGCATTTTACTTACCCCAAAGAAAAACTTACCATATCTATTATAAATAATAATTTGACTTGGCATGATGGGTAAGAGAATATGGATATAACCACCTAGTCTTTGTCAACATGGGTGTTCACAATTGATACAGATCTTGGGTGGTCATTGTGCCGACCATGTTCAAGTCATATGGATGACATGTTTGACTTTAAGGCCTTGAAAATGAGTTGTATCGTAACAACCTTCTTGGTGTAGCAGCAACAGTTGGAAGACATTAACAAAGTCAATGGTTAAACAAGTCTAACCAGTCTTCAAACTGTCCTTTCAGTTGTAAGAATATATTTTTAAGCAGTCAAAAAATGGCAGTTGTCAGATTAGATTTTTAAGTAGTCAAAAAAAATAATGAGATTTGTATCTGAGTTTTAAATCTTTCTAGGTTTTAAGAAATCTGGAGTTAAGATGGATCATTACTTGTATATAACAACTGGTTTGGTGTAGCGGCACCAATTAGGAAAAGTAACAAAGTCAATGGTTAAACAAGTCTGAACAGTCTTCCCATTGCCATTTCAGCAGTAAGACTTCTAAGCAGCCTTCCTGGTGATGCTTTGTAATCTCTGTACTGTTTATGAAATTTGTTTTTCATTTTGTCTCTTAAAGCTTCTAGGTGTCTCAATCAACACTCTAATTTCGCAAGCAATGATCTCCTTTCAATTCTGCAGCCGTCTGCAAGATAGACTACTGGTAATCCGAAGGTACAGTCGGAAAGTTAACTACTGAGAAAGGCAATACCTTCTCAATGGGTGTCCCTGTAGCACCCAAAGGACAGTCCTATACAAGTAGTTTTTCATTTCTGCATTGAGTTTCTGATGTGACTTTTCATCTTTGTCAAGTTAGGGGAAGTCCTCTGCCTTTCGTGCTCAACCAAACACTTAAGCTGGCATTAGCTTCTTGAGAAGAACACATTCTGTACTAAACTAGAGCGTGGAAAAGTAATAACTGTTTAACCTTAATATAATCTATCAATAGTTCCAAGCATCATCTGACACTGATACTCAGCATTCAAAGTTAGATGTGGGTACTTGTAGACTCGGATACTATACCTAGAAGTCTGATCATCCAGCATGTTGGACTGCAATAAGCCCCTCTCTCTTGTTTCCGAATGAAAATGTGTTTCTGTTCAAAGGTACTAAAGCATGTAGGTTTTAGTTAAGAAAAATAAAAGATCTCTAGTCTGTGCTGTTTTCATCCATTTCTATCTTCAAAAAAGATATCATGATTAACTTTCTCTGTACCATGATGTAATCATTTGCTCTATGGAGTAATATACTAATATATGAAGCATTTACATATACATATATATCAAAAAATTTGTACATGTGGTCAGCTCATAATGAGAGGCAGAAGCATATGATGGAGAAGATTAATAATGACAGAAATGAAGCTGAAACTGACTCAATTAGATCAGACGCTATGAAACCGTAGCATACCACAAGAAGATGGAGAAGATCTGGAAAAGGGGCATAATGTTAACGGGCAGGCAGTGATGATTAAAGCAATTGTTGAAGAAGGTTGCACAAACATGACTGGAAGTACCAAGGCTAAGGTCCAGGAAAGGTACTACAACTCTTGGAGGAGGAGAGACGACGAGATAAACTGAAGTAGGAATATCTTTAGCATAGAATCAAAGCTGACCCCACATGGAATTCATAAACCGAGCTTTGTCAATGCTTAGTGACAGCATGTGTGGGAGAAAACAACAAGAACTTAATGATAACTAAAAGAAGAAATAGCCTGATAGAATACTGTAACATGAGAAAGATGAAGACATATAACTTTTAAGCAGCGCAAGCTAAACACATTTGAGGAAAATGTGACAAAACTTCACCAATGTACTCATACCGCACTTCCAAAATTCTAATTGCCTAACCATGCAAGCCATACCACTGATAAATTTTTTCAGTATAAACAAGGTGACTGCGCCTCAAAAAGAAGAATCAAGAACTTGCTTGCAACAACATAAAGGAATGACATCATTCCTGGCTAACATGTTTTCCTAACAAAGCATCCATTCAATGATGAAGAAGAATTAAATGCAATTTATACAAGTGTTAAGTGCAACTGCTAACAAAATCATCTCATAGACGATGCAAGATGGACTATGATTCCCATTTTATTGACTATGATAACCTTGTCATATCTTCTTTTCTTTGTGAAAATGTTATCTCACATTTCATAAATGCACATAAAAACCACTGTCTTACGAATAGACATCAGCAGGACAAAGCATCAACATGTGGATTACCCCTAGGCCTTCCCTTGAATAGACAAGGAGAGCCAGCATATATGCTTTGCCACCGATTTCAAGAGAATCAATATCTTTTCTGAACAACCTTATCCTAGCTGAGAACTTAAATGCTAGATCGGATTTAAAGACTGAATTCAACCATGTAGAGTAGGGTAAATTCTCCATTAAAAGTAGTATGACATCCTATGATCAAGAGCATCCATCCATTCAAAACATTTTCTATATGGACATATCTCGATTCTAATTTCTCAGTTGCAGTTATATCGATCCTATTTGAACAAATTCCATTTATGTTAGCTGAGTTTTGCCCTCATGGACAGAAGATGTGATAATCCATTCAGGAAAGGAAGGAAGCTCCATCGTCCAAAAGCAAATACCTTCACCCCCAGTACTTTTGATAAAAGCCTATGGGCAAAGTGATCCAGAATAGCTAAAGAGCTTGAAGAATGAAATAAAAATGAAATGATGAGATAATCAATCATCCTCTAAAGAAAAAAGAGGAGGATTGTACTCAAAAGGGCCTTGGAGGCTTTTCCAACAATGCAGAAAAGTATACCTCTGTGTAACTCTTGGGACTTACAACCCATTTGTGTTTCTTGTATCTCAACTGTAAAAACATGTATAGATAGTCATCCAAATCCCTCCTTGTGCAGAAAAACTTGTCAAGCCAGAGGAACCCCCCAGGTCTCAGCACTCTATCCCAGTCAAAAACGATGAAGTCCAATAACTGCAAATCGATCCATGCATCAAGAAGTCCACCAGTATGAATGAGATCCAATGTATTGTCAAAGAAGGGAAGTCTCTGATTTATAGTAACATACAAAGGAACAAGTCCTCTGAGAGCAATCATCTCACTGAAGGGTGCTCCAAGATTGATAGCTGCAGAAACAATAGTCACATTGTGTTCTCGCATCCTGGCAGCAAAAGTGCCAACCCCCACACTGAAATCAAGACCTATTCTGATCTCCCCGGGCTTGATACTGAGTACTTCAGTTATAAGAAAATCTGCATTGGTTGTAGTATTCCTAACCCATTTGGGTGCCTCACTCTTAGCCAGATTGAAACACCCAGAGCATTTGAAGAAGCCCTTGTTTGTCCTATTGCTCATCAAACAGGCAAAATCCCTACATTGATAGTTATCCCATCTGACATTTCTATCATCTGGGACCTTCCAGAGGGATTCGTTGATTGGCAAAGGCTTCTGAAATAGCCTAGGAGCTCTAGCCAAACATCGTCTCCGAGGCAATGGATCACAGCCTTGTATCATCAACTTCTGGCCCAAGTTCCAATCATCTTTGCAATATCCCCCAATGTCATAGTTCATATAGATTTCCAGCTCCTTCTTCATCATAACACAGGCATGCCCAATTGTTGTATAGGTTCCATTGGCTCCTAAGATATTTAATTTTCCAAGCCTGTTCTCTTTCACATGAAGATACTTACGTAGTTCTTCATTCAAGAAGAAATGCTCCAATGGATCCCCTTCTACTTCTTGTTGTTGTTGATGATCTACTAAGCTTTCTGCAACTCCCTGCACTGCAGAGGGCCTTATTTGTTGAAGAGAAAGCTTGACTGCATCCAAAGGTCCTTTAACATCATCTCTAAGAAACTTCTTGTACTTGTCATATTCAGATTTGAAAACTTTTGGGTCCTTGGGTTCTGCAAATTTCTCCATCTCCTTGACTGCTTTTTCTACTTTCCCCTGCAAGTCCTGGACCTTGAGGTAAATGTCCTGAAGCCTGGAAGAGAACTCCAAGGATGTGGGTTCTTTCTGAAAGTGACTGCAGATTTCATCATCGTGTAAGTTTAACAAGCCTGCGTGATAAAATCTCAGCAGGCTAGTCACACTCACGACCACCACCAGCACTCCTAGCACTAGTTGAAGCCACCCAAAAATCCTGGAAATTGTGCATCTCTGTAGGCAACTTCTCTTCATCTTTTCAACTCTTTCTATACAATATCAGTAGGCAAATGTTCACCCCCAAATAGATTAAATAAACTACACTGAAACTCTGAATCTATTATACACTAGGAAAGATCGTATCCCTTTATGAACAAATCTCAGTCTCAAATTTCAACTTACAGTGTTCATATGAAGCCTCCTCAAGTAGCTTTCAGGTGATCCAGAGAAAACAGATCAGCGGAGCTGTTCATGTCAAAATCATAACTGCATTCTTGGCATTGAATAAATTTCTGAGAAGTCAGCCATTGAAACGAGACTGGAAAGCTTAGTTTAGGGATGGAATGGCGTTTCAGAGACATTGCCTTGTTTTTTTTATCCCACTTGAGATTCTCGCAAGACGCGCTGTGAATGGAACCAATATCATGTGTTGGAAAGAGTATCTCTTGAAATTCACGAGGGCGTAGATAGATTAAAATATCCTTAGAAATCTCAGAGTGAATGGTTGTGGACGGTACTACGACAAAAGATTCTCTGATTTTAAAAAAATATATAATTTTGAATATAGTCGAAACCAACAAGAAAATGTCACACAGAATTAAGGTAAGGTCATATCTATATAATCCATTTAATTACTTACAAGAATTGAAGCTGGATGGTTAGTGTAAGTCAACTAACAGAACTATATCCAATGGATGAAATTTTAAAAGATAAAATAAATTAAGATATTAAAAAAAAAATTAAAAGATAAAATAAAATTAAGATATTAAAAAAAGGTTATGGACTTTTTATAACGTTGAAGATCAAAATTATCTCTATGTTTTAACTAGCTTAGAGAAAAAGATTCAGTGTTAAAATAAGAACGAAGTCTCGGCTACATAATGAAATAGGGTGTTGGACATTTCCTAAAACTCAATGGGCTAAAAAGATTTGCCATCTTTATGAGACTATGAGTGTTAGTGAATTAAAAACGCATCCTCTTAGATTGTCTCCATACTCCCACATAAGATCTCACTTTCAAAAATTTTATTACAATACTAACTTAACCTTCTATATCTTTAAAATTATAGTAATTTAGGAATGCTCATCTCCAAGCATTTTAAAACAAACCAAGTAATTCTTTACTTTTCTTCCTTAAAGTCTAATAAACCAAAATTGGTTTAAATAGACATTAACAATTATCATCATCATATAATATATAATTTTTTTTAATATTAAAAATTTTAGTTTATTTATATTTTGATTTATAAATATAAAATTATATATATCAATTACAATTTATTGTGATTTTTTTTAATAATATTATATTTTGCATATTTAAAGTGAATATTAGATTAGTTTTCCATAATATTTTATTAAATATTTTTATTCATAAATATTACATTTTTTTTTATAAATGGTATTTTTGAAGTTGTCAATATCGTGGGTTTAAATCTAGCTTATGACATGTTATGTTGGACATTAAGATTACCTTATTCTATTTTGTTAATTTGCTTAATATGATGAGTTCAAAATTTTTGTCAATATTAACATTTGAGTATAAAATTCTTTAATTTCATAGAATTTAACTAAAAATATATATTACCAAAAAGATTTGAATTTAAAATTATTTGATTAAATAAGTTTTAATCCAAATATGTATCATTATTATATGTAAGCTTTAATGAAATTATTTTATATAGTTATTTAATTCAATATATAATTGTGAAATATCATTTTCAATTTAACAAACTTTTTTTTGTTGGTTAAGTGTCATGTGATTTGTTGGCCGAACCTGGGGATCGCACCTGGCCTAGCCGCACCAACTCATAGCATGGTTGGATTTAAATGTCGTCTTTCCATAAGCATCAGGTTTTTGTCGACAAAATTTGACAATCCAACAAACTTTATTTATGACAAAATAAAATCATATAAATACTAAATTATTAATATATTAAGTAAACAATATTTGTAATTGACCATATAAAGTTAATATAAGACGTAAAGT
Source organism: Pseudotsuga menziesii (assembly GCA_001517045.1). Taxonomy (NCBI): domain Eukaryota; kingdom Viridiplantae; phylum Streptophyta; class Pinopsida; order Pinales; family Pinaceae; genus Pseudotsuga; species Pseudotsuga menziesii. The sequence goes on along the minus strand of LPNX010431966.1, from coordinate 90,312 downwards.
AAAAAATAAGGGATTGACCATAAAATCAATCAATGTGTTTCCTCTAGGTGTTTCCTTTGGCACTAAACCTTGATCCTTTAGATCATTCTTTTGTTTTCAATGATTAGGTGCCTTTCTAGTTGATAATATCAGACCCTATGTGATGGCTCCCGCTCCTGTGTATGCAGTGGTTTCATGGCACCCCAACGAGCTGCATTTGGGCTGGTAGCTGAGCTCCCCATCCTGGTAACTGTTCGTCATATCCCGCTTGTCAGCATTTTGTCTCCATGGTTCCCTGGACTGTCAACTGATGGAGAACACACCATTCTCCACGGCCTTGTCGACCATCATTCATACACTGCACTGCAGATCTTTCAGGTAAGTGTAACATATTTTGTCCTTACTTGAGCCCTTTTATATTTTTTCTCTGTTCTTGGGTCCTTCTTGTCCTAGGGTTTCATTGCATCTGTATGTGGGTACCAGTTTTTAGCCCACCTTGGAGTCCCTCCCCTTCACTGGGGGACTAGTACCAACCAAGGGTTCTAAAAAAGTGGGAAGGAGTTCGTGATTATTGGCTAAAACTGGTGGTTGTCGTCTGCCCACCACCTTTGCATGATTCTCTGTCACCTCACTCCTCCGTGATTTCTGGTTGGACCCAGGGTTGACCATGTTATGAGTGCATTTTTTCCTTTGTATTTTTTGATGGTCTGGTCCCCTCTTTTTACCTATGGAGTACATCACGTCGTTGCTGTCTGCTAGCCCTTCTTGGACAGAGCCCCAGCCCCTGTTTCTTGTCTCGGGGTTCTTAAGAGACCAGATTATTTGTTTTTCTGCTCCTCTGCCCTGAGGTTTTTCTCTGCCTGTTGGGCTCTGAACCATCTTCTATTTACTATATTGACAGCGAACCCTAGTGGTTGTTTAACATGTTTTTCTGCACCATTTTACTATACCATTCACCTCCTGTGTGGACTGGGTCCCTTATCATGCGTCGGTCCTCTCTGCTTTGACTGGTGTATCGATCTGGTGTCTCTTCTCTAACCAGGTTTTGTCTTTTTTCTGTGGCTTTCTCCATACCCACATTTTACCCTTGGATTACTTCACGTCGTCGCTGTCTCGAGGTACTTAAGAGACCCTTTATATTGTGTTTCTGCTCCTTTGCCCTGGGGGTTTGCCTCTGCCTGCTGGGGTATGAAGCATCTTCTTTTTACTGTATTTTCAGAGTACCCTAGTGGTCGTTTACTTTGTTTTTTGTACCTTTTTACTTATCCTTACACCTCCTGTGTGGACTGGGTGCGCTGATCCTCTTCCTGCTTTGATCGGTGTATCGATCCGGTGTCTCATCTCTGACTAGGGTTTGGCATTATTTCTGTTGACTTTCTCCTTACCCGCTAAGGGCTTCTCCATGCTTTGAGTATTTGTGGGGTCCTCTTTCCATGGCCGAGTCAGACTGTCGTACTCGTACCCGTCGTAAGCGTAAATCCAAATGCATCAAGGCCCTGGCAGAACGTTACCGGTATGTTTTAGGTCATGATGTCTATATGGATCGCGTTTCTTCTCTCTGTTCCAGGGCTCTAATAGGCCGTTTGGAATACTGTCACCTGAATAAGGCTTCTTGGGTGGATTGGGTAAATGATCACTGGAAACCTCTCTTTAATTACATCCCGACCATTAGCCTTTTATCCAATGGATGGATTGTTTTTGTCTTCTTGGAACCTGATCACTGCACTCGTGTCTTGGAGGGTATTTGGCATATTGGTAAAGGCTCGCTGGTGCTCGAGCGCTGGCATACCAACTTTGATCCTCTTAGAGAGAGGATCACCAAGCGCCACTTATGGGTACTGTTACCTCATCTCCCTTTTCCTCTGTGGAGCAGACAGATCCTTGAAGGTATTGGAGATACTATTGGCAGGTTTATCTCGGTTGAGGAAGACTTTCATCTGATTTTTTACAAGAGAGTTGCTAAAATTCTGGTTGAGCTTGATATCTCCAGGGGGCTCCCTACTGAGGTAGAGATACTTTGTAAAGAACGTCTTCTGATTCAAAAACTTGACTATCTACATGTCCCTTTTAGATGTAGCAGATGTCGATCTGTTGGACATTTGAGAAAGACATGTCCACTTCGGTTATCTGATCAGCTATCCTCTGACACTGAGGTCCTTGGAGTGGTCTCTCCTCCTGCCTCCCCTGATACTTTTTCCCATCCTCTTCCTGACTCATCTCTTTTATCCTCTCAGCCCACTGAACAAGTACCTGAGTCCTTCTTCGAAGCTGTTGATAATCTAATCCTGTCCCACAGGCATTCCGTCCCTCCTGACACCACCAAGTCTCCCCTGCTGTCACTTCCCCCTCCTCCTCCCAACCCGACCACATCTCCTCTTCTTGTTACTCCCCCATCTGCCTCTGAGGTCACCTTTTCCCCTCCAAGATCTGTACCATCTCACACCCCTCCTCCACCTCATCCTTCGAACTCGGGGTTTGCACTAGACTCATCTGAGGACTTTCCTCCTCTCTTACCTGTGGAACCTCCTCCGAGTCTAGCCCCATCTCCGCACAGTCCTACCGCCTCTCCCTCCTTCTCTGATCCCTCCCTAAAGAAGTCTCTTGATGTTTTCACTGCTTCCACCCCATCTTCTCCTTCCACTTTTCATATTAACTCCATCAGGTTTGCAAATGTTACTATAAGGAAAGCACCAAAAGGGAAACGAGACCTTAAGGCTGACCTTTCTTCTGCCTCCCCTCCATATATTCCACTTTCTGTCCGAATCAAGGATGCAGCCAGAGGCTCTTATTCTAGGGGACTTAGAGCATCGTCTCCCCCCAGGGAGGTTCCTTAATGATAATCCTTTCTCTCAATGCTCGTGGTCTAGGAGGCAAGACCAAAACCCACAGCCTTCGTTCTCTCATCAGATCTGTAAACCCTGATTTCATCCTTTTGCAAGAAACGATGTGTAGTGACCTTCCTACTCTGTTTGCTTTCTCAAAATTACTCCCCTCCTGGGAGTATTGTGCTGTTAGTGCTCATGGGCTCTCCGGTGGCCTCCTCTCTGCTTGGAATCCGGCAAAGGCTAAATGTAAGGCTTTCCATACATGTGCGAGCATTCTTTTACAGGCTTCTATCCGGGGACTGACTGACCCTCTCCACATTCTTAATGTCTATGGCCCTTATAGGGACCGTGAACTGTTCTGGAACAAAGCCCTCAGTGGTGGCCTTCTCCTTCTTCCTTCTCTTGTGATTAGGGGAGACCTCAACCTCACCCTTCGTTCTACTGAAATCTGGGGAGAAAAGGCCTCATTAGACCCTCTTTCCAATCACTTTATCTCTCTCTTCGAGTCTGTAGGACTAGTGGATGTGACCCCACTAAAGACTTGTCCTACTTGGCGCAATGGTAGAGCTGGGACTGAGGGTATCAGTAAACGCTTGGACAGATTTCTTATTTCTAGTGCTCTTCTTCCCTCTTTGGGGGTCTATAAGTCCTGGATCAAATGTGTGGACCTCTCTGACCACTTTCCTATCTGTTTCGAATGGGGAGATATTAAGGGTCCTTTTGACTATCCCTTCAAATTCAATAGATCATGGCTTGAGGATACTGACTTCATTAACTGGTTTAAAAAGGATTGGTCCTCCTCATTCATTGCTGATAATTTTGTTGACATTGAAGACTTGTGTATCTCCCTTCGAAAGCTTAAAGCTACTACAAAAAAGTGGACTAAGACCAAATCTGATTTTTTGAATTGCTTATTTTCAAACTTGGAAGCTGCCATTGAATCCATTCTGGCTGGACCACCCAATGGTATTCTTTCTTTTGATCAATTGTCTAGGCTTTCCCAGTTGAAGGCAGAAAAGAAGAGGATCACTGATCACATCCTTCTCACCTGGCAATTAAAAAGCAGAATTAAATGGGCACTGCAAGGTGATGCAAATACCAAGTTTTTCCATGCATTTGCCTCAGGTAGAAGATTACAAAATTCGATCTAGTCCCTAGAAGGTCCTGATGGTGTTTTGGTTGAGGATGAGGTCTCCCTTAAGGCCCTTGGAAAGTCACATTTTGCTGCCATTTTCAAGGATGATGGCTCAACTAGTCTTGAACACCAGCTGAAAGTCATTTCTCTCTTTCCTCGACTTATCCCATCTGAACATTCATCTCTTCTCTCTTGGCCTGTATGTCTTTCTGAAGTGGAACACTCTCTAAAAGCCTTTAAAAAAGATCGTAGCCCGGGCCCGGATGGCTGGCCCGTTGAATTTTATCTACATTTCTTCGATCTCCTAGGCCCTACTCTTCTCAAGTCCGTTGACCAAACCAAAACCTCGGGTTTTATTCCCCCCTCCCTTAACTCGACCTTTCTCACTCTTATACCTAAAAAGGACAAACCCCCGACTTTCTTCGATTTTAGACCTATCTCCCTATGCAATCTCCTTTATAGACTCATTGCAAAAGTTATAGCTGGGAGACTCAAACCCTTCCTTGACTTGGGCATCTCTTAGGAGTAGTATGGTTTCCTTAAGGACCGTCAAATCTCTGAGCCTATTGGTATCCTCCAGGAGGTATTGCACTCTATCCATTCAAAGAATCTTTCTGCTTTTGTCCTTAAGCTTGACCTTTCGAAGGCCTTTGACTGGGTGGACTAGACATTCGTCAGATTAATTTTCATTCAAATAGGAGTTCCCCTCCTCACTGTGAACTGGATAATGGGCTGCTTATCTACTGTAAATTTTGCGGTCCTAGTCATTGGCACTCCCTCTTCTTTCTTCCCGGCCTCCCGTGGTATCCGTCAGGGCTGTCCTTTATCACTTCTCCTCTTCATTATTGTCATCGAGGGCCTTAGCCTGCTAATACGAGATGCTAGGGCCAATGGACTGATCAGGGGCATACATATCTCGTCCTCCCTTGCTCTTTCACATCTTCTCTTCATTGATGATTTGATCTTATTGGGTTCTGGCACCTTACATGATTGGGCAGCTTTTGAAATGATTTTGGAAACTTTCTGCAAAGCATTCAACATGATGATTAATATTGATAAGTCTTGCTTTCTTTACTGCAATCTGGATGATGCTGGTTATAATTCACTAGCTGCTGTCATACCTTACAGATTGAGGCCTTTACTTTTTGGGATCAATTATCTTGGTTTCTTCTTAAAACCTATCGGGTACAGGAATAGAGACTGGCTGTGGCTTATTCAAAAGGTGGAAAGGAGGATCAATCACTGGACTTTCAAATATCTCTCTCTTGGGGGAAGATTGGTCCTGGTAAACTCTGTCTTATCTAGCATTCCGGTATTTTGGATGAGTCTGGCTCCTCTCCCAGCCACTATCCTTCAAAAACTCAGAAGCCTAATGTTTAATTTTCTCTGGGGATCCTCGGCATTCAAAAGGAAATTTCATTTGGCCAGCTGGAATGATCTCTCCTGGCCCAAAAGCTGTGGGGGTTGGGGTATTAAAAACCTCCTTTGGTTTAACCTTTCATTGCGCCTCAAAAATATTTGGAGAATTCTTCTTTCTAATGGTCTTTGGTCTTCAGTTATTCATGCTAAATATTTGAAAGGTACCCCGGTTATTGATTGGCTTAGAAAGAAGATTTTTATCACTCGCAGTGCCTCTTTATTCTGGAGAGGTTTTGTTCAGATCCTCCCATGGCTGGGCTCCTGCTTGACTTGGTAAGTGGGGGATGGCAAAAATATCCTTCTCGGCATTGATCCTTTCGTTGGTGTTCAGTCCTCACTTCTGCCTGAGGATTTGAGATCCTACTTGGAAGATCTGGATATATGTACACTCTCTCAGGCTTGGAACACCCTCTTTCCTGCGAAGAGTTATTGGCTGTCAGCTGATGATTTATATCTCGGGGGCTCTTACTATGCATTATGGAATAATTTTATTAATGAAATCAATGGAGCTGGTATTCGTCTTACAAACCATCCAGATGCTCTCTCTTGGTCACATAATAACTCACATGGTTCACCTTCAGCTAGTGCTGCATATGACTACATTGTTGGAGCACACTCCTCTCCACCTATCACCCCTGTTGACTTTGTCCTTTGGGACCGGAATTTACCCAGCAAAATATCATGTTTCATTTGGCTCACCCTTCGTGATAAAATTCTTACGTGGGTAAATTTGCAGAAAAAAGGTATTCACGGGCCTGGGATCTGCGCCCTCTGTGGCTCAAATGAGGAAACTGTGACACATTTATTTATTTTCTGCAGCGTATGGAGGACTGTAGCTGTTCATGTATGTGATCTCCTTAATTTGTGTGCTATCTCTCCAGCTGATTCGATTGAGGTGATGATAAACAACTGGATTAAAAATCTGCACAGGAACTCGCCTTTGTATTTTCTTCCTCTCCATATGATGTGGATCATATGGAAAGCATGTAACCGAGCCATTTTTGATGGAGAAAAAAGGTCTGTTTATTCTATTATCCAGCAGGTTATTTCTACTGTTCGTGGCTTACCTCCATGTGCTGTTAAAAAGAGGAGGCGTGAAAGAATTATAGGAAAGACCCCGATCATGATCTATCCATGTGGTTTTATGGATGGTGCCTCCAAATGCATGACAACAGGTGCAGGTTTTTGTATTTTTATAAACGAAACACATCGCCTGGAGTTCTCGCTGGGGGTCGGACATGGCACCAACACGAAGGCAGAATTGCTCAGTCTATGGGCACTTCTCCTCTCCTCCCAAATGATGGGGATCCCTCTCACCCATGTCTATGGTGATTCACAAGTAATCACCAACTGGGTACGTGGATCGACTGAGCTCTCCCCACCTGATCTCATACATTGGTGTCGGGAGACAAAAAATCTCTTGGTCACCTTTCATGATCTGTCTATCACCCACATCTATCGAGAGCACAATCGGTTGGCTGACCGTCTCTCTAAAACTGCGCTCTCTCTTCCTCAGGGCTTTGGCAGTTTTATGGAATTTATTGAGAACCATTTGGTTACTCGAAATACTTTTCAGCTTTATTGAGACTGCTTTTGTGATGCATTCTTCGTTTTGTATCAGGTTTTGATTAGATTGAGAGATCTCTTTTGGATTGTGGATTCAGCGCCTGTTGACGCTCGATAGATGTGGTTGTACAGGCTGATCACTCTTAATGAAGAGTCAGTTATCTGATGGGAACATTATATTGTTGGCTCGCCTTTCCCCCTGGCGATAACCTCCACATGATGTATGATGTAACTCGGTATGCTGATAATTTTGTTTTAATGTCCTTTGATTCAGTTCATGAATAACAAGGCAGGCTTTTTTCTTTCTGATTAAAAAAAAAAAAAAAATCGATCAAAAAGTCCTACACTCTAGTACAAATAATACTAATAATACTTTTTGTATGTATATATTTTTCAAGAATGTATAAAGTTATGTGAATAAAAATATAAGTTAGACTTGTTACATAAATAATTGTGTTTTTTTAAATAAATAAATAAAAGGTAATTGTATAGAGTTGTGTGAATAACATATATGTTAGACTTATAACATGAGTAATTGTATAAAGTTGTGTGGATACATATATGGTAAGGTATTATGTTTCATTTATTTAATATATTTTAAGTTGTGTTACATGTATATATATGTTGTGGTAGTTGTAGATTCATTAGAAATAAAATGGATTGAGGCGTAAAAATAGAAAAATAAGATAAATGATTTATTTTAATTTTATTTATTATAAAACATTTTTTAAAATTTTTTTTTTAAGAAATCATTTTTCTTAATTAAAATTGTAAACCAGGAAACCAAAGTACATATAATATTATGTATTTTTATATTGAAACTTAAATTTACAATAAATAATACAATGTTAGTCATTTTAATTTATCTCACTCAGATTAGTTAATGCTTACTCTGAAATATATATAAGTAAAAGGCAACAGCCCTTTCTTAAAAAGGTTCCTTAAGCACGTGACCCATAAATGAGGTTAGGAATGAAATTGTGAAGATCCAAGGGAAGGTGCCCTATTGTTTATACATAGTCTAGAATTTTGTGATATAAGTGTTGTACCCTTGGAACAGACAATGCCTATAAAATCATGTGGGCAAACGTGGGAGTTGGTACCCACTAGTCTCTTGGATCATAAGTCAAAACTTTAGACTTCTAAAGCTATCATGTACATATATTTAAATCATATTTTAATGTATATTTAAATAGGTGTTTGACATTCCCTTAAGATTCACCTTTATTTAGGAGCACTTTTAGCCCCTTGCACGGAAATGAAGAACATTGAAAGAAATAATTGAATTAAAGATAATGTAAAAATACTTTATTTTAAGCCGAAATTCTCATAATGTTTATTATTTTTTATATTATAATATATGAATTCATATTATTATATTTAGATTTAATGATCGGGTGGACTGGGGTTTTTTGCGTCTGGTACTATTGCAGATTGGTATACCATTGCCCATGACAAATTGGATTATGGGCTGTGTGAGTTCGGCAAAACTTTTCTATCCTGGTAAATGGGAATCCTACGCCTTTCTTCACGGCATCTAGGGGCTTACGACAGGGTTGCCCATTGTCGCCTTTATTATTTCTTCTTATTGCAGAAGGTTTCAGCAGGTTGATAAAGGAATTAACTGATATGGGTGATATAGTAGGTATCGAGGTGGCATCTGGTATACATATAACACATCTGTTATTTGTGGACGATATCTTACTGTTTGGAGGGGGTACCCTTAGTGAGTGGCAGGCTATCAAAACTGCACTTGATAGTTTCTATGATGCTACGGGTATGAATATTAGTCCCCTCAAATCACATTTTTATCATACTGATTGGGATCCTGATGAGATGGAGGTTCTTCGTCAACATTTCTCTTTTGATTTTCGGCCTCTTGAGAATGGTTTTAGATACTTGGGATTTTATTTGAAGCCAAATGACTATAAGATTGGGGACTGGATTTGGTTACTGAAGCGGATTGAGACCCGCATAGGTCATTGGGGCCACCGATTTCTATCTATTGGGGGTCGACTCATTTTGACTAAGTCTGTCCTGGAAAGCATTCCGGTATATTGGTTCTCGCTTTCATGGATTCTGAGGGCTGTTCTTAAACTGATACAGAGCAGAATGACTAGATTCATCTGGTCAGGTTGCAGTGATAAGCCATCTATCTGCTTGGCTCGATGGGATTTATTGACCAAGCCTAAAGAATGGGGGGGGTGGGGACTTAAGGATATTGGAGAATTTGGTATAGCACTCAATGCAAAACATCTGTGGCGTTGTTTATTTGTCCCATGCCTGTGGCAGCGGGTGATCACTACTAAATATGTTCGGGGTTGGCCGATTGCTGAATGGATCAGATTGAATGAATATGACCGGACAAACATCTCGAATATTTGGAGGGCCCTTCTGAAGGCGATGCATATTCTGAAACAGTGGCTAGCTTGGCGTCCAGGAGATGGATGGAGCATCAGGGTGGGCAGAGACCCTATATTGGGCATGATGGGATCTTTCAGATTATCTAATCCTCTATTGGCTCGATTGCGTGAACACAGGATCTATTTTTTAGCTCAGGCTGGCACATATCAGGCAGAACACGGCTTCACGGGCTGGGTGGGGGCTCGGGATTTACTGCTTAATGATATTCTGGCTTCTGAATGGGAGGATTATACGTATAAGCTCCGAAACTCAGGATTAAGGCTTCATCAGGTTAAAGATTCTTTGTACTGGAGTAGGAATGTAAAGAATGGAGTTATCACTGCGGCACTGGCATATAATTCCACTGTGTCTACCATATTCACGGATTGTATTCCTCTATGGTTTAGTGAGGTCTGGCGTTGGCGCATTCCACTTAAGACGGTGATCTTCTCCTGGTTATTACTGGCTAAACGTATACTTTCTTGGAATATGCTTCAGCGCAAGGGATTCGAGGGTCCTGGTATGTGCTCTTTTTGTCATAATGCGGAGGATAGCATCTCCCATATGATGATCGATTGTCCTTTTACTCTGCAGGTTTGGCATAATATTGGTCTTCTATTTGAAACTGATAATATTTGGCATGGATCACATATCACTCAGACTTTTGAGCATTGGATCAGGGGTGACAGAAAGTTGAGGACTATCCCTTTTCATGTTTGTCAATTTATCTGGTTGGCGAGGAACTCTTTTATTTTCCGAGATATTATCACGACACCGCTTCAGATTGTCAATCAGGTTCAGTTATGTTGGAATGAGGGGACTAGACGGTTCAGGCAACAAAAGACTCGTAATATTATGCAACCGATTTTTCGACATGACATGTCATTCGGCTTCTTTGATGGCGCCTCACAGGAAGGTGGATCTAAGTGTGGTGTAGGGGCTGTTCTCATTTCGCCTCTTCTGGGCCGTTATAACATCAAGTGGAACTGTGGAAATGGAACTAACACTCGGGATGAACTACTGGCTTTATGGAGTTTACTTCACTTTACTAGATCATTGGGCATTGATACTATCCAAATGGCTGGTGACTCCAGGATTATCGTTGAATGGTTTAAAGGAAATATACATTTGGAAGTGGTACACTTGATCTACTGGATGGAGTGAATTATGCAGCTGTAGAGACAATTCATGGAGATCAGCATCCAGCATGTATATAGGGAGATAAACCTTGATGCAGACTATTTGTCTACGCTGGCACTTATGGGACCGGTTGGGCATTTTTTGGTGGCTCGTGGGGATGGACGGGATCCATCTTCTTATACTTTTTTTGGGTCTTATTAGTTTTCTGGACTTTGTATTGAATGCATAAGATTGATATATCTTATGGTTCAATTGGGGTATTCTCATAGATTGGTATATTATGTAATGATAATTACATAATATACTTGGATAGATACCGATTTGGATGATGATGATATTGTGGAAATTGGTATTATGGGTGAAGTTAGTACTTATCTGGTTATATGGCTGTAGAATACTGTTTAGGACTCATATGACTGAGTTGTCGATATGTAAAAACCTGGTGATACCTTTTTATATATATAATATATATAAGATCTTTTTTATTTGGAAAAAAAATATTTAGATTTAACAATTTTTTTTTCTCAATTTTGGTTTGTAACTTCATTTTAGGTTTTAGCCAAGTTGCTTGAATTCATTGCCAACCCAATCTAATGTTCAAAAAAACTAAATTCTTCATATAATCAAAGAAGTCAATTTTTTTTCATTCATCTTTTCTCTTTTCTTTTCTTCTTTCTATCAACTTTTAATTTTTATTTCATTTTTAGTTTTCCACATTTACTACCAACTAATTGATTGCAATCTGAAAATTTTCACATACACTTACATTAAATTTAATGTTCATATATCTAAAATTAACAAGATCAAAGATTTAAACATCCAAAAAAAACTAACATACAATACAAAATAAAACTAACATACAAATAACAAATAAAACTAACTTGCAAAATACAAAAAAATGTGATTCTTATCTTTGAAGAAAGCTTTGCAAGAATGATTGTTGAGGAATATTTTTCACTAACACCTCGGATCTTATCTAATAGATCCACCCTCAAGCTAAGAACTAAAGTGTAACAATGACATCTATAGAAACCCCATACCTTAAGCAAATTTAGGGAAATATATGCAACATAACTCTCAAAGCCCTTGTTATCCACCACTAAAATAAGGAGAGGGTTGATCTAAGACAAGAACCATGTAAATTCTAACCAAGTCTTAGAGCCATTACATCTCAGATACACCACAAGCACATAAATATGAGTAGAACAATCCTACATTGTATTCACAAGTTAGGCATTACATCCTTTAACAACATGAACTCAAAACTCTCCAACTGACAACCAACTAAATAACTTAGTACAAGACACTCTCAAACTCACCAGTCATTGTACAACAATCTGCATTATATAGGGAACATAGGCAGTTACAAAGGATCCCAAATATATCAGAGAATCTTCTAGTTGTACCGCACTTACACAAAACATTTGTGCCTTTAGGAAAATGTGTAAAGGGTCAAAAAGATTGGGCACAAAGAGTTTATGAGACAACTCTTAAGACTTTGTGTACTTAGACTTCTACAATTTCACATAATATGGCTTCTATGGATTCATGTCTTATGCAAATCGTATTTTATTGAACACTACTCTATGTCATTACTTAGTCAAAACTTAGCCACAAAAACTCTTTGAACACACCTTCTAACTCGTCCTCAAGTTGGGTTCCACATCTCACTTTAAAAAAAGGGGTTGGCTCTCAAGGATTTCTCTAATGGTCGCATCCTTAAGCTTGTTAAATTATTCAAAAATAAGATTTCTAGTAGTGATAGCCTCTTGGATATTTTAGGTGCACTTTATTGTAGATATATCTATCATGTCCCACATAATTGGTATTTCTTGTGTCAATGCTTCCAACTTGACATATGCTTTGTACATCATTTTGTTTACAGCTACAAACTGAGATTGCACATTTCTTGTGTCTTCATATTTTGGCTCAGTTTAAAGAAAGTGCTAGAGCAAATGAAATTTTAGTAGCGGTTGAATAAAAGGAAATACTAAGACCACAAAATCCTAACTGCATAGAGATCGAGGAATCATATTACTATCCCCTGCACCTAGTTCCCCTAATCCTCTACACATGTCTCTAATGATGCAAATGCTTTTGTACTCTTTTGTACGAGTGGATTCCATATTATATTGCATAATTTTCTATAATCACTCTAGTGTATATGGTGTTTACAATCTAATTTAAACTCAGTACATTAGTGATTACCCTAGGGTTGAAATGCAAACAAAACAGACTCCTTAAGACCAATTACAAGCAAATTTAATCTAAGAGATTATAAAGAAGATGTACCTTGTTTCTGACGGTTGGTCTCAAATTTCTTTGCTCCAATCAAACTTGATTCAAATCTCTGACCTGCAAAACAACCATGAAAAAACTTCCTCAAATATATTTGGCTCTAAAAAATATTGAAATTCAAATCTAACATAAAATTAAACTAGCTAAATGAAATGAACTTCAAACTATACTCCAAACACAAATAATGATAAACACTAAACGTGGGGAAGGGAAATATGTCAATATATATTCATATAGCAGAAAATTACAAGATTACCTTAATCTGCCAAGCACCTTGCAAAACCAAGACTGCGGTTCTCCTGCTTGTCTCCTCTAATAATCCCAACCAAACCTACAAATGTATAAAGGAATGAAACTATCTGAGGGAAATAGTTTCATAACATAGGTAATAGATATCAATGCATAGGGATACTAATTAAAAGGAATGGAGATGAGTTAATTCCTCCAACATAACTTAACTTAGGCAAAATTCCCCCCCAATGACCTATCTTCCTTGTTTTTATAGTTAGTGAATTTAGGTTGGGGAAGTTGTAACCAAATAGGTGGTTGCCAAAACCACCCAGACTTCCTCGAGTTTGAAATTTTATTTATTTTTTGTATTTCTTGGAGGAAACTGCCCTTAAAGCAAGAGCAATGAGCAATTAAATCACTGGCAAAGTTTTTATAGTATGTGATTTCAACTTTTTATTGAAATCGTTGGTAGACTAAAGGTTAGGGGCAAACATATCGCAACTTGCATGACCTTTGGGAGCAAATATGCTCTTTTCAAAGGGATTTACAACTTCTAGGGAAAATGGGAATGGATGAGGATTAAATCTAATGATGAGTTCCATAACAACTAAAGTCAAATCAAAGCTCTTCAATCCATAATTGTCCTTTTTTGTGACGAACAATCGACAATTGATATGTCGTCTCTAAACGGCCGTTACGAATAGAGAGGTTTTGATTTAGGCTATAATAGTTGCATTCATTTTTTTCTAGAATACCCACTTACTTCCTATGAGTTTCCTTTCATTTGGTAACATGACTATATCCCATGTTTTATTATTCTCCAGGGACTCCATTTATTCTTCCATGGTCCTTCTCCAAAGTTTACCCTTTGTCGAATTGAACACTTACTTTATTGTCCTAGAATCATCTTCAATGGTAGATAAAGCAAAAGAAGAGAAAAAATATGGTGGACTATACTTTTCAGGTTGTGTTTTTGCTCGACTAGACCTCCTGACAATCGAATTCTATTGTTCCACCTCTTCATCGGATTTAGTCGACTCATCTAAACCCAAGTTTTCGTTGTTCATTTCAAACTTCTTCTTTTTCGGTCCCTTTTCTCTTATGAACTCTTTAACCCATAAGTACTTTCGCTTCTATGAATATCACATCTCTACTTTAAAATCCCTTCCTTGTAACTAGATTCTAGAGTTTATACCCCTTCACTCCATATTTATACCCAATGAAGATGCATTTATCATACTTGTTGTCAAATTTGCTTCTTTTCTCTTTTGGACATGCACAAAGACTCTAAGATGTGCAAGAGAGGGATTCTCGCCAACCCATGCCTCATATGTAGAGTTGTTGACCAAATTTGGCGATGATGACCTATTCACCAATTAACATGTGTTAGTTTTTGTACCTATGAATTTGTTCCCTAAGTGACTTTTTGCCTAAGTCACTTAGAAAAGGGAAAAAGGTTGCCCTCACATTAAAAGCTACTTAATGAGACTTTATAAAGTTAAAGTCACTTTTTGATAAATTTAAGTGGGTGAGTAAATTTATTTAAGTGATTTAAATAAATGTGATTTTTACTCTCATTGAATCTTAGAGATTGGATTGGATCTTTCTCCACCGTTGGATTAGATTCCCACTTAGGGTTTAGACAAAAAGGGTTGAGGGAGGCATTTCACATTTTCTTGAGAAAAGAGTGAAGAGAAGAGAGAGCTGAGAGGAGGCACGAATTTCGAGGAGTTGGGCATTTTCAGACAGCACGAGGTTCGAGGAAGAGAGGTACAGATTTGGCACGCATCCCAAGGCAGTCGTACAGTACGGTTTGAAGGGCACGGATTTCAGTTAAAGCAGGGCACAAAAAATGAGGTTGGCTCATTTATTGAGGCCGTACTCTGCATGAATTTCGAGGCCGTACAGCACAGAAATCGAGTTCCGTACAGTCTGTACGGACAATACTTTTCTGCTCATATTTCGAGGTGAATATCAAGCACATTTCCCAATTTCGAGGCCGTACTCTGCATGAATTTTGAGGCCGTACAGCACAGAAATCGAGTTCCGTACAGTCTGTACGGACAGTACTTTTCTGCTCAGATTTTGAGGTGAATATCAAGCACATTTCCCAATGCAGCTTCTGTATTTGTTGGCACAGAAATCGAAGCCGTACAGCAGCATTAAATGATGTCCGTACAGTACGGATTCTGAGAGTGCTGGCACAGTTTTCGAGGGCAGATTTTTTGTTGATATTTCTGGCACATTTTTCAAGGAGGTTTGCACAGAAATCGAGGCAGCAAAAGTACAGAAACTGAGTAAAATCAAGTGTTATGCATGTCAGGCATTTGGGCACTATGCCTCACAGTGTCCAAGCAAGAAGAAGAAGAAGGGACATGGACAGTAGATAGCAGCCTCAGCAGAGGTTGATGAGTTTGGTGATGCATTTCAGAGGGAGTTTTCCCTATGTGCTGGACAGATGGAGAGAGAGAGAGTCTCTTTAGCCACCAACACAGATATGGATATGGATAGTGAGCATTCATTGTTGGCAGGTCATCAGGGGAGTCCATCCACCTCCACTACTTGGTATATTGAGAGCGGAGCCTCGAGCCACATGACTGGAGCTCGAGAGATGTTCTCGGAGCTATCTCAGACAGGTAGAGATGTGGAGGTTTTCCTTGGAGACAAGACCGTTGTTAGAGCTGTTGGTCGGGGGACCATTACATTTCAGAGGGAGTCGATGAGTCCCGTGACTCTGGGGGATGTGTTGTATGTCCCTGGGCTGAAGAAGAACCTTGTGTCAGTTTCCACCATTGAGGACAGGGGTCTTGGGGTGTGCTTTTCAGATGGGAGAGTGCAGGTGTATCCCAGGGCTACAGGTATGTCTAGTGCCGTGGACATTGGAGTCAGATGTGGAAAGCTGTACAAGCTCTTGTACAGCCACAATGCGCTCTAGCACACAGCAGCAGTAGTGAGCTATGTGAGCTTTGGCATCGAAGGATGGCCCACCTACATCACCCCGCTCTCAGATTGTTGAGGAGCATGGTTATAGGATTACCGGAGTTCAGCATTGAGCAGAGTGATGTGTGCAGGGGGTGTGCTTTGGGAAAGTACACCAAGACTGCTTTTCCAAGCAGTGACACGAGAGCTGCTGGGGTGCTAGATCTTATCCATTCTGACATATGCGGTCCTATGTCATCTTTTTCTTTGACAGGTTTTGAGTACTACATTAGCTTCATTGATGACTACTCCAGGAAGACCTGGATCTACTTCTTGAGAAGCAAGAATTCCTCACTTGTGTTGAGAGTCTTCCAAGGGTTCAAAGCCCTTGTGGAGAAGCAAACGGGGAGGATGATCCGGATGTTGAGATCGGACAATGGGGGTGAGTATACCTCTAAGGAGTTTTATGCATTTTGTAGACAGGAGGGCATTCAGAGACAGTTGACAGTTCCTTACACTCCTGAGCAGAATGGAGTAGCAGAGAGAAAGAACAGGTCGATTGTGGGGGCAGCTAGAGCGATGCTTCATGATCAGGGATTATCTTTCTTTCTATGGGCAGAGGCATGTAACACTGCAGTTTATCTGTAGAACAGGAGTCCTCACAGGGCAGTGGGGAGTAAGACTCCTGAGGAGATGTATTCAGGCAAGAAGCCTGAGGTGGCCCACTTTCGCATATTTGGCTCGTTGACTTACTCTCACGTCCCTTCTGAGAAGAGGACGAATTTTGATCCCACCGCAGAGAGAGGCATATTTGTGGGATATGACGAGACTTCGAAGGCCTATCGGCTTTACTTACCTAGCTCGAGGAGAGTTGTTGTTCGGCGGGAAGTGAAGTTTGATGAGGAGAGAGCCTTCAGGAAGTCTAGGGAGTTAGAGCAGGAGACACCAGCTCCCACACCTCAGTTGGTACAGGCTTCTTCGATGCAGCTTTCAGGTCCACAGGTTTCTGGAGTGACTGGATCACAGGGTACAGGCACAGCTTCTACAAGTTCAGTGATTCAGGTGGCTAGTACTTCAGGGACAGTTTCAAGGACAGGTTCAGGGTTGAGTCCTCAGATCTTAGGTCCGTCAGGCATAGGTTCATCAGGTACTAGTCCTCAAGGTGTTGGACCTTCTGGTACTGGGACTTCCTCAGATGAGGAGAGCCCAAGTCCAGTTCGGGAGGAGTAGTCTTCAAGGAAGAGGAAGCCTAAGTGGATTCAGGAGACCTTGAAGGAGGCAGAGGCATTTGGTAGGCCCCAGGAGCAGATCAGGACAGTGGTGGAGCCAGACAGGCTTGGTGTGGTGCCAGACAAGTATGATATGGCCCTTGTTGCGAGTCTTCATGACTCTGAGCCATCGACATTTGAGGAGGCTTCCCAACATCAGGTATGGAGAGATGCCATGATGGAAGAGTACCATTCCATCATGAAGAATGATGCTTGGGAGATAGTGCCGAGAACTGAGGGGAAGTCAGTGGTGACTTCCAAGTGGCTTTACAAGATAAAGCATGTTGCGGATGGCAGTGTGGAGAAGTACAAGGCTTGGTTTGTGGCACGGGGGTTCTCACAGGTTGAGGGAGTTGACTATGATGAGACATTTTCTCCAGTTGCTCGGTATTCTTCTATCAGGGCAGTTATATCTATAGCAGCAGAGATGGGTTGGAAGATCCACCAGATGGATGTGAAGACTGCATTTCTCAATGGTCTTCTACAGGAGGAGGTATATTTAGAGCAGCCACAGGGATTTGAGATCAATGGGAGAGATTCTTATGTGTGCAGGCTGAGGAAAGCCTTGTACAGACTGAAGCAAGATCCTAGAGCTTGGTACTCCAGGATTGATACTTACTTGACATCGATGGGATTCCATAAGAGTGAGGCTGATCCCAAGCTATACTTCATTGTGGTTGGAGGAGATCCGCTCATTCTTCTGTTATATGTTGATGATCTATTTATCACAGGTGATGAGCATCTCATTGCACATTGCAAGAGAGATCTAGCATCGGAGTACGAGATGATAGACATTGGACTGATGCATTACTATCTGGGGATGGAGGTTTGGCAGGAGCCTGGACATATTTTCCTTGGACAGGGGAAGTATGTTGTTGATATTCTGAAGAGATTTCAGATGGAGGACTACAGGCCGATGTGTACGCCTATGATCACCAACTAGAAGCAACTTCATGCTTTCGATGGTAAGTTGGTGGATCCCACTTTATATCGTCAGCTCATTGGGTCTTTGATGTATCTGGTCAATACCAGGCCAGACTTGTGTTTTGCGGTTAACACTCTTAGTCAATTCTTGGTTGAGCCTAGGAGTGTGCACTGGACTGCCGCAAAGCACATACTGAGATATCTTGCAGGTACGGTGGATTATGGTCTGGACTACAGGGGTTCGGGTGGAGTCAGCTTGGTTGGGTTCACAGATTCAGACTGGGCAGGTTGTGTGAGGGATCGGAAGAGCACTTCTGGTTGTTGTTTCAGTTTGGGCTCGGCAGCTGTGTCATGGTTCAGTCGAAAACAGAAGTCCGTTGCACTGAGTTCTGCTGAGGCTGAGTATATGGCAGCCAGTCAGGCTACTTGTGAAGCACTGTGGCTTCGCAAGTTATTGGTAGATTTATTTGATCAGCAGCTTAGGCCTATGGTGATCTATTGTGACAATCAGAGTTGCCTTCAGCTCTATGAGAATCCAGTGTTTCATGACAAGTCGAAGCACATTTCGATGAGGTACCATTTCATCCGTGACTATGTTCAGAGAGGGGCAGTTGAGCTACAGTATATATCCACTGATGAGCAGGTAGCAGACATTCTAACGAAGTCTTTGGGGAGGGGAATTTTGTCTTCTTCAGAGTTGGGAGTGGTGCAAAACACCTTCCTCGGTAAGAGGGAGTGTTAGTTTTTGTACCTAGGAATTTGTTCCCTAAGTGACTTTTTGCCTAAGTCACTTAGAAAAGGGAAAAAGGTGACCCTCACATTAAAAGCTACTTAATGAGACTTTATAAAGTTAAAGTCACTTTTTGATAAATTTAAGTGGGTGAGTAAATTTATTTAAGTGATTTAAATAAATGTGATTTTTACTCTCATTGAATCTTAGCCATTGGATTGGATCTTTCTCCACCATTGGATTAGATTCCCACTTAGGGTTTAGACAAAAAGGGTTGAGCGAGGCATTTCACATTTTCTTGATAAAAGAGTGAAGAGAAGAGAGAGCTGAGAGGAGGCACGAATTTTGAGGAGTTGGGCATTTTCAGACAGCATGAAATTCGAGGAAGAGAGGTACAGATTTGGCACGCATCCCAAGGAAGCCGTAAAGTACGGTTTGAAGCACACGGATTTTGAGTTAAAGCAGGGCACAAAAAACGAGGTTGGATCATTTATTGAGGCCGTACTCTGCACAAATTTCGAGGCCGTACACAGGTCGTACAGCACAGAAATTGAGGTCCGTACAGTCTGTACGGACGGTACTTTTCTGCTCAGATTTCGAGGTGAATATCAGGCACATTTCCCAAGGCAGCTTCTGTATTTGTTGGCACATAAATCGAGGCCATACAGTAGCATTAAATGATGTCCATACAGTACGGATTCTAAGAGTGCTGGCACAGTTTTCGAGGGCAGATTTTTTGCTGATATTTCTGGCACGTTTTTCAAGGAGGTTTGCACAGAAATCGAGGCAACAAAAGTTCGAAAACTGAGACAGACTGCTGGTCAAATTTCTGGGTTGAGATAAGTTGGATTTTTTTGACTGTAAAAATTAATGTTTGATTTTTATCGTGAAGCATAATAAAACTCTCTCTCTCTCTAACTGGTTTTCCACGTGGGGGTTTTTCCAGGGCGTGATTTGGCCAAAAATCTCTGAGTCTATCAATTTTATGGTGTGATTGTTAAATGTGTTTTTTCAGCCTGTTAGTGGTTTTACTGTGTGTTTAATTGTTCAGTAAAATTTCATAAGTAACTTACACCAATGCAAAACCGACTGTAAGTGAAAATCACGAAATGTGACATAAACCAGCAAACAATAAAACTCAGAAATTTCTACAACATGTCATGTTGATTGATTCTTCCCAGAATTCTTGTGACATACCTACACCAATGATCATGTTCCTTGCTTTCTCCATAAATGTTCTATTCATTCTTTCAACAACTCTGTTATGTTGAGGCATGCATGGGGTTGTGTTTTTTCAACCTGCGACATGTTGTTTGTAGAACTGGTCGAATACATTACCATAGAACTCTTCTTCATTATTAGTTCTCAGCACCTTGATCTTTTTTCCAGTTTGATTTTATACAAGAGCTTTGAACTCTTGAAACTTCTCAAAGACATCAAATTTTTTCTTTAGAAAATACAACCATGTCATTCTATAGAAATAATCTATGAAAGAGATGTAATATTATGATCCTCCAAGCGATTGGACCAGTATAGGTCCAAACACGTCACTATGTATTAACTCCAGTATTTCCTTGGCCCTAGTGACCTTAGATAAGAATATTACATGACTATGTTGACCATATATGCAATGTTCACAGACGTCTACTTCTTTAGAACAATCAAGGATACCTTCAATTGTACCTTTATTACACATAGCATGAAGTCCTTTCTCACTATTGTGTACCATCCATTAATGCCACAACATGGTTGAGTTGATGAGACAGGAATATACATCATTGGATTCAGGAAAGACTATAGTCGCATATCCATTGGTGTTTATTCTTCCCAATAGCTTGTACAATATTCCAGTTTGGACTCCTCTCATTAATACCATCACTCCTCGCACCATCTTGCATGTATCTTTCTCAAATAAAACTACACACCTACATTTCGCATCTTACTAACATAAATCAAGTTTTGATCCAAACCTAGGATATGCAACACACCTGGGAGAGTTCATCTCCTTCCATGTTTTAATAACAGTCAAACTTTACCTCGTCCAACAATCCTAGTCGGTGAATCATCTCCTGGAAGAATGTCACCACCATTGAACTTCTCATATTCACATAACCATTCTCTATGTGTTGTCAACAAAGAATTATGATCTGACTATGTACTTGTTGAATGTCAAGGCCAAATATGCATCCCCCTTTTCTTCAGTCAGATGCTTATTTTCAATCGAATGTGCTTCATCGGATCATCTTCTCTTCTCGACTTCCATCAGTTTACATTCTCGCTTATAATGCCAGAATTCTCTACATTGTCAAAATTTTCTCATCATCAAACAAGGGGATTTATATATGGTTTTAAATATACCCCTCGACTTTGATCTTCTACAAGAGGATTTTCCATTCCCTTTGTCGATCAGTTGCCTCTTACCATTAAGGAATTATGGTTTGAACTTTCCATGTTATTTCATCTCATCTCCTTTAAAAAAAAATATGCAACCACATCATCGATCTTCAATGTAGTATTATTGCTTACAATAACAATGACCAGGTTATCCCATGAGTCTAGAAAAGAACACAACAGACTAATACATTTCTTCTCCTCTGTTATTTTAATATCCACACACAGCAACTAACTAATCATTGTTGAATGCATTAATGTGCTCTATAATTGAGTCACCCTCAATCATCCCCAGGAGATTTAGTTTCTTTCAAAGAAACAACTTAACCAAATATTTCGACTAGTACAAGTTCCCCAACTTTCCTGATATATTCTTTGCAATGTCTTCTTCTGAGACATTCAATAATACAAAATCTGCCAAACAAAGTTGGATTGTACTCCTTTCCTTCCTTTCAATTTTATGCCAGTCTTCCTTCGACATCCTTATCAGTGTGGCTTATGAGTCAACAACAACCCATTGTTCTCAATCCATAAGAAGATACTCCATTTTAAGCTTCAAAAGCTCAAAATTGTGTCCATTAAACTTTTCAATTTCTATCCTCAAATTGTTGTCCATTATCAACTATTAATTAGTTGTTCTAGAACTCCCACCGAAAGTAGGTATTAAATGGATACAAGACCAAGCCAAATCCTCAATGACAAACGTGTCCCCTTGAATTCAAATATAGATGCGATACCAATTGTTGGGTTATAATACCTTTTATAGTGAGCATGCACGATGATTCTTATAGTTAAACATATAACAGAATTAACAATGGCACAAAACATAGTCACACTACCCTTGAAACCTCTCTATTGGGGAAAACCAATAAACCAATGAGCCTTATCACTCATCTATTAGCAACACTCTAAAACCAATGTTTACAACAACAATTTACAAGATCACTACAGATCAAGCATGAAATCACTACTCTTATACAATACCAACACAATCCAATCAGTACACTACAATACTTCTCACCCTCTTGTGTCTCATACATCATTTTAGCCTTATACCTTGCATCATATTTATAGATGAAATACATACAGTAGCTCGTTGTACCCAATTTAGTTATGACTAACTACTCATTAATGGTGGTCCATAACTTCCTTATTGAATGCAGTTATTCTAATATAGTCGACTTGACTGAGTCAACCATAGTCGACTACCCATTGAGCTTCTTGTCATCCAAGTGTTCATCAAATCCATGCATACTTTATTCTCATTGACTTCCTTTTCTATCAGTCTTGATTGACATCGTAGTCGACTATACTAGTCGGTCTGTCGACCAAACTTCTACTATCTATCAACTTCAATTCGATCAACTTTCTACCAATTGATTATTGACTTTGACCGTTAATTTGCATGTAAAGAATATAACACACCCAACATGATGGTATCCTTGTCTGTAGCCATGAATGGACTAGGGTTAATTCCTGCATTTGTATGCATTGGATCATGTGAGACCTAGTGTTTAAATGCATAACCTTTCTTATCCTTGTTTACATGGTTGTTCCACATTTCCCTCCACATCTCATTTCATGCACATGGCAATAATATGCTTCAAAATCTATGTTCTGCATATGACTATGAAACAATAAATTGTCCATAAGAGAAATGTAGTTATGAGTTATAGCTATCAAGCAGTGGAATTGTGTATTTCCTTAGTTTGGTGAAAAATGGTTGATTCAAAATCACAATAAGTCTAATACTATGCCTACATCGTACTCTCAAAATATGCAAAATTTGCTTAAATTAGTATCATAATCATAGTTTTTTCTCCTATGAGTGACGGCGAAGGTATTAAATGTTCGTAATAATGTTACGTATGTGGCTTTAGTTTACCTAAGTTGTAACTTTGAGAGTGTTATTAAACCATGGTCCATGCTATGATTGTAAGGTTTTCCGTTGGTGTTAACATATATGTTATGTAAGCCACCTTTTGTCACCCTTCTTCTATAGAGTAAGCTAATTTTTTCAGAAGTTTAAGAAATGATATATATAATATAGGATTCACCATAGTTAACTAAATGAATATAAATTATGTATATTAATGAAGGACAATTTGGCACATAATATTGAAATGGAATTTATTAGAAGAAGTTAAGTATTAGCTTTGACATATGGTAATATATTTGGAAAACTTGAAAGTAAAGTTGATTGATGACTGAATGTATGAAATCAATCTAGATTAGGATGTTAAATAAGATATGATGACATAGTATGCTTTTCACATATTTAGTTTGATGATGTTCATAAAGGTTTAACTTTAGTTAGACCAAATGATTTCATTTGGATCGTGATTGTAATAACTTATAATCATTTTATGTCATTATATGCATTACGTTGATCTATTATGTTGATTAAACATGTTTACAAACTTGGTTATTAATTGACCTTCATGACAATTGTTGTTAATACTAAGCTTACAAAAAGAGAGAACATGCATGCATATCTTACAAATAAAAATTATTCACATAAAAAAAATTACGAAAGAACTTGAAATTACATAAAAAATCAATTTATCTTCAACATCATGGTTGTAAATGGTTGTTAAGTTTTCATATTCAACATCATAATAATTTTATAAAAATAGATAACATGCAAATGGTACAATTTTCATAATTCATTACAGACCTTGAAGTTCCACATTCTTTTAATTCTTATTCAGCATGATGATTGTAAATGGTAGTCAACTTTTCATATCCAACTCCATCATAAGATGAAGAAAAACTAAAATTCATCAATTATTTTGCAATGTCATAATAAAATGCCACAACAAATGCCACAACCATCACATAAATTTCTAGATAAAACATGTACATATCACGATTCATTGCCATCACCATGGCTATCTTCTTCGACCTTGGCATAATTACATTGTTGTTATCAAAAAGATGTTTTGATCTCAGTTCATATCTTAGTATGAACCACCAACCCCTATCCAACACATCTGGGTAAAAGAACACTTGGTTGCAATGTTTTGGGTAAACATGAGGATCGTTTTCATATGACATCTTTTTAGAGTTAATACACATCAATCCACTACCATGATCTTCCTTTGCATTATTCCAGTTGAAAGTATCCCACCACTTGCACCTAAAAATGACATTTTAGAAATATAAGAAGTCCACATGCATGACCTCTTGTATCTTTTCAACATAACCTATATCCCCCTCTATTATGTTCTAATCACAATGGCTAGCACAACTAGATTGGATGAACTTGACCTCCACTCCATAATCAAATGTGACACGTCCATCATTGGTATGTTCAATGTGAAAATGATGTCCATATGCCCAAGTATATGGGAACAAATGCACCTAAAAAAATGTGAAGAATGTATGTTGTCATATGTTTAATAAGTCGGGTGACAAAAAGGTTGATTACATAACATATATGTTAACACCAACGGGAAAACCTTACAATCATAACATGGAGAGATTTATTTTAGTTTTTTAACAGAAACCTAGAAGATATTGTATTTATATTAAAAAAGTTGTATCCAGCCAAGCATACGAAAAAGGGGAGGTCTAAGACCTGCATAATATACTGTAAGTACCCAAAATTTCAGAAATGTTTGAGCTGTAAACTAAAGACTTAAACTTGCAACTATGCCAAAATAAACTTCTATCACCCTTCGAAGGGTATATTCGAACATAAACACCTAAAAGAAAAATGCAGAAAAACATAGAATACCCATTTAGCTTGAATTACTCCCGTTGCTTTCCTTTTGGGTCTTTTACTGGCTGGACCACTGAGGTTTCCTCCATTACCCGGTCTCTAATAGGGGAGTCATGAATATGGCTGATTTGATTCATATTGACCAACTTCTGTAAATCCTCCTTCATATAACCTATTATGCCCATAAGCTCGTGTAGATCTTGATAATTGTCTTATATTCGAGCATCATGATTTCCCATCTAACGAGCCATCCATTTGACTTCTTCTGTTATTATGCTGCCTTCAGTTACGCCTCTATTCATTACGTCATAGAGCGATCTTAGATGATGCTTAATTTTTGTGAGAGAATTATGGAAGTCGTCCAAAGTGACTTCCCTATTTTCCATGTCTATCTGAGATGAAGACAAATCAGAATGTGTTGCAAGGACTTTCACTTGAGAACTGAACAACCCATCTTTGTCTAAGATACTTAAGGAATCCAGAGAGAAGAAAAAAGGCTCTGCAATGGACGAGTACGTCGCGCTATCATTTGTTGCACCAGGTAACCTATTCACTACACCAGAAGAAAAACCATTCACTGCACCAAGGTTTTCGCTCGATGCACGAGGCAACCAGTTCACTACACCTAGAGGATAATCATTCACAACAGCAAGGTTTTCATTCCCTGCTTCAGGTAGACCAAATCATGTCACAACAAAAACAACTTCTGAGCCTGGGAAAACACTCACTACGCCGACTGAAACAAGCTCTGCACTAAATGAAACAGGAACGAAATGAACGAAGGGAGCTGAAGGAGGCTTCATTAGGAAGTTTTCTTGGACTCGTGCAGGCGTTATAATCTAACTGAGCAAGACAACGGCTACATTAAATCTCGACACATGATTTGTGAGGAGACAGGTGGACGCGGGAGGCTGTGCTTCCTGCCAGCTGGAGGAGCTCCAGAAAATGGTGGCTTCCCTCCATTCAAAAAAAATTATTTTTTTCTTAATTGACAAATAAAGTAAGAGGGGAGATATAACGTTGGTCTTAGACCACCCTTGTACACCTTTAACCTTACAAATTTTCCTAAGGGACATAAATGATATTGTTCAAATTGCCCTTCACCTTAGAAAATCCCATTTTTAACTTGGCACCTTGGTTTGCCAACTTGTCTGCATCTGAATTGTTACCTCTAAGGATATAAAAATAGGAGACTTGAGCATTTATGGAGACTTGTTGAATGCACTCATAAATTCTTCTTATTTTGATTGCTCCTTTGTTGTAGCCATTGTTCATTTTGTGGATTACTTGTTTGGAATCTCCCAAAACATTTATTTTGGTGACCTTTAGTTGCTTTGCCAGTTCCAATCCGAAGAAGAGCGCAAGCTATTCAGCTTCATTATTGGTTTTGCAGCCAAGTACCCAGGCATAAGACGACACTATATTTCCTCCGGGATCAAAGATGATCCCACCCGCACCTGCCTCCCCAGCATGGAGAGATTATTACAAAGTTGCTACACAAGATATTATTACCAAGTTGCTACACCCAGTACCTATGTTTAGTCCATCCTATTCACCATGTGGGTAACAATCAAATGCACCATATTTCTCTTTGATATGGCCATCCACCCAACTATTGGGACACATCATTGGCTTATTTTTATTTAAATGATCGTATGCTTCTATTGTTCAACCATATGAATTATTTCTTGTCATTGTCCCATTTCCTTCTCTTCTCTTCATACAATGTGAACCAATGTTGCGTTTCCTCTGCATTTTAAAGAATTTTTTTATTTATGGCATTAATTTCTGCATTCGTTGATGTATTCATGAAATGAAAATGATTAGTGTGAGAACAAATATTATTATCAAGTTTAGTGTAAACAACTACTTTGTACAAAATTGAAAAAGGATAAGTGACTTACTCTTTATCATGCACCTTTTTCCATTCATTTGGAGTAGTTTCCCTTCCCTTTAGTACTCATCCCAATAATTGCCCCAAACCACTCCACATGGTGTGTCTACAATTTGCTTAAATGCATTCGCTAGTGTAATAAAATGACTTGTATACTATGTACCCCTCTACCACCCCTTGGGTTTTTTATTTTGTCAAAAAAAACCCTTCAACCTTTTCATGTACCTCTCCAAAAATAACATCCAACGATGTGACACGACCCAAGCTAATTCAACTTCATCATCCAAGTAAATTATAAGATGGACCTGTAAGTCCATGATATTTTTTTCCAATTCCTTCTCAAACATACAAACAATCTCAATGATCTCTCTAAACCACCATGGAATGCTAGCCATGTGAATCTCCTTTGATGTAATCCAACATACAAATGAAGATAATTTAGATATGGCTCATAGTAGGTCTTGGAGGAAGTCATGATTCACACAACCAACGAGCAAAGGATAATGACACTACAAAGTAAACACGCAAAAAATTAATTGGCATGAAATTGTAAATGCATAGCACACTATAACATGCACTACAAAAAATGAAGCATGCAATTGACATACACTAGCATTGTTAAAAATAGGAAAATTTAACTTGGATGTGGGTGGCAATATTAGGCAAATGGCACACACAGTTGGAAGGCAAGATGAACAGGTGTATCGAGATGTTCCCCACAAGGGTCACTCGATGACTTATTAAACCTTCCTTAAATGGAGGCGGTACTCCCTAGATACTCGATAGACTAGGAATTCAACACTATGACCCCTGCATTGATGAAAAGTTACAACCCAAAGGCCATTATGTAATCGGCATTCATACTTTGAATCATGGCTATCGTTGTGAATGATGAACATATCTTGTTTTAGGGGGAGATTAATGTTACACTGGCACAAAATCATTCCCATTCTAACCTTAGTCTCTCAGGAATTGCAGTAAATCTCGTCGGCATTCCTATGTCCTCGACGAGTGTCCACAAAGCACAGTCCACATAGTTGGATTTGACTCTTCAAGCTCCCTACATATTTCTCAAAGCCTTGCATTTGGGACCTTTAGAGCCTTTGATTCCTCCATATATGTCTCACTGGATGAGAGCCACTCCTCACTGTGGGAGAGGGGGGTGAGGGATCCCCAAGGAGAGAGATAGGAATCTCTCTGTGATTGTCAAGCTTAAGGGATTCGATGTTGAAATCCATGAACATCAGTTCCAGCTCATGAATGACTAGGAAGATGAACTCTTTGGATCTCCTTCGGTAGTCAATCAAACAGTCCTGTGTAGACACAATTTATGGGTTGTGAAAAATCTTTATGCTAGGCTCCTCCTCCATCTCATGGGCATTAATCATGATTCTCCTCTTGCTCCATCTTAGTCTCCTCCCAGCACCCCAACTAAACCCGTGTAAGTGCACTTTTTTCCTCCGACCCACACCACTATGACTCTTCCAGGTAAGGAAACCACTACTCCTGTCTCAGGGTTCAAGAATACTGATCCACTTCTGGTTAAGAAGGGATCCTCCAGCTCCACTTCTATTACCTCGAGCAATGATGATGATGCAAACAACAACTCCAAGATTCTTGGAGCTGAGGGAGGCAAAAGCACTTCATCCCAGCATAGTCCTCCTACTGATAAGAACCCAAAGACCCTCTCATAGATATTTTTTTCCTTCGGAGTCCCCATTGAGGAGGAGCTTCCCTCCAAGCACTGAGTCTCAGGTTCTTTTTTTTCTCTTGGATAAATTGGGTTTAGTTGTTTTAGATCTTGATTTCAACTTTATAACTTTTCAATTTTGTTTAAAAATTGTCACTATATTGTATGACCTATTTTCCCTACCTATGAGAGGATCTTTTTTATGTCTTGAGCTCAATTTCTCGACAAGGGAAGGCTCCTAGTTTCGTTCTGTCACTATCAGTACCTAAAACAACTGCTCTTATATGTATCTCTACTTGTATTTTTACTATATATCAATATATTAGACTCTGAACTTACAAAAAAAAGGAAATTTTAATAGGCTAACATTTCAATGAATGCAAATCTATAGCCATAGCCTATATTTCAACCAAAAAATAATACATACAATTACTAATCGACAAAGAGGCCTTTTACTATATGTTTTTTTTGTAAGTTCGTTCTTTTTTGTTCTTTTGTTGTGCTTTCCTATGCACATCACGAGAAGTAGAGAGGCCTCTATGTTGTTTCCAAATTCATCTGGATGCTTATTCCTATTATTAATTTTAGACCTAATTTTCAATTATTAGATCATTTTAAAATCCCTTAAAACTTATGCCATTGTAAAAAATGAAAACAATTGCAAGAACAACTTTCTACAAATTTCTACAATGTGCGATAATTACTTTTCCATTGAGTTTACATTTAAGAAGAATGTGGGTTCTTGGTTTATGGTAATCTCACAAACATATGAATGTTTTGTAACTGTAATATGTACATAGGAAAAAGGTTGATTATTGGTTAAAGGCTTTACAATGGATGAATTGATGCCTTTTGACTATGTTTACTTATGGACAAATAATGAGACTTCTCAATCTATGCTTATTTAATGAATATATGAGTATTTTCTTTGTGAATTATGAGCAAGGATTTCTATTCTTGGTTTATCTTATGCAAATATTAATGGTTTTGGATCTAGTTTAATGTCAGTTGCACTATCTATCGCCATATCTAAAAGGATAGGATCAATTGTCGTTGTCTTTGTGTCCATAGAACATGCATTGGATTTGACATAAAATAATCATGTTTAGTGATAAATATGCTTAGTAAGAATGTTAGTTATGGTCATGGATTGGGTCAATATATAGCTTAACCATAGTTTTCACCCTCGGGAGAAAGATGGGTTCTTATAGTGTTGAATGATTTATGCTTAGGAAGAATGTTAGTTATGATCATGGATTGGGTTAATAATAGATTGACCATAGTTTTCACCCTTGTGAGAAAGGTGGTTCTTAGTTTATGATCATTGAATGAATGTATGGATGCTTTACTGTGAGTAATGCTCAAGAAAAAATTCGATTAAGAGTTTTTGGGAATAAAATGCATGCATGATTAATTGATTTGTTCATGGGCTAAAATAAGTGGTTTTGGCCACTTTTTAATCCATATTACATTTAAATTGTAATTCATGGTTTATGACTCAACAACTATAGGAAATGCATAACTTCTTAATAAAATGAATACGTTTCATTCTAATTTATGAATAGTGACTACACTCATCTATGGATATACTTTTGTATTGCGAGAAGGTTTGCACCTACTTATATTTAATATGATATATTGGCAAATTGTTTGATTATTTTTATTTACACAAAAAAAGTGAGGGTTTTGGGGGAAGGTTATATAATAGATCATGATGAATTAATGAATGTTTGGCATGTGAGTGACTCTCAAGAAGGATGTGATTCTTCGTAATCAATTGATTAGTTGCACATATATCTCTAAAGTATGAATAAACTCGCTTAAATCAATGGTTTTGACCATGCTTTATTCTCCATTCATACTCTTAGCAACCCTAGCTTGAATATTTTGATTAAACAGGTTGAATTTTAACCAATAAATAAAGTGTTGGCTTCCGGTAGAGCACATAGTTAAGCTTGATTATCAACTCACAATCTGAGATGCACTGCATTCTGGCTACTTTAAAGGGAAGTATTCAAAGAGTTTAGACTTTCCTACTTATAATTTGCTTACTCGGTGTTAAGAGTTTCTTTCTAAATGCACTTTTCTTATCATAATTTGTTGTTTTCTAATTAAATAGGTCATTGGAATCATAAAGACATAGTCAAGAATCAAATAATGGTTAAAAAATGGACATTATGAATTGAAGTTGGAAAACTTATTGATAAATAGCTTGCAATTTTAGTGTTCCCAATATTATGAGTTTATCTATGTTTCCAATAATTCAAAATTGTCTCATTTGATGCAAGTTTAAAGGGAATTAAATGAAGTGACAATCAATCCATTACAAGTCCAATAATCAATGAATCGTTGAAAAATATTTCATACCATTCTAAATGGTTCAATATGTTGTAGGACTTCTGCATTTAGTGCATCCTACCCTTTTGCCACGCCAAGGATTTAATCCATTAGTTTGACACAATTAAAATGAGTTAACACACTATACAATTTCCAATTGAAAAATACAAACCTTCCAAGCTACGATGAAAAAGTTGGTGAGTATTTAATAAATAGGCATGTCCTCACCTCAAACTAAAAAATGGATCTAATCAATTTCCCATATCCCAAATCATGCTTTAAAAACAAAATGACCTCAAATGTATACATGTTATTGAATATGCATAGTGCCATGTTGGCTTACTTCTTTGTCAACCCAGGTTCAAATCCCTTGTTTGTCAATAAAGCCCAAGATATCGGCCCAACGAAGCATAGCGTCGTCGGCAACACCTACGATGCAAATGAGGTTTCACCTGAGATATCTATGGGGACTTCCATAACCATGTTTCAACAGTTGTGTCAGGGGATTTTCTTACCATAGCATCATCGAGTCACACAACTGAAACCAAGAAATAAACTTATGTCTTCATACATAAACCATCAAAGAATATAACATATTGACCTAACGACATTCATCGCTGCATATAGTCTATATTATTAAACATGCAATAATATACCATTTATATCATTAAGATGCTCGACACATTTATGAGATTCATTCACGACAGATATTCATTCAACCATAGACACAGTTATCAGAGACACAAAGACACAGAGTTTAACGTCGAAACCCATCCAAGAAAAACCACAAAGGCACTCTTCATTTAGCATGAGTAATAATTGAATGCATTTGGTCTGCGTACACAGCTTGCAAACTCTTCTTTTGACATCCTTTACAATCAATGACTATTTTCCCCTCTCATGCTCTCTAGTTTTTTGTCTTTATCCCTTTTCTTGATTTTCTTGTTCTTTGACATATATGTGTTATCTCTTCTCTTTTGTATTCTATTATGTTATTATCTTATCATGTCGTCCACACACATCTTGGATCAACTTTATAGGCTTTTACAGCTCTTGCTTCACACGTCAACTAATTCTCAACTGTCAGTCGACAGGTTGTCTTACTAATTTAACCCATCCCATTACATCTAAAAATAGGCATTATTAACACAATTTACAATCATGCTTATTTCCCAAAAGTAGACTATTACTCTAACTAATTGTTTACCAAAAACCGGTCGAACTCCTTGTCTCAACCTGCTTTCTTCCTATTTTTGTGCGGCTTCTTCCATCGTGGTCTTTGCTCGTCTTACTCTGAGAAAATAGATTTGGCTCGAATGGTTGCAGAAAGACGAATCACCACAAAATTTTAGCCATTTGGATCCAATGAAATGACCAAGCTTCGACGCGAAGATGAAATAGTTTCATGCATGGGAGAACTTGTTTTCCCGCGTGATCCTGCAATAAATGGAAAATGGTGGAGGCAAATTCTGTCATATGGAGAAATATTTCTAATCATGTCAAGGAAACCACCAACCAAACCGTCACTTCACCTGTCAGTTCAACAGTAGTTATTGTGAATTAATGGCAAATGTGACCAAACCATATGTTGTTGAAATCTCCCATTACCTTAAATTAACTGTCAGCCGACAATCAAATACAACCAAAATCCATCATGTGACAACAATTATTCTCTTGCGACAAACATATAGCCTACGGCGAAATTATTCTTTTGTGATAGACATATAGCCTATGGCATAATTCTTCTTTTGTGACAGACATATAGCCTGCGACATGATTCTTCTTTTGCAAGAGACATATAGTCTGTGACACGATTCTTCTTTTGCAAAACTCATAATCATGCGACAAAAACACTCATAACCTTTTTTTATACTTTTTTCCTTCCCTTTTTGAGCTATCAGTCGACCAAAGTGTGACTATCCTGATAAGACTTTAGTCGACTTCCATTCACTAATCCTTTGGAGGGTGTACCATCTAACTTTTGCATTTGAACTGCTCCTCCGTTACTGATATGAATGACAATATATGGTCCCATCCAATGTGTTCGAAGCTTACACTCATCAGACTTACTGTCTTATAGGAGAACATGATCTCCAATATGAAGCTTCTTACACTTAATATGTCGATCGTGCCAAGCTTTTTGTCGTTCATTCTCAACATTTTAATGATATCCTGCAACAAATCGATATTCTTCTAACTGTACTAGATGCAACAATATTTCTTTGGCTGCACCAACATTAGTCATTTCAATAATCACAATTATCCTTAGACTGGGTACAATATATTCTAGAGGTACAATAGCTTCTTATCCATAAACCAGTAGAAATGGAGTTTGGCCTATCAACATTTTTCAAGTTGTGCGATAATCCCATAGTACCGCAGGTATCTTCTAATCCCAATCATCTCTCTGAACATTACATATTTTTCTCAATGCATTTTCCAAAATCTTATTGAACGGTTCGACAACACCATTCACTTGTGGGTGATACGGTGTTGTATTTCAGTGTTGAATATGGAATTACTTAGTTAAATTGCCAATCAACTGGTTCACAAAATGTGTTCCTTGATCACTTATCAAAATCGTCGGACATCCAAATCAGGTTAATACATGGTCGAACAAAAATCTTGCAGCAGTCGCAATCCTTTGCTGGTGCTGCTTCAGTCGAGCTGGTCAAATAGTCTGTCGTAGTGATTATATAATGTGCACCCATTATTTGTCCTCGTGGATTAATAGGACCCACGAAATCAACATCCCATTTTTCAAATGCATGTAAAGTCACCTGAGATACTAACAACATCTCATCTCGTTCTGATGGTTTTCCAGTTCTTTGGCATATATCACAGTTACGACAATAATCTCTAGCGTCTACATGCAAAGCAGGCCACCACAATCCTACTTGTAGTATCTTGCCCATTTTTTCTTTTCCTGCATAATGGCCTCCCGTGACACCAGCTTACGATTCATTCAATACCATCGGTCACTCATGTTCCAAGACATAGCGACGAAGGATTTCATCTGGTCTCATTTTGTATAATTGTACAACAATCAATTGGAGGTCTACAACTTTTACAACTACTTATTTCTTTTGTGCTATACTGAATCCTTTTTGTGCATATCATGTAGTTAAGAAATGTATAATATATATGTAATGTCCCTGACCCTCCGACCGGCGAAGAGGACACTACCATAATACGAACCCGGGCAACTAGCCCCATGAACATACACATAAAAATCAAAACTAAAATGCTTTGAACTAAAACATGCATACCTTATTACCATACAACGGAAGTAAAACCATACATTCAAGCATTTAGCATGTTCATCATTTTCATTTAACAACAAATACACTTTGCAGAGATGAAATAGACAAGAATACTTATCTTATGAGGAAGCTTGTCCCGCAACCAGCTATGTCACTGCAACATTCCACCCAACCATAGGCCAGTGTGCTCCTTAATCTCTTAGCAACAATGCCACCCCCGAGCTGGGCATGATTCCCACAAGGAGTAAGGAAACTAAGCAGGCTCACACATAGCCAAGGATACCACACTATTCAGCCAAGCCAACACAGTTGGGTTTATCAGACTAAGAGTGCACAACAACACATAACCAAGCCAACAAGTTGGGTTTCTCAGGTTATCGGGAGATGGAAGCACCATCTGCTAAGCTAGTGGGCTCACTGAAGAGCTAAGGATTCCTACACCAGGTCTAGCTTGACTCCTAAGACATCAACACACACCCAACACAAGGAATCATTCCCTTCTCTATTGCAGAACCCCTCAGGACATGACTTCCCTTCCAGTGCTATTCAGGGGGTGTAGAGAAGAGAGCCAACCCTCTAGCTCTGTCTATGAGGCTCCTGTAAACACTAGATTTGTTAAGAAGACTCATTTCCACTCCTACACAGTCCAAAGACCAATCCATTCTGTACACACAGCAAAACAACCAGCACAACAATTCACAGCTCTGGGGTTTTAAGGAAAACACCACAGAACAAAACCAGAATGGAAACTTGGGTAATACACAGCTCATACTGAGCAATTTGATTCCTGAGTTTTTCTTGGCCCTATCATGGCCAAAAGGACTCAACCACAAACTCACAGCAACCCAAAATCGTGGGGAAACCACCAACGATTTCTCAGCTTGGAAAACAGTGGAGAAATGCCACAAAAACGTTGGGGAAGAAACCCAATCACAGATCATCACCCAAAAATGAAATTCTCAGCCTAAGGAGAGTGAAGAATGAATATCCACGTGAGGTAAGAACACACATACAACAAAATTTACACACAGTCAAATCATGAATGTAAGGCAACTCTCCCAATTCTCTACATGAGGAACAATCCCAAAACCTTTGTGTGAGGAGAGAAAAAAAGTTGTCTCTGCATGAGAATGGGAAAAATAGAAGAATGGGGTCTCTTCTTCTCCTGCCCACGTGAGGAGGAACGGTTCCCTGGTGGAGTGTGCGTGTGGGAAAGGACTGACAGTCCTACCACACACCACTGCCCATGCAAAACGTTTTTCCCAAGAAATAACTGCCCCCAACTATCTCCAGGGAATTTAATTTTGGCAGTTGACTGATTCATGGGTTCTCCTATTGACATCTGGATTTTCCATATTGGCCCTAAAGGTTAAATAATTCCCCCTCCTTATCTTTAGGAAAATCATGCCCTTTTCATTATGGTTTCATTGACATAGCTGGTGGTGGGTATTTTTAATTAAAATGCATGTTTACATGATGCCAAATTTAATATGTGTCGGATAGCATGATATACCATCAACAACGATTTTAATTGCCGAAACATAACACAATCAAATTGATGGTGGGCCTTTTTCCTTTAGCTCCACACCACGATTAATTACAATATATACATCATATACATTTAATGCAAACGGGGTCAAAACCAAGGTGTTACATTCCCCTCCCCCTTCAATAGCACTGTCCTCGGTGCTTTACAAAATTGAACAAAAATGCTACACTGGTACCACCTCAGTGTTCCGTAGAATTGAACAAAAATGGATGTGCCAGTTGCATGGCATCCTCCAGCTCCCATGTAGCCTCTTCAGGACCATAGTGATCCCATTGCACCTTTACCTACCCTATGGCTCGATTCCAGAGCATTGTGACCTTCCTGTCGAGGATGTGCATTGGCTCGATTTGGAACTCTCCCTTAGGTTCCACCTAAATTGCATCCCAATTTATCACATGGTTAGGATCATGTACATATTTCTTAAGCAAAGAAACATGAAAAACATTATGAGCTCTAGTGCTAGCAGGAAATGCAAGTCTATATGCAATTGGCCCTATTCTTTCAAGCACTTCAAACGGCCCACAATATCTTGGTGACAGCTTGGCACAACTTCCAAGATTCAAGGAACTCTTCTTTGCCCTCACTCTGAGGTAAACATGATCCCCTACACTAAACTCTTTGTTCACCCTATGCTTATATGCATAGCTTTTATGTCTGTCCTGGGCTGCTTTCAGATTCTGCCTAATCTTTACAACCTCCTGCTCCATTTCCTTGAGAAATTTTAGACCAAGCACAAAACTGTTCACTGGATTATCCCAAGTCACTGGTATCCTACACCTTCTGCCATACAAAGCTTCATATGGACTCATCCCCAAGGATGCTTGTTGTCCATTGTTATAAGCAAAATCTACCAAGTGTAAGTAATCTTCCCACTTGGCTGGTTTGTCCATCACATACATGCGAAGCATGTCTTCAAGCACCTGATTGACTCTCTCTGTCTGACCATCAGTCTGAGGATGGTAGGCAGTGCTGAAGTTCAACTTTGTACCCAAATCTGCAAGCAACCCCTTCCAAAAATTGGAGGTGAACTTGACATCTCTGTCAGAGACTATTGCCTTAGGCAATCCATGCAATCTGAAAATCTCCTTCATGAATATCTTTGCAATGTCATTAGTCTTATGCGTAGACTTAACCGGTATAAAATGTGTTGCCTTTGTCAACTTGTCCACCACAACCATGATGGAAACATGATGTCTCCAAGTCATCGGCAATCTTGTAATAAAATCCATGGAAATAACTTCCCATTTCCATTCTAGAACTGGAAAAGGCTGCAACAAACATGTGGGGTGTTGATGCTCAACCTTTACCTACTGACATTTCATGCACCTTGAAATATATTCAGCCATGTCCTTTTTCATTCCTGGCCAAAAGTACTGCTTTCTGGCTGTAGCAATTGTCTTTTGATATCCTGGGTGACCATAATATGGAGCTTGATGGATTTCATCCATAACAACTCTCCTCAACTCTGCTACATTTGGAATATAAATTCTACCTTTATAAGTAAGAAGTCCATCTTCTTCCAATTTATATCCCTCATACCTATTCTCAAGACTTTGTTGCTGCAATTTGTCTTTTACTTGCACGTACATTTCATCTTCAGCAGTATGACTAACAATCTGTTGTCTCAAATCTAATTGGAAAATACTAAGAGATTCCACATGCATTTCATGCACCTTCCCGCTGAGCGCATCAACTACCTTATTCTTTTTTTGCTTTATGTGCTTGATTTCAAAATCAAACTCACATAAAAACTCCATCCATATCGCTTGCCTAGCATTGAGAGTAGGCTGATCAAACAAATACTTTAGACCACAATGGTCTATCCTTAGCTCAAATCTACCCATCAAGTAATGCCTCCACGTCTTGAGAGCATGTACTATGGCTGCAAGTTCTAGATCATGATTGGCATAGTTCTTCTCATGCTCCTTCAACTTTCTTGACTCGTAACATATCAAGTGGTTGTCTTGCATAAGGACTCCTTTAAGCCCTTGTGCACATGCATCGGTACACACCACAAAATATTTCTCTAGGTATCCAACTTTCAATACTGGTGCACTGGTGAGAAGCTTCTTCAGCTACTGGAATCTTTTTTCACACCTTGATGTCCATTCAAACTTTATCCACTTCTTTTGCAAAGAAGTGATGGCATGTGCAACTTTGGAGAATCCTTCATTGAATCTCCTATAATATCCTGCAAGTCCCATAAAATATCTTACATCTATCACATTTCTTGGAGTAGGCCAATTCATAATGGCTTCAATATTTTCAAGGTCCACAAATATACCCTCTTCTGAGATAATGTGACCCAAATAATGAATTCTATCTCTATACAAGACACGCTTGCTCAGCTTTGCATACAGCTGATTCTCCCTGAGAAATTGCAATGTCAATCTCAAATGGTCTTCATGTTCTTCCTCATTCTTAGAATAAATAAGAATGTCATCAAGGAAAACAAGAACAAACTTGTCCAAATACCTACTGAAGACACTGTTCATAAGGCACATAAATGTAGTTGGTGCATTTGTGAGACCAAATGGTACCACTACAAAATCATAATGTCCATACCTTGTTCTGAAGGTTGTCTTATGAATGTCTTCCTTGTTGATTCTCACATGATGGTAACCAGACCTCAAGTCAATCTTGGAAAATCCCTTTGCTCCTCTCATTTGATCAAAGAGGTTATCAATCCTAGGCAAAGGATATTTATTCTTCAGAGTGACTTTGTTCAGTTGTATGTAATAAATACATAATCTAAGTGTACCATATTTCTTCTTTACAAACAGAATGGGTGCTCCCCACGGAGACACACTCGGCCTGATATACTTCTTCTCCAATAACTCCTACAGTTGCATTTTCAACTCTAGCATTTATGGAGTACTCATTCTGTAGGGTGTCTTAGACACTGGTGTTGCTCTTGGAACAAGCTCAATTGTGAAATCAATGTCCCTCTTTGGAAGAAGCCCTTGAATCTCATCAGGGAACACATCCCTGAATTCCTGCAATACCTGAAAGTCCTCCAACCTAGGAGTCTCATCCTCTGTTGCCTCCAAAATATGAGTTGCATACAATTGGCAACCTTTCCTACATAACTTCTTCAACTGCGTTGCTGAAACTTGCCTTACTAAAATCACCTTTGGAATTCCTTTCACAACTTTTGGGTTCCCTTCTTCATCCATGCATTCAAAAGTCTTATTATAATAGTCAAGCTTTACCCTATGAGCTTCTAACTAATCCATTCCAATGAGAACATCATAGGGACAAAGTGGTAGAGCATTCAGATCTACACAAGTGACCAATCCATTCATAACCAACAGACATTTCTCTACCCCTTCACTAACCTTTCTCTTAGTTCCAGTGGCTAGCTGAACTAACCAAGATTTTCTATGCTTTACCCTCTTAAAAGCACAAATCTCCAATACTCTAGGGGTAATGTAACTGTGAGTAGAACTAGGGTCAATCAAAATAGAAATAGATTGCTCAACAATCTTACCTGCAACTTCGAACACAGTTGACTGGTGATCTTCCTGGCGATCCTCCAGTGCTGCATAAACCCTAGGGATGGCCCTTGCTACCTGACCCATTGTTTCTGCTTCTTGAATGTTATAAGTTGGCCTTGTACTCTCATTCTCGAGTGGACAATTTCTGTACATGTGGGGTCCTCCACATTTCCAACATTGGAGTGGTCCCCTATTCTGTTGTGGCTCTTTAGGCCTTTCTCCCATCACTTTGGCTGGCTGCTTCTCAGCTTGTGACAATTGCTTCTATTGATTCCCTGAAGTTAGAAGGTTTGAAACCTTTCTTCTTTTGTTTAGACTTCTCATTCTTTTTGTCCTTCCATGTCTTATGGTAATCTTGTTTTCCTTTGCTTTTCTCATAGCAATATTTAACCTTACTTATTGCTTCTTCAAGATTTCTAGGTTCCTAAAACTCAATTCTGTCTTTGTAAGACTGAGGCAATCCACTTAGAAAATGCTGGACCTTCACCTTTTCATCTTTGATGTACCTGACATACCTCAATAGTTCTGAGAACTTATTGGCATACTCTTCCATGGTATGTTGTCCCAATATCAACTCATGGAACTCCTTAATTTTTTCATCATAATACCTGTCCGAGAGGTATTTCTGCTTGAAATACTTCTTGAACTATGTCCACTTAAGTCTCCTTTCACTGATCCTCTTTACTTGCTTGAAGTGATCCCACCAAATGGATGCCCTTCCATTCAGGTTGAATATGGCAACCCTTGCCTTCATGTTTCCCGAATAATCCTGAACTTGGAAGTACTTCTGTATCCCAAGAAGCCAAGCTTCAGCCTCTTGTCCAGTCTTTACCTCACTGTCAAATGTAGGAGGTTTAGCCTTCTTGAATTCATCTCGAGAGCGATCCCTATGGTGCTTATTTCTCTTTCACTTGTGAGAAGAAGAGCTTGAATCCCCACTGGATTCTTCTGAGTCAGATGATCATCTAGAAGTCCTTCTTCTTCTCCTAGTACTGCTCTTACTGCCTTTTGGTTTTACTATACCCTGTCTAGAGTCTATCTTTCTTTGCAAATCTGTCAAACTCTGCAACATAGCAGCATTCAACTGATGCTACTCTTCCTAGGCTTTAATCAAGCTTCTCATGGTGGCTACAATATCTGGCGGTGTCTCTTGGAATATCCTTCCATTAGAC
Source organism: Pseudotsuga menziesii (assembly GCA_001517045.1). Taxonomy (NCBI): domain Eukaryota; kingdom Viridiplantae; phylum Streptophyta; class Pinopsida; order Pinales; family Pinaceae; genus Pseudotsuga; species Pseudotsuga menziesii. Next base: position 49,958 of record LPNX010431966.1, on the reverse strand, counting down.
TCTATGTCATCATTTCCAACTCGGACATTTTCTCCCATGGAATCTCGCGCGCGCTCGTAGGAATCCTGAGCATCATATCCGTCATGGGTTCTCATGGATGAACCACAACTTACCTTACCGAACCGCACTACCTGGAATACTTCCCTTGAAGGTGACTATGATTCTGCAAAATTTGTTAGTAACACAACTGTTAGCTGCATAACATTTATACAAATCACAATTACTTACCTTCTCTTGGAAAAATCATACAATGACAACTTCTCCCAAAACACGAAATTTTCTTTCTCAAAGAACGAATGTCTCAGGTGGACGACGAGGGTCAAGGGGGCTCGCCCACTTGTGGCTTCTCATCTTTTCAGCACCTCTAAATCCCACTGGAATCCTGTTTTTTCCACTGAAACCTGCTTTTCTACTGAAAAATCCCACTGAAAAACTCATATTTTTTTTCCATCTGATCAGATCCCAACCAACTAGTCATCCGATGTATCGGTTCACTTGTTGACAACTCCTTCGACACCTCGATAGACCGATCTTCATGTGTCTTCTGACGCACATTCTTTCCCTGTCTTCCGATGCACACCGGGTCAATCTTCCTTTATCTTCTGACACCATATCGGATCGATCTTTCTTTGCCTTCCAATGCACATAAGATCAATCCTTCTCTGCCTTCTGATGCTTCGGTTGCTCAACCTTCTATTCTTTTTCGACGCCTCAGATCGATCTTCTTTTCTTTTCCAATGCTTCGGCTAATCGATCTTCTATTCTTTTTCGAGATGCCTTGGGGGGCTTCACCCGAGCGACATTGGAAAACTTTTCCTGAGATTTCCTATACCTAGAAAAAAATTCAAATTTTTCTTCTCTTCTTCCTCTTTCCACCGTTGTGTCGGCTCCCTTCCGGCGATCCTTGCTGACACCTCGGCTCCTCCTAGCCGAGACCTTCGACTCCTCCCTGCTGAAACCTTCGGCTCCTCCTAGTCGAAACCTTCGTCTCTGCCTAGCCGAGACCTTCGGTAAAATTTTGAACTTATGAAATTTTCAAAATTTCTCTCCGCTTGGTTTCTTTATCGGATGGACTCGGCTCAAGTGATCTAACGTATTGGATGGACTTCCGCCAAAGTCATCCGACGTATCGGATGGACTTCAGCCTAATTCATCCGACATTTTCCATACTTAGAATTTTTTTTTTTGGAAATTTTCTTGTCTTTCACATTTTTTTTCTTTGTTGGGAAGAGGGTAACCTACCTCTGCCACTGCTTCTTCATGGCCCATTGAGGCCCATGCTACAACATGTGCTCTGATACCACACTGTAATGTCCCTGACCCTCCGACTGGCGAAGAGGACGCTACCATAATACGATCGAACCCAGGAAACTAGCCCCATGAACATACACATAAAAATCAAAACTGAAATGCTTTGAACTAAAACATGCATACCTTATTACCATACAGCGGAAGCAAAACCATACGTTCAAGCATTTAGCATGTTCATCATTTTCATTTAACAACAAATACACTTTACAGAGATGAAATAGACAATAATACTTATCTTATGAGAAAGCTTGTCCCACAACCAGCTATGTCACTGCAACGTTCCACCCAACCATAGGCCAGTGGGATCCTTAATCTCTCAGCAACACTGCCACCCTTGAGTTGGGCATGATTCCCACAAGGAATAAGGAAACTAAGTAGGCTCACACATAGCCAATGATACCACACTATTCAGCCAAGCCAACACAGTTAGGTTTATCAGACTAAGAGTGCACAACAACACATAACCAAGCCAACAAGTTGGGTTTATCAGGTTATCAGGAGATGGAAGCACTGCCTGCTAAGCTAGTGGGCTCACTAAAGAGATAAGGATGCCTACACCCCCTGAATAGCACTGGAAAGGAAGTCATGTCCTGAGGGACTGTGCAGCAGAGAAGGGAATGATTCCTCGTGTTGGGTGTGTGTGGATGTCTTAGGAGTCAAGCTATTCCTGGTGTAGGCATCCTTAGCTCTTCAGTGAGCCCACTAGCTTAGCAGATGGTGCTTCCATCTCCTGATAACCTGATAAACCCAACTTGTTGGCTTGGTTATGTGTTGTTGTGCACTCTTAGTCTAATAAACCCAACTGTGTTGTCTTGGATGAATAGTGTGGTATCCTTGGCTTATGTGAACCTGCTTAGTTTCCTTATTCCTTGTGGGAATCATGCCCAGCTCAGGGGTGGCAGTGTTACTGAGAGATTAAGGAGCAAACTGGCCTATGGTTGGGTGGAACGTTGCAGCGACATAGCGGGTTGTAGGATGAGCTTCCTCATAAGATAAGTATTCTTGTCTATTTCATCTCTGCAAAGTGTATTTGTTGTTGAATGAAAATGATGAACATGCTAAATGCTTGAATGTATGGTTTTGCTTCCATTGTATGGTAATAAGGTATGCATGTTTTAGTTCAAAGCATTTCAATTTTGATTTTTATGTGTATGTTCATGGGGCTAGTTTCCCGGGTTAGATCATATTATGGTAGCGTCCTCTTCGCCGGTCGGAGGGTCGGGGACGTTACAATATCTATAGTGATCATCAAACATCTTGACTGTAAATAGTTGTGCGTCAGGAAGACTATCTTTGAGATTACCAGGCTCTTCTCCACTTTCTAGCCTTGATAGATGGTCTAGTCCTGAATTCAGTCGACCCAGTTTGGAAATAATATTGAAGTCAAATCCTTGTAAGAGGAGAATCCATCAACAAATATTCCCCCCAACACTGGATTATTAACCAAATATTTCAACGCATAATGATCTCTATACATCTTGAAGTGTCCTCCTAGCAAATAATGTCAAAATTTTTAAAGAGTGTATACCATAGAGATTCCTTCTCTTTATACCATGGTATAGTTATATCTTGTCGTCAATAATTTGCTACTAGCAAATGCAATGGGATGATCAATAGAACCTTCACCTGGCTACACAAGTACAACTCCCACTGCAATAGACGATGCATCAACATGGACGTGAAATTGTTTTTTCTAGTCTGGAAAGACCAATACAGGCATTGTAACCATCTTGTTCTTAAGAGCATCTAGACACTCTTGAGATTGTTCATTCCACTGGAACTTTACATCTTTCTTCAACAATTTCTCCATAGGGGTTGTAACCTCTGCATATCCTCTAATCAACATTTTGTAATACCCCGTATGTCCTAATGTAGTTCTCAATTGTTTCCCTATCGAGTGTGGTGTTAGGTTGACAATAATATCAATCTTTGCAAGATCCATCAGCATTCCATCTCGACAAACAACATGACCCAGCAAGATTCCAAAAGGAGCACAAAAAACGCACTTCTTTAAATTAAGGGAAATATGGAATTGTCGACGTCGTTCAAGCATCATTCTGAGGCTCTCAATGTGATCTTTCACTAGCCCAAATATATTCCAGTCATCAAGTTATACCTCAATAAATTTATGGATGAAGTCTTTAAAAGCATCTACAATTATTCTAGAAAAAATAACAGGAGCATTTTTTAGTCCAAAAGGCATTACTGTATACTGGAAACATCCCTATTCCATCACAAAGGTTGTTTTGTTCCAATATTCCTTTGCAATTATGATTTGATGGTAACCATAGAATCCATCAGTGAGTGAATATATTTCTTTCCCTTCGACATTGTCCAATACTTCCTCTATAAATGGGTTCAAAAATGGATCATCCAAGCAAACATCATTCAACTTTCTCAAGCCGACGCAAATACAAATTTCACTAGTTTTCTTATCTTGTACTACCATAGGGATAGTCCATTCAAATTATTCAATAGGTTCTATAATGCCCACATCTAACATTATGTCCAACTTTGTCTTAATGTTTTCTTTTTACCTTGCATTGAGCCGATATGGTCGCTATTTGAAAGGTCTTGCGTCGGGCTTCAAGGGGATCTTAATTTCTCCCAAATTTCTAATAATTCCCTTCATTTCTAAAAATTTAGTGGGGAACATATCCTAGAACTCATGTAATAGGTCTTTAATTTTTCATACGGTCTCATCATCCCGATATTCTTTGATATTGGCGAATTTCGGATTCTCTGCGAAACCAATGAAAACTTTCTCTATTTTCAAAGCATTCATAAATTTGTCACTGGATATAACTGACCCTTCCACTGCACGAGTACCTTCAAACTCAGGGATATTTATATCGCATGGATCATTGTCATCATGTTCACCTTTTACATTATAGTGCTCCATCCAATGTTGGACTGTCGCGTTGCTATGGTGGAAATTTGTCGTTGACACGGGAATATCTTCAAATATCTTAGTTTTAATTACTTGTAGAGTAGCATCAATTGAAAGATGGTCATCAGCAAATTCAAGCATATGCGTGAAACTGATAGTTAGCTCTTCCCACTCATTTGTTCCTCGTCGAAGCTCAACCAACGTATACCAGTTTCTCGGTATCATGTCCAAAGTGTGTATAAAGTGGTGGACCCATTCATGTATCGGTGATGTCTCCCATGCCACACGACAATGCTCAATATGCTCAATAGGATTAGTCAGTCATGTATACTTTAGTCCAGTATAAATCATCTTTTATCCAAAACAGACTTCCAGCAATCTTAGGCACTGAGGCCATTCTAAAATAGTCTACTTATGTACAACCCACCATCTTGCAGGTGTAGCCTTCAATGAAAATTCCAGCGATAGCAAGCGTTGAGGTTCAAATACTTTCTCTTCAAACTCTGTCGAAAAGTTTCCAGGTTAGGAAAACCCTCATAGGTAAGTATATCACATACCTCAATCCCTGCCCATCGCACAAACTTTGTAATGCTTTCCCATTTCTGCATTGATACTTCATGGAGTTGGTTCTGTCAATTCTCCAAATCTTCTCCTGAATCCAATGAGAAGGAACTAATGCTTCGCCCACTGAGTTTTCCATCGATTGTCGGATTCACATAATAATCCATCATAGAATTAATATTGTAGATGTTATCAAGATATCCATCTTGACCTTCATTATTTACTTGCTCGGCATACCTATGGACTTCCAGGGGATCAATAGGTGCAACCACCCTTAGCTCTGTATCCTCAAATGTTAATATCCTTTTCGTAAAATTGATACTAGTTTGATTATCAATGGCTCAGTCGATCACCAGAAGCACAAGATATGGATTTATATCATGAACACTGTCTATAACTTTAAAATATGCATAAGTTTGAAGTCCTTCTATCACGACAAGAACCTGTCTCAGTCGACCAATAGGCAAAATTTTCGATTGATTGGCTAATCTCAGTTGAACAGGAGACCATACTAGTATTGAATTTCCCATGCTTTCCCAAATTTGTTTGGTGAGAATGTTAACATCTGAGCCCAAATCTAGAATAATATAGTGCATGTCATAATCACCTATATGGTCATTCATCCTTAGCTCGCGACCACTTTTCAATCTTTCCCCATTGTGCTTAACTCTCTTTTCTGGTTGCACCTCTGGCTTGGGTTCATTGACTAAAGCTAACAGTTTTGCTATAGCATATTTATCTTCTATTAATGCTAAACAAATTTTAAAGAATTCTTTCAACTTACTAACCTTTTATGTCAGTTTCTTTTGAAATAGTTGTTTGAATCTTTACGGAATTTCCAATACTGGTCCTTCATTCGGTATAGTAGTAGAAGTCGACGCTTGATTTATGTCGAAAAACTCCTCACGAGAATCATGTTAACACAAAAAAGTGTTCACCTATCTCTACATGGTCTAAACCATATACATACATCATATTCCTACCAAATTTACCTTACTTTTGACCTTCACAATTGTATTTCCACAAAAAATGGTCTAAAACACCATTATTCCTTCCCATAAATGAAGGGATAGTGGACATTTATTATGGTTTAGCTTCACTCTCTCCCAAAAAAGGCTCAAAAACCCTAAAAAGGAGAAAAGGTAAGAAAACCATAGGAAAATACCATGGGTTACCACATTGAGTTAAAAAACCCTAGACCATACTATAAATACATTGTGAAGGACTCTCCCAAAACACTTTTTACTTTTTGGCCATTCCACACACACACTCATACCTTTTGTCACCACTCTCATCACCATACCATTCCCACAGTTTACATTGAGACATTTTCTGTACGCATCTCGGATCCACTCCTCGTTTGACACTTGTCCATGGAGACCATTGGAGAACCATCTCATGCAGAGGCGGACCACTTCCAAGGACGACCACGGTGGCCCATTCTACAGAAAAAAGGTATACTTTGTTTATTTTCATTTGTTTAGCTTAGCCATTATATATTGAAAATGTTAAAAAATATGTGTTTTATGTTCCTAGTCTAGTTTCCTATTTTATTTTTCCATTGAACTTTTCCTTACGATCACATCGATCTAGGGTTGGTGATTTTGCACGTAACAGATGAGAAATTCCCATTACAGTTTTGTCGAATCCACTTCGGTCGATCAATTCAGATCCCTATTTTTGCAGGTTTGCTACAAGTTTGTCTTCAGTTTCTTCCCTCAACCGTCACAGATTGGACCCCCTCGCGGTCGATCTAAACCTTTGCGACGTCAATGCCTTCTCCCCCGGCCCTTGCCGGCTCTATTTTTTTCCTGTTCGGTCTGAGTCACCATTATTTGGTCGAAAACCATGACCCAATCGTGCCTTTCCACCCGATAAATGCGACCTAGTTCATGACTTTAGCCTCGATACACGCAAGCTGGCTCAAATAGCCAGATCACGCTTGTCCCAGTTTTGGAGCGACCCTAGTCACCACTATGACCCTGTTCTGAGTGACTCAACCGCATCTTACCCTTTGTTATGCGTGACTTGGTTGTTTTCTGCCTAGATCGCCTATGCCTCTCTGTTATGTGTGACCCAGCTCGCGTATGTTCCTCTGACAGGTGTGACTGATAATTTGCAGTCTATTTTTCGTGCCTGTTTCAGACCCCTGTCTGTCCAAAACATTGTCTCGACCTATTTTTCTTTCTAGATATGATCTTTTATAGCCCCTTGTTGTGTTTGAGGTCTCCCCTGCTTGATTAATGAGTTTCCATAGTTGAGCTTTGTAGTCGAAACCCCATGCTCATTTCCTGTGTCTGATTGAAAGTTCCTTATCACTCATTTTGTTTCAAGCATAGTTTCATTTCTAGAAGAAAAATGTTAATGTTTGACATATAGTTGCACACAAATTCACACCACTAAGTGAACATGCTCAGTTCATGACCCCGAGCAGAGCCTTAACAGAAATTAAGGATCGGGGTATAAACCCTATCCGCTTAATTGTGAGAAGTACTTAGGCATAGCCCTAAAACTCATTGTGAGGAGTACCATAGGAACCTCGAAGCAGCCGGCCATTGAGAGGACCTACTAAGAGAAAAGGGCAACAAATTCTACCTGATTGACTAGTTTCCACCCGTGAGGTAAACCAAGAGCTATCATTTGTCACAAAGCGGTTATCAGTTTTACTTGATCCGTGGAGTGAGGGTTACTGCCCCAATACGTAAGCCATTAGACAACATTGGTGGTCGAGTGACTCCCTTCAACCATTAGGAAGTCAAGCAAACCTGGGGTCCATATTCATTCCCAATCACTAAAACACAACAATTCATCCGGTCATCATAGCTCCACCACGATACTCGTATCGGCTTAGGGGGGACACCCCATATTTTAATTCTTTGAACCATCATCGTCGAAGCCATCTTCGACGCCACTCACCACCTTCAAAGCCACATACGACCTCTGAGTTTGATTCGAATTCTTACCAATCCGAACCCGTTTCATTGACAAATCCATCTAGCCCCATGGCTGGTGTGCATCCAGATCCCTTCCATCAAGGTATAGTTGGCAGTGGAACTCTGTTCTTGCCACCCATAATTATGAGTATCCCTTCTGGTGGTCCCATTTCCACTGCACACGTTGATGTTGGTACGCTACCCACTAGTGGTGGCCGCATGCCAGCTACCGCGGTTCCTACTATCCCATCCTTTATACCTAGAGGCAGTGGCCCTTCCACATCCATTCTGACTATTCCTACTATGGGAAGTCAACCTCATTCTCCCCCAGTCATGCATGGAAACTATGTTCCTGCAGCCACCGACATCATTGTCGGTTCTTCCCGAGCAAATCTTGGCTCTAGCCTACCTTTTATGGCTAGTCTCAACCTGCCAGATTTGGCAAGGTTGGCAAATGACCCCATTAGTCCTCAACCACTTTGGCCTCCCATGCCTACAAAACTTCCCTCATACATCCCTAAGTTTGAGGGCAAGGCGGGTGAGGACCCTCAGAACCACATCATGTCTTTCCACTTGTGGTGTTCATCGAACAACATTATGGATGACTCTGTTAGATTAAGGTTGTTCCAAATCACACTTACGGGTGATGCGGCCAAGTGGTACATCGAGATGCCTCATGCCACTTACCTATACTTCTCCTCACTCGCTTCAATGTTCCTTCAATATTTTCAGCTACATGTTTGTTACGATGAGGGAGTGGAGATCTTATTATCTTGTCGCTAGACCACTGCTACCCACATCACGGATCATATCCATGAGTGGCGACATTGATGTAGTTTGTGTAAGATCCAATTGGATGATATATGATCTTCCTTGACTGGTTTCTCAAAACCCTACTTCCCCCCATATCCAAGGACGTTGCATCTGAGTGGCCCCAAACAGAGGAAGAAGCCATCCTTAAGGCTCATCAATTTTACTTGATCTACGCCCAGTCTGGTTACTTATATACCGTCATACCAGATGCTCCCCGAGCAGACACCTCTCGTCGTGATATGTTGGGGGCATCGCACACTGCTAATCGATTCATTGGCTCTATCACCCAGCAACCTCAGTTCTACGTAGCCTCTCCCATGATGCCACCACATCTGAGTAACACCCATAATGTCACCCAAACCAATTATGCCCCTAATTACTCACATGTGATGGCTCACTCTAGAGATACTCCATCTTATGCTCCCCCCGGTTACGTCCCTTATTACTCATGCGTGACAACTCAATTCGGAGCCACCTCGTCCTACACACCTCCTGCACCAGCTCATCACGTCGATGGACCGACTTGTTCGGCACAATCGTGTCATGTCCAAGCAGCCAAATTTGCAGCTCCTTTGGTCTATTATGCAGCACCTATGCAACCCACTCCGGCTTCATCCCCGACTCCTCCGGTTTCTACGGGACGGTTTTATGCTCAGCAAAACCTTCCTAACCAGCCTGTCCCCAATAACCAACAAGGGCAGGGCAAGAACAAGCGAGGTAGAAACCGAGGTAAGAATTATCCCCAAGGAGGCGTCCAACATGCCAAACCTCCAAACAAGAACGGTGTCGACCCTCCTGCACATAATCCTTAATGTCCCAATCGACCCGAGAAGAACCCATTGTTGCAGACTAATCATCTGTGGGTTATCTACAACACCTACGGTCATTACACTCATCAGTGTCCTCACATGGCTCGCACCCAACAACTCCTTAAAAACGACAATCAACATGATCCGACCATAGTTGCTCCAAATCATCCCAACCCTGCGCCACCAGGTCCTCTACCTATGGTGCTCCAAAACCCCCTACCACACCAAGGAATGGTTGCCACCCAACCCTTAGCCCCACCTGCTCCCATAGCTCCTACTGAGGCCGGTGTCCATCACATCATGACGTTGTCGTCCGAAGTCAACCTCCAGACTCGGCTCAACCAGTATGGCTCCACCACAGAAATCATTGACCCATCAACGACATCTACCTCTACCAATTATGACATGTCTCTCCACTTACCGCGACCCCCCACAGACGAGGCGTCCAGAGTCCCTCAGTTTCCTATGCACCGTGTCGTAAACAAAACTACTGCCAGAGCTGCCCTCAACTACATCATAGTTGATGACTTGGACCAATCCCCTACAGCCATGTCCATTTTGGAAGTGCTTAAAACTTTCCCATCACAGTGTAAAGTGTTGTTTTCCTCACCAGGTGTCATTGATCCCTCTGATTCCATGTTAATCACCTTTGACTTAGATCAAGGAGAGCCCAGGATGTCGTCTACTGTCTCCTTCGAGGTTCCATTCTCAATTCAGAATTTGGTTGTACATCGATGCATTATTGATGAGGGGGCATCCACCTATGTCATATCAACCTTTATTTAGCAGAAACTTGGGTCCACTACCCTTCAACCTTCCACCACCGCTCTTCTCACCTACGATGGTCGCTCTACTCAACCACAGGGGATTCTCATGATTGTTCTTATTGAGTTAGCTGGTAAAATGGTGTTGATTGAAATTAAGGTTGTCAATGCCCAACTTGATTACAACCTCCTCCTAGGACGTATCTGTATGTGTACCATGCGAGTCGTGGCCTCTACCGTCTTTTGACTACCAATGTTCCCCCATTATGGGAAGATCGTGACTGTCAACCAGTTGGCATACTATGATCCTAAGGGGTCGGCCACGCCGGAACACACCCTTTCGACTATCGACTCCACCATTGATAGCTTGTCCATTCCATCTTTATCTGTCGTTGGCACAAGCCTGTTCGCCAACACTCCTATGATGGACACCTTTTTGTCCTTACCACCTCCACCTCCATCGACTCACGTATGAGATTTTTGCACCATCACGTCCGGTACAATTCGAACCACATCGCAACCTCAGTTCCAATCCCAACCACGGTCACTAGGGAGCTATTGGGGTTCCTTCCTAGTACACACAAGTCCCTTCCTTTTTCCACCATCTGGCATCGTGAGCAAGCCTGTCATGGCTACTCTCAATTTACCTAATTTCACATTGGGAATTCATGTATGGTCTAAGCAAAATACATACATCATATTCCTACCATATTTCCCTTACTTTTGACCTTCACAATTGTATTTCCATAAAAAATGGTCTAAAACACCATTATTCCTTCCCATAAATGAAGGGATAGTGGACATTTATTATGGTTTACCTTCACTCTCTCCCAAAAAAGGGTCAAAACCCCTAAAAAGGATAAAAAACCCTAAAAAAGAGAACATGTCAGAAAACCAAAAGAAAATACCATGGGTCAGAAAATAACAAGGGTTACCACATTGGGTTAAAAAACTCTAGACCATAATATAAATACATTGTGAAGGACTCTCCCAAAACACTTTTTCCTTTTTGGCCATTCCACACACACACACTCATACCTTTTGTCACCATACCATTCCCACGATGTAGGTTGAGACATTCTCCATACCCATCTTGGATCCACTCCCCGTTTGACACATGTCCATGGAGACCATTGGAGAACCAGGTCGTGGAGAGGCAGACCACTTCCAAGGATGACCACAGTGGCCCATTTTACAGAAAGAAGGTATACTTTGTTTATTTGCATTTGTTTAGCTTAGCCATTATATATATTGAAAATGTTAAAAAAATATTTGTTTTATGTTCCTAATCTAGGTTGTTGTTTTATTTTTGCATTGAACTCTTCCTTATGATCACTCTTATGATCACATCGATCTAAGGTTGGTGCTTTTGCCCATAACAGGGGAGAAATCCCCGTTGCAAATCCAATAATACTTCATTTTCTTTCTTTACATAAAATGATCGCACTCTCTGTTGTCCATATGGTGCTTCTTGATCTCCTCCAGTCGCAAAACCTCCTCTTGTAATGACAACAATATTAGGCTCCCTCTGTTTAGCAGAAATATTGTATATGTTTGGATTACCATTCTAAGGTGGGTTATAGTTTCCCATGTTTCTATACTGCCATTTAGTAATCAACTGTGGACATTATTCAATAGTGTGATCCAATGCTTTGCAATACGGACATGACGACGTAGGGTTAGTGTAATATCTGACAAAATTTCTAGGTTGTCCACAATTGTAACAAATGACATTTCCTGTTCCATGACCAAATCCTCTTCCTCACACTCGTCCTTTGAAAGGACCACCTCCCTAGTTTGAGGGCATTGTTCCCACAAGTATTGTGAATGATCTTGGTCAGCTTGCATATGTTCATCATTTTTCATTAGGTATGTGTCGATTGTCCTCTCCTGTAATAACTGATATTCCCTATAATCTTTCTTGTTGTTTCCCATTGATCGACTGAAATTACGATATAGACTGGCTGGTACACTTACTATCTTCCCGTAAATATGAGAATTCTTCCAACAATGTCCTTGGTCTGAAAATTCTACACCAGGGCATCCCTTGTGTATTTATCGGATTTGGCGTGCTTGATGCAATATAGTTCATGAACGTCGAACATGAATATTTGTGATGGCCCTTCGTTCTGCATCGCGTACACTAGAGTTCCTCCTACACTTATTTTCCTTCCTTGATACCCTGTAGATGCAAAGTGGGGTTGGAAAGCTGTGGTTGTATCTACATCATTGCGCACCAGATTCTTCGGTTGGTGAAGCCTCTAGTTTCATAGAAAGATCAAGAGCCTCGATCTAAGATACAATCTTCTATTGCATCAAAGGAACACGAATATGCGGTAGCATCACCGCAATAAACCATTCTTTATATTGGACATCTGACAACTGAAAACTCACTTTATCCATCAGAGTTTTGAATCTTTGGTTGAAGTCCCAAACATACTCAATCGATAACTGCTTGAGCTCTTTTAACTCTGTAATGAATTGCGACTCATATTTAGGTTTCTTAAACTCATCTATGAGTCCCATCCAGATTTGATCTAAGGATTTCTGGGGAATCCCTACATGAACCACAAATAATTTTATATAGTAGTCGAGAGGACAACCTCTAAGGGTTGTGATCATCTGGGCTTTATTTATAGCCTCATCTTGGACTTGCCGCACTATCCATACAGCTTCGCATAGGAACTAATGCTGCTCAGGGTCCTCTAACCCATTTCAATTAAATATCAACAACTTTATATCATTTCCAACCATTGTATTTACTCTTGGTATTGTTGAATTAAAGGTTCTAATAGTGGGACTTCCTTGATTGATATTCCCATTATTACTATTATTATGATCGACAAAAACACTAGGCGATAAGTTTCTAGATTTTACCTCAAGTCCTAGAGATGTACGCAGGGTCGCGGGTATGTTGTAATCTTGATCAAGATCTGGTACCTCTTCTTCTTTTTTAGATATAAGTCGATATTCCTCTTCTTCGTCGCAATATTCTCCATCGAGATGTGATTCCAATTCGTAGTCCCTTCTTTCGGTTACACTACAACTTCCTCTCCTAGTCGCAATCCTTCTTCTCTTTCCCGACCAAAATCTTCTTCCACTTCTCACACGACCACCTTCTTACCTAGTCTCGCTATCAATAGGAAACATCTCAGTTTATTCTCATCGATTCTACTCACAATATTTCTTATGGAATTACCCCAGTTCCCCACGCACAATTATTTATCCGCCAAACTCCATTTTTAGGATCCCTTTTTCACATATCACATCTTTATCCACGACTTCAAAGATTTCATATAACGGCCTCTAGGTTCTTGAAAAAATTATCTTTCCATTTCATTGTATGACTTTATCTTATCGACTGCAATCTCTGTGATATATCCATCCAAAATACTATCGGCCCAGAACACGACAACCCTAGATATAGGATTACAAACTCTTTTCAATCGCCGAATCAACTCAGGACTCCACTCTGTAGGTTCTCCACCCTGAATTTTTTTCTTTTGGGTCGCTAGGTTCAACAATCACTCATGTAATACAATAGGAAATTTACTAAAAAAAATATCATGAATTTCTATGGAAAGGTATCGTTCCAACCATTCGGTCGGGCTCAGTCGTGGTCCTTTACTTTCTTCTCGTGCCTTATAATCAATCCAATCTTGAAATTCAGGTTTCATCGGGTGCCAAAACATATCCTCGTCACAATGATTCACGGTCCCAACAACGAAACCATTGGTTGGCTTACATCTTTGTCGACCTAGGTTCATATCCCTTGTTCGTCAATGAATCCCAAGATATAGGCCTGGCAGAGCATAACCCCATCAGCAACACCTGTGACGCAGATGAGGTCTCACCTGAGATATCTATGGGGACTGCCAGAACTAGGTTTCTGTAGTTGGGTCAAGGGATTTTCTTATCATAGCATCATCGAGTCACTCAATCAAAACCAATAAATAGACTTTTGTCTTCATACATACATAATCAAAGAATATAACATATTGATCTAATGACATTCATCACAACATATAGTCTATATTATCAAACATGCAATAATATACCATTTATATCATTAAGATGCTCGACAAATTTATCAGATTCATTCACGAAAGATATTCATTCAACCATAGAGACAAAAAATATACAAAGTTTAACGGGAAAACCCATCCAGGAAAAGCCACAAATGCACTCTTCATCTAGCATGAAGTGAATAATCATTTGCTCATACAATAATATTCACCAGAACACCTGGAATATTCGATAAGCCATAAGGCAAGTATATATTAATGATATGATGAANATTAAATAAGGCTTGGGAATTGTGAATGAAAGGTCATGTCCTTTCATCTTAAGTATAATTAATTATGTTTATTATTAATTATTTAATTATTATATTTATTTATGTTCGTTACATAGCATGAGTAATAATTGAACGCCTTTGGTCTACGCACACAACCTGCAGACTCTTCTTTTGATATTCTTTACAATTAATGACTCTTTTCCCCTCTCATGCTCTATGGATTTTGGTCTCTATCTATTTCTTACTTTTCTTCTTCTTTCTTGTATGTGTGTTATCCCTTCTCTTATTTCTTCTATATGTTATTATCTTATTACGTCATCCGCACACAACTTGGATCGACTTTTTGGTATTTTACAACTCTCACTTTACTCATAGATTGTTTCTTAATTGTCATTCGATATGTTGTCTTACTAATTTAACCCATCCCATTACATCTAAAAATAGGCACTATCGGCCCAATTTGCAATCATGCTTTATTGCCCAAAAGTAGATTGTTAGTGTAACTAACTGTTCACCAAAACTAGGTCAAACTCCTCGTCTAGACCTGCTTTCTTCCTCTTTTGTCACGGCTTCTTCCGTCGTGGTCTTTGCTTCTCTTGCGACTGGAATATTCATCTTTCCGAACATGATTATGCTTATCTTTTCTCGTCTTTTCCAAGGGCCAACATGCCATGTGGTACTACCTCTTCTCATTTACTTATTCAACATTGTAAAAACTTATAAAGTAGGACTATGCTCTGTCACCATGATTTACTCGAAACAAAGATGTAAAGAATATACATATATAAGGAAATCCTATACTATAACATGTCTGATGTTATTATATCCATAAGCATGGAGCATCGTAGATGCCTCTAATTAGCAAATTAAAAACTTATAAACCTCCCAATTGATCAGGAAGGGGTGCATTTATGATGCACAAATTTAGAGATCCAACAAGTCTAGAAAATTCCAATAAAGATGATTATATATTTTATCAAGATGATCTTCATCAATCTTAATTTACATATTTATGTCTCCTTTGTATTTTTTGACATAAATTGTCCTATTGGTGACTTTACTTGTGAACATATTACATATAGGTTACCTAATCTTATTGATTATCATTTCTTACATAGAATACATATGAGGATGCCATAAGATGGAAACGTGACAACACCATAACTCGGGTAAGGTTAACTAATCCTAAGCATAATATATAAGGGTTGTTAACAAGTACTAAATTGCTTATGCACAATGATTAATCCATCTAGGAGCGCTATGAAATGATCCCATGGTGCTCGAATAAGATTAAGAAATGTAACCATTTAGTCATAAATCCACCACCACAAACTAATGGAAGCTCTTATCTATTAAATTTTGAACCATAATTCCTAGTAAAAAGACTTGTGATTATTTAATTTCCTCCTAATAAAAGTTTTTCATCATAAGTTTAAATTAATATAAAATTACACCAACAACAATGTCAACAATTTCTCACAACAATGTCAATAATTTCTCATTCAATGGGTATAAGGTTGTGATCAAATTTTAAATAGTTTTAAAAAACATGCAGACCAACAAAACAAAACAAAACATAAAAATAAAAACAAAAACATAATAGGTACCCATTTAGCCATGTCAAACCATGGATTTTTACTACGAAGAAAAAAATAATTTATACTTACCATGCTTCAAACATATGCACTCATAAACCATTTTAAACATGCATCCAAGTTTGATATCAAAGGGGTAACAATGATTCGCCTTGTTTTTTATGGTATGTTTGTACTAACAAATTGACGTCATCCATAAAATGATCTTCCTTCTCCAAACTTAGCAAGAGTCCTTGAATTGTTATACTCTCGTTATAAAGATAAAAGAGCACACATTGTCATGTGTATTTTAGGCATCACATTATTTAGCTTCTCATCTTACAACCATTACAATTTTATTATAAAACGGAGCAATTGGGAGCATGATAAAAGGATAGACCATTGCAATTGAATAATTGGCCTATATAATGTAAAAGTTACTTTAATACCAACATAGCATTAAATGATAATGGTTTCAACCCTATATATATATATATATATATATAATAGTACCAACGTCACATACTAAGTAAGGAGAATGGACTTGGATTTAATTGTCATAATTATAATAACTATGCTAACTAATTGTCGTTGATCACAAGTCTATTTCTAGATTCAGAAATTCTTTGTACACATCACATTTATGTTTTTTACTAGAATTAACAAACAATCACATCAATGAGAATCAGATTATATTGCAAATTGATATAATGTTTAGAGACAATCTATATTCAAACTACAAATATAGACAAATTCCCCCAAAATTTTGAAATTACATGAATTCGCATATTGAATACAAATAATTGTTGTAAATTTGAAGTTTCTGCTTTAGAATTTGACACACCATTCTTCAACATGCTCAAAAAATCAACAAGCCTTACAAGCTTAATGAAATCTAAATTTTTATTGTGATTTTTCTTACAAATCAAGTATGAAATGTCCTTCAAGGCCATTCTATATAAGAACAAGTATAAAATGTCCTTTATGGATTTATCACACCCAGATTCCAAAGTCATTGTGTCTAAGACCAAGTATGAAATATTTCTAAGCATTGATTTTTTTGTTGTATATTCGATAAAGCACTGATACTTATATTTGTAATGTTATTTGACAAACTTAATTTGGTGCAACCACCTTCTTTGGTGCTAATGTATTCCATATACAATAACATTGTAGGTATTGTAACAAAAAGGTATCATGGGTGTAAATGTTGTGGACCTTCAATAAAAGTTAGGCGGTCCAACCACCTACAAAATCATGTGTACAATTGATCGAGGGTATTCCTCCCATAATAACACCCTTATAGAAGATAAACATCTTCTTTCAATGGTAAACCAAAGAGGACCTAAAATTATGACACTGGGTCATTGGACTGGGGCATATGACATAGAGAAGGAGAAGCAAAGTGTAGAATTGTTCAATTCAAAGAACGTCGCATGATAAAAGGATAGACCATTGCAATTGAATAATTGGCCTATAGAATGTAAAAGTTACTTTAATACCAACATAGCATTAAATGATAATGGTTTCAACTGTATATATAATAGTACCAACGTCACACACTAAGTAAGGAGATTGAACGGAGCAACATTACAGCTCAAAGAACGTCGCATGATAAAAGGATAGACCATTGCAATTGAATAATTGGCCTATAGAATGTAAAAGTTACTTTAATACCAACATAGCATTAAATGATAATGGTTTCAACTGTATATATAATAGTACCAACGTCACACACTAAGTAAGGAGATTGGACTTGGATTTAATTGCCATAATTATAATAACTATGCTAACTAATTGTCATTGATCACGAGTCTATTTCTAGATTCACAAATTTCTTGTACACATCACATTTATCTTTTTTACTAGAATTAACAAACAATCACATCAATGAGAATCATACTAATATATATCACAAATTGATATAATATTTAGAGACAATCTATATTCAAACTATAATTGTCATTGATCACGAGTCTATTTCTAGATTCACAAATTTCTTGTACACGTCACATTTATGTTTTTAACTAGAACTAACAAACAATCACATCAATGAGAATCATACTATATTGCAAATTGATATAATATTTAGAGACAATCTATATTCAAACTACAAATATAGACAAATTCCTCCAAAACTTTGCAATTACATGAATTCACATATTGAATCCAAATAATTGTTGTAAATTTGAAGTTTCTGCTTTAGAATTTGACACACCATTCTTCAACATGCTCAAAAAATCAACAAGCTTTACTAAATCTAAATTTTTATGGTGATTTTTCTTACAAATCAAGTATGAAATGTCCTCCAAGGCCATTCTATATAAGAACAAGTATAAAATGTCCTTTATGGATCTATCACACCCAGATTCCAAGGTCATTGTGTCTAAGACCAAGTATGAAATATTTCTAAGCACCGATTTTTTTGTTGAATATTCGATAAAGCATCGATACTTATATATGTAATGTTATTTGACAAACTTAATTTGGTGCAACCACCTTCTTTGGTGCTAACACGTTCCATATACAATAACATTATAGGTATTGTAACAAAAAGGTATCATGGATATAAATGTTTTGGACCTTCAATAAAAGTTAGGTGGTACAACCACCTACAAAAGCATGTGTACAATTGATCGAGGGTATTCCTCCCATAATACCACCCTTATAGAATATAAACATCTTCTTGCAATGGTAAACCAAAGAGGACCTAAAATTATGACACTAGGTCATTGGACTAGGGCATATGACACAAAGAAGGAGAAGGAAATTGTAGAATTGTTCAATTCAAACATGGAACCTATATTCGATGATCTTGATTTTTATGACGCCTAAGTTGAGAAAATGCCAATTGGGATGAAAAATTAATATATGTTTTATTAGCTTCCATATTAGGAGCATATTAAGATTAGGCACTTACTGGATCCCATGCATATATTAAAAAATGTTTCATCTTTTTCATGGAGGCACATGTCGTTAAAAAAAAAATAGACACATTGGTTGTTAAGAGAGATTGTATTTATTATAATACCAAAAAGAAACATTGGCTAAGAAAAGAAAGAAGAGAAGTGGCCAAAACCTCTTGGTCTTTTAAAGAAGGTTATGTCCCATGGCTTTTGAAGAAAGATGATATTTATTTGGACAATAATGTTATATTAGGTGTGAAGACGCCTTCATTATACGATCCAACTCTATGACGTTGCTTCACGGTAGAAGAAGAATTGTTAGGGTTAAAATCTCCTAAACATTTGAACCCGCTAAGGGTAAATTAGAGTCAATTTGAGGTCTAAAATGGGCCTCATAAGAAAATGAGCCATTGATGAGTAGGAACTCAAGAATCAATAGAATTTCAAGAATTTGGTCAATGATTATGTTGAGTTGGACATATATAGCTCAATGATGCCTATGTGTCATATTTTTATTTGGTAGTGGATAACTCCATATAAACCCCACCTTGATTAAGATATCAATAACACAAGATAAATATTATTGAAATACTATATATATATATAATATTTTATATTATCACTACCTCCAAAAAAATTCACTTACCTCCAAGAAAAAGTGTGTTTCTTTATATTCATTGTGAATCAAAGAGAACAATGTTATAGTACATATTAGATCCTCCATTAACTTAGATCAACTGATACAATCAGAAACTAGTCCAAAACCATTTTTTTAATTAATTTTTTTTTAAAGATGGAACATCGCTCGGGAAACCCTCAGGATGGTATCCAAGGTAAATCATCGGCCCTGATTACATGGCCTAACCCGGTGGGGACATCGAGTGAGGCCCTTGCATCGCCACCCGAGGATTGGACCCTGTGACCTTCTATCAACTTGAACAACTCCCAACCACTTGAGCTAACCCACCGGGCTTAGTGTAGAACCAAAATTATAAACATTGCCATTGAAATTGTACTGTCTAGCAAATACATGGACTATTAGACTTAACTGTAATGTAGTGACAAAAACAAAACGGAATGTTATACAATCTGTCGATCTATTATCATCCAAAGGAAAATGACCAAGTGTACTAATCTCAATACACATAAATAGAACACTTAGAAAAAACTACATTGTCCTCGAGTTCCTTAATATATAAAAGACCTTCGACTAAACCAATAGGTTTTTTGGATATAAGTTACTGTAGTGAAAGTTGATTGAAGCAACCTTATTCTTTGACACCAGTGCTCTAGAGTGATCACATGCAAAGAGGATAGCCCAACACTCCAATCCACTATTACTTTAGAATCTCCCAACACCTGGAGAAACAAATGGCGATATTAGAATCAATATTTAATAAACCCCATAAAGCCAGAAGTTCTACTCTGGTATTTGTATTTTCCCGACATCACATTAACAAATGAAAACAATGACCTTCGTATAGTTTAATAACCATGCCACCACCACACAGTCTGAATTAGGATACCCCATAAAAAAAACCAACAACATACTCTTTAGATACCGAAGGCTCAATAATAGTTCTTTGTGACTTATGTTTCATCTCCTTATAAAATTCTTTGTAATATCCCAAAATCTTAGAACTAAAAATAGGAAAATGTTGAGCCATATTATAAAAAAACAACAACAATCTTGGATTTCCACATCCCCCAACATACAAATACAAGGAGTTATTTTAAATGTCTAACATTCTTATTCTGAGATTATAGAATTTGTTCAAAAGAAGGATATTCCCAATTCTCAAAAATATATAAAGCAATTTTTATGTCCCTTCAAACATTCTTTGCAAAAGTACAATGTGTAAATAAATGATTTCCCGACTCTCCACTGGTTGTACATAGGATACATAAATTTGGAGCCATTTTACCTCTTTTTAATTTACTGTCCAATCTCATTATCCTATTCTCAAAGCAATTCCATAGAAAACATTTTAATTTTTATGGAACATTCCACTTCCAGGTTTTTTTACACCACTAGTTCCTCATAGATTATGATGATCTAGATGAAATAGATTCGTAAACATATTTAGTAATGACCTATCCATTTGATCCATTCCAAGACCATGCTAGCTCATCTTCTAATTCTGATAACCTGAAACCATCGTGATTTAATCCAACAATATAAATATTCTCAAGAAGATTATAAAGAATGTTGCCTCAAGTTCCAGGTCCTCCACTAACAACCAATAAGAGGAAGAAGAACCCATCAAATCAATTCTCTTCACGTGAGCTAAGTATCTAAAGCCATTTTCTATGAGAATAGAAATAAGAGGAAAGGATAGCTTATAGAAATTGTCACCCTCCAGAAAGGGGTCAATCCCTAAAAGAACTTGCTTTCCATTTCCAATTCTTCAAGATAACCAATTACCCAACCAAGGATATGACTTAACAAAACCATGCCAAAATTTTGATGCATTGGAGGCAGATTTATTTTGCATTTTAATCCACTCAACCACTAAATAATTCCTTAAATATTTAGCCTTGATAATTTCACTCCATAGATCATAGCCAAATAACCCTCTCTGTAAACTTTTCACACTTAAAGCAAGACTAAACCAAAGAAATTTTTTTATACCCCAACCTCCCAATTTCTCAGGAAGTGAAAATTTCTCCCAACTGACCAAATGTAACTTCTCTATATTAACATTTCTCATACCACAAGAAATTCATCGTTCTTTTTCTCAAGATATGTAAAATTAACACTAGGATATTGGCTAAAGAAAGCCAATATAGTCGATCACATCCTTTTCCCCCCTTTTCTTACCAACCACATCCAATCTTCCTTCAAATAATTGTTTGGTTTTAGAAAATACCCCAGATACTTAAAACCTGTCTCAATATGATCAAAATTAAAGGGAAAATAGATAGAATTTGAAAAATAACTTTCTCGGCTACACCATTTTCAGAAATTTTGATTTAAGTACGTTGATGTCCATTCCAAAGGCTTCACAAAACAACTTAATAATTCCATAAATTGATTCACATTCTTCCAAAGACACATTACCAAATAACAAAAAATTATCAACAAAAAGTAGACAAGTAATGAAATGAGAAGAAGTAATTTTTACTACAATGATCCTTCCTTCCCTCTTTGCTTTCCCAATGAGCTTGCTTAAACCTTCTACCACAAGTAGAAAAAGTAAAGGAGATAATAGGAACCTTGTTTGAGCCCTTTAGGGCTTTTGAAAAATTATGTAGAAGATCCAGTCACTAACACTACAAAATTGGTTGAAGTTACACATGCCATAATCCAGTCAGTAACCTCCAATGGAAGCCTGATTTGTAATAAGACCAATCTCATAAAAAACAATCCACTATGTCATAGGCCTTGACTAAGTCCATTTTTAAAGCATCCAATTTCTTAGTCTTTATAGAGTGTAAACACTCATGAGAGACCCCAATAGCATCCATAATTAGCCTATTTGATAAAACCCAAACTGCTCTTTTGACATGACCTTAGCCACAATAATCTAAAGCTTTTGATTCCACATGCATCATCTCCTAAACCAACACTAAATCTGACTTTATCAAACCAAACGTCTTTTAAGGGCTAAAGATTTAGGAGCACACCCAACTCCCCTAATATTAAAGGAAGTCAAAATCATTTTTTAAGTAAACATTACTTTGACTAAAATTATAATAAAATTACATTGAAATACGAAAAACATTTATGTGATTAATTATTTAAATAATAATTAACAAAACCAATTATTCATGATGATGATAATAATAATAATCTATTTTTAAGGATACAACCAAGCCATAGGTGTAGATACCCTACCCCCTATGAATTTGAATCTATGACCTTCTAAGAAGAAACATATATTCTTAACAATTAAACCCACTTAAGTTATATTAGTAATATAATAATTAATACATGACAAAATACTAATATATTATATTATACACTACCTAAATAACAACACTATAACTAGTATATTGTAATTATAACTAATACTTAATATTATATACCACCTAACTAACCTAATAATGTGTGACTACATTATGTGTTACCTATACACGTTCTTCAATAATTTTTTATACCTTACCATATAATAGCTTACCATTTTTACAATAGTTTTATATTATATTATTATACGTTCTTCAATAATTTTTTATACCTTACCATATAATAGGTTACCATTTTTACAATAGTTTTATATTGTATTATTATATTTTTTAATATTATTAAAATAGTTTTTATGTTGTATTATTAAATATTATAATATTACATATCAAATATTTTTACCATATGTTTTGCTCTATACTTGTTTTTTTGTTGTGTAGTTTTCAATACCTAATCATATAATATGTGACTATCATTACAATAATTTTATATTTGTTATTCTATTGCTATGTTCTCGACGAGGGACATTTATATATCGTGGAGGTGGTGTTATTTGTTGCACGATAATTTAATTTTTTGTGTTTGTTAAATTTTTAACTTTTACATTAAAAATATTAAACTTTGTTTTTTTATTATTATGTAATTTGTTGAATGGTTATTGTCCGAGAGGAGATGACATGAGCCTTGGGAATCACTCCAAGCATAAGCGGCGTCACTTGCGTCATGCATAATGGCGTTACATATCAGATAGCTACGTTTACATTAACTACTTCATTCCAGTGGCCGATAGGGACCGAACATTGTGGAGTCCGCTTCCATTAACACTCTGTCTAAACTAACAAAATATAGTGTCATCTACAATGATAAATATTGATTAAACTAGCTAAATGGAGATTAAGATACTAACCCTTTTCTTGGTTTTATATATCGCTTAATACACAATACGTAGTTGTCCCTTTCAAGGAGTTGTCTTACAGAAGATCATTAAGTCACTTTGGTTATGGTGTTAGGATTCACGGTATTGCACAAACTCATCCCAATAATGTCATTCCGTATGGTTAGTGAGGCTATGCAACCATCTCAATGAGGAGAGGGAACAATATTCAACTACGTATTTCCTTACCCATTATTCGTGTTTTTGTGCTCTTATTGTTCAGTGTATCTCTCCTGCGAATTCAATCGTTATGGTTAGCTTAGTAAGCATACTGGTTATACCCAGTTGAATGTTGAAGGTTGATGTTAGCTACCATCCGAATTGGTAATTGCTCAAACCTTTATTTCTCTACATTCTCATATAAATGTTGGGTTTTACTATTCTCCGTCTTTGTTTTGATATTGGTGGGGATAATCATTCAGACTTGGTTATTTAGTCTTCAACCCGACTTAAGGTGTGTAATTAACTTTGTCCTTCTAAGTTTTTTGTCCGTTCATGAAATATATGTATGTACTTATTTAAGAAATTAGTTATGGGGACTAATTGGTTTCTTCTCTTGCAGGTTTGGTCAATCATTACTAATGGCTTACAATTTCCTTCCAAATTTTGCTCATTCTCACCATTATGTAAGCATTTTTCTTCCTTAGATTTTTAGCGCATTAGGTAAGCATTATTCTTCCAAAATTATCATTCACTTAAACTTAACTTCATCTCTCAGAGTTTTCAACACAAGAGGATTTTATAGCCAAGAGTTCACCTCATCTATGGCTTGGTAACTATTCGCACTTGTGACTTCATTCTTCCTTGTTTAGTCACATAATATACTATATGCCGTCCTAACAATAGATACCGTGCATGTATCAAGATGCGCCAAGGCATCAACTCCTTATAATATTTATAAGCTAAAGGTAGACAAAGGCAACGCAACCGTAATCATGAAGACTGAAGATTGCAACATGAAAATGAATGACCACTTAGAGGGTGGAAGCTACAGAAAGATACAAGGAAACCCTATGAGCAAAACTATTAAGAAAATATCATTGCCAATTAATAAATCCTCGCTTGATGAAGAATAAAAGAAGAGACTCATCCCAAAGGATGTAGTCACGCCTCGCATATATGGCTTACCAAAAATACACAAGGCTAGAAATCCATTAAGACCTATTGTCAACACAATAGGTTCATCCACATATGCATTGGCAAAGTATCTCGCGAAGAAGCTTAAACCTCTCATAGGAAATGATTTTTCCTTTATAAAAGACTCTACACATCTTGTGGAAATGTTGAAGGATTGGAAGATGTGTGAGAACGATACCTTAGTCAGCTTTGACATAGTATCCCTCTACACCATGATTCTGATTGATAAAGCTATCGATGTTGTGAAAAAGTCTCTAATGATGAGATTGCCAATCTCATGGAAATATGCCTCAAACCAACTTTCTTTGTATTTAGAGGAGAAATATATGAACAAACGAAAGGAGTCTCTATGGGGTCACCTCTCTCACCAGTGGTTGCGACCTCTTTATGGAATATCTAGAGAAAAAAAGCAATTGACTCATCCCCTCTCAAACCTAAATGGTGGTTGAGATATGTGGACGATGTATACAACAATTGGCCACATGGCGAGGAAAAGTTAATGGACTTCACAAAATATCTAAATAACCAATGTGAAAGCATCAAATTGACCATAGAAAAGGAGGAGAACAATTACCTTCCATTCCTAGATGTACTCACCATAAAGAAGCAGGATGGTTCCTTAGCCCATCAAGTGTACAGGAAGCAAACACATACGGACATATACTTACACGCAAATTCCCATCACCAACCGACACAAAAGATTGAGATAATCAACACTTTAGCCACTCGAGCACTAAGGATCTCTGACAAAGACCATTTGAAAGATGAATTAGAACATCTAAAATTGGTCCTTCTAAGCAATGGGTACAAAGATAAACAAATCACTGACACTATTCGAAAAGCATGTAGCGATGAAACAAGAAATCAGATGGAAGACAACTTTGTGATGAAAATCATTCTCCCTTACATCCATGGCACTACTGACAAGATTGCCAAGATTCTAAGAAGGAGAAACATAAAAGTTGCTTTCTCCCCTCCAAACTCCCTCAAAAACATGCTAGACTCAGCTAAAGATCCCATTGATATGAAACTACAAAAAGGTGTGTACGCAATCCCCTGCTCATATGGAAAGAAATACATAGGGGAAACATGATGCTCCATAATGATAAGGTTGAAATAACATGTCATCGATGTCCATCATGAACGAATTAAGAAATATGCCATTGTCGAACATTGTTATAACATGAAACATTATATGTGCTTTGAGAATGCATAGGTCCTTGCATCTATCCCTCATTACTACAAAAGGAGAATAAAGAAAACTCTGGAGATCAAGAAATTTACAAATAACTTAAACAAGGATGACAGCCTGAAACTAAAGGAAGCATGGATACTAGTTGTACGCACCATAATAAATAACCCTAACTCTCACACAATCAACGGAAGTCAAAACCCAATTCCTTAATTTATTAATTATAATTGTGGGGCGACTTATCTTTATAAATTTAGATTAACACTATCAACTGTATATATTATCCTTCCAAAAATGCTAGTGTAAGAATGTAAGCCTCTCTCTCCTGAATATGGACCCATATTCAGTGTTTGAAACGGTGTCGAGACATTCTTCACCAACGCAGCTTCCTCTTAATAATAACATATCTTTCCCATCATTTTTGTATTATGTTTCAATATTTTACTCATCATTAGGGCCTAATCTCTTCAAATCTTCGTGGGAGGTGGTCATGAAAGGTAGATATCTTTTGCTAACTCCAAGTTCATTCAAGTGGGCATGGAGTCCCCCTGTATTTTCTCTTACTCTTGAAGTGATCTCAGGTCCATAACACTAGGAAACCAGCTTCGATAGTTTGCATTATCTCTTCTCAAATGTCGATAATGGCTCAATGCCGAATGGTCTTACAAAGTCAATACTATTTTGATTTTATTGTAGAATCACATTAAGGGTTCCATATGGATCTATAATGGGTCTTACTTGTATTAGATTATGTTAATAGGATGTGCCTCGATTTATTTAAAACAAATGCCTGATGGTTTTCTAGGAGGGGTTTCGTTCTATTTTAAGTCTTGTCTAAAACATATCTCAACTAAATGTTATACTATATGTTGTATTATATATTGCAACTTAATGATATATTCTCTACCATTCGAAGATGTATTTGAACTCATCTCTAAATTCTCGTATTGAATCCATGAAAAAGGAATCATTGGTTCCTATAGCATGGTAAGTTAGTGTCTTTCTACTTGTGATTTTTCCAAAGGTTATGTACTTCGATTAGTCTTATACTCCTGACTCTTTTGCAAATTTAATGTTATAAAAATCAAAGATGGTATACACAATGTACACCATATATATGTGTATGTGTGAATGTTTACCTGTATAGAATATGTGTGCGTGTATGTAAATGTTTTCCATTATAGAGTAGTTATTTACAGTCTTTCTTCTTTGATTTTCTATGTTGACAAAGAATGCATAATCCTCCCAAACTAAAAATTATTTGTGATCTACAGTCTATCCACATTTTTGCACTCTGATCAAATTGAAATAGCATTGACTTTCATCAATTTCCCCACCCCCCTGCAAATAGCTCCTCCTCACAACTTCCCGCAAATAGAGTTAGTGGCAATGTTGACTACATTTCCACCTTGTGACTCCTGTTATATTGTTACATATTATTTTATATTTTCATAGTATTACAATAGTTTATATTATTACATATTATATTATATTAATAATTTTTTAATATTATTACAATTTTATTATTTAACTTAATGTTAGTTTTTTTTTCCAGAGAAAAAATATCATAGTTTATATTAAAATAAATTGCATTGTACATATGTCCAGATAGGCACCATGTCAACACATACATGGAAAAAACCTAAAAAAACATATCCCCTAAAGATTACATATTATGCACATAAAAAAATGGATTGTTTTGTCCACTACAATAACATCCCCAAAAACCTCACAAATAAGCATTTTTATATTCTAAAAGGGCCTAGATCAAAAATAAATTTTGTATCATCGATCTTCTCCAATATTTTCTAGGAGCCATCATCCAACTAGAGCCCTTCTTTAGACAAAATGTCAGCTATAACGTTTCTTTCTCTAAATATATGTTGATAACTGATGGATTGGAAAAGACCTTCCAAGCAAGTGATCTATGCATAACTAGGAGCTAGGATGATATTCCTAGGTGCCCTCTTGAGCTTAAAACAGTCAATCAAAAACTTTGAATCCCCAAACACCTGAACCTATTGAACACCTTTCGAGTGTGCCAAAGAAAGAGGCTATTTAAGAGCCATCATTTCAGGCTAATTATTGGTGCTAGAGCCTACATTAGCTGCAAATTTGATCCAACGAGAATTTGAAATGTGGATGTGACCACCAACACCACCAATAAGAGAATTGGATAGAGAAGCGCCATCGAAATAAATCCATGGACTGGTATGATCTATCACCTTTGCTACGATGGATCTAAGATTTTTTTGGGGATCCTCTTGTGGGAAATGCCTCAACATTGCCAAGGCTTGTGATGAGGAGAAGAAGGGGTGAATGTAAATATCTTCAAATATGGCCCTGTTCTTATAATTCTAGACACCCAAACAAAAGATTAAAGGCATAGACAAACAAGGAACATTTTAAGGATCCATGATTTTTTTAAAGTGTAAAAACCTTATCGAATATTACTAATTTCATACATACAACCATAAAATGTTGGGCGATATTTTTATAAAAGAAATTCAAATTTCGAAGGGTTTTATAGAGTTTTTGGACAATTTTGGAAATTTTTAGAGTAAAATTTCTTTATCCCATGATTTTGGGCTAATCAAATTTTTTTTAAATGGAAATTGGCGAATCTTTTTTGGGTAAAAAAGGTTAAAAAATAGCCCATGGGATAAATTTTGTCCCTGATTTTTTCCTTGGAGCCAAATATTGTATAGAAATCCCATTATTGATCCAAGTTTCCAGAGCAGGAGTCAAAGAAACATCTTCCCACTTGAAAGGAATGTTGCATAAATGGATAGTGCGAGCCACATCTTTTGAATGAAAGAGGAAGAAAGAAACAGGTGATCCACGCTCTCTTTCTCATCTTTGCACAAAGGACATCGACTGGGGCCTTGCCAAAATTTTATGAGTGGAGAGTTCCAAACATGAATCTTGTTAGATAAAGCCAACCATATATATATTTTTATTTGAGTGGGCATTTAAACCACTAAATAGAATTATGCCACCAAACAAGATCATTGTTTTGTTCCTCTTCTCTGAGGAGCAGGTAACCAAGCCTAGGAGTATAAGTACACCCTTCGAGATTCCTGGACCAAAGAAGAACATCTTCCTTATTGGTGTCTTACATGGATCACCTTAAGTACTCACCTTAACTTAATTTTAATTACTTTGTGAACTATAAATTTATTAGCCAATTATAAATTATTTTAAATAAATTAAAGTATAAATTTAAAATATATGTTACGATAGCATTTATTGTGTGTGCACAAGAATCTGAACCTTTCATTATTATTTTCAATCCTCACCTCTTAACTCTACACTGCATAATTTGTCTCATCATTAGTGAGACAATATAGATTTAACTTAGTGTGACATGGCATATCTTAATATTTTCTTAATGTGACATGGATTTTTTTACTATTTTCCTAGGAGGCCCATTTTAGACCTCAATTTCAATCTAATGCCATATTTGAGTTGCATTATTTTATCCTTAAGCTTGATAACATATACTCAAATTCCTTAACGGCCTTCAATAGGATTCGATAGACCAAATATTCTTAAAATTGTTTGATATATTGTTCAAATTTCAATTAATTGTTTTGGGTCGATGCAAACACCACAACAAACTCTTAAATTTCATTTTACAATAGGCAAGATTCAAATTTGGGTTGTTGAGATTGCAAGAAAAAATTATGCTTGAAAAAATATCATAAAAAGGGACAATTTGAGTGCTTGCTGTCCCATGATATTTATACTCCCTCATATTACAATGATAAGACCTCCTTCTCCTGTTCTCCATTCTTGACGGAAACAGAAGGGTCAGATCCAACGCCTTCACATTGAAGGCATGCATAAACATTAAATGCCTTGTGTACATCCGCAGTTCCCGAACATGCTTGAACGAGGGGTTGAAAGAGACCCACCAAATCAATTGCACCGTCACCTAGTGTACAAAGGTGAGAGAGAATATTTGTCTCATTCATGAAGTTATCATCCTTTGATATCATGTTATCTGAATAGTCCACTAGTTAGACTTCCAACTCCATGCCTCCACTAATGACTAGACAACTTCAAATGGCCAAAATCTTGCCAAAACCTTAGCTATCTTCAAGAACCATAGTTTCATCCATATCGGTATGCCCAAATATCCACATTATATTTACATTACTAATATTTTTTTCAAGCAGAAAAAAACATAGTACTTTTGTCATTCAATTCGAATCAAAAAGTACAAAGACTAGATTGGAAAAAACAATAGCCATCATACAACCATCAAAAGGATGAAAAACATTTCCAAGAGTCTCCAAGTGTATCTTAACAACAACATAAGCTCCATACAAATCTAACAAAAATTAGGATTGGCGAAAAACCAAGGCACTAGAGCTTGCTAAACAGGAAACAAAGGCAAAAATCCAATCGAACAGCCTACATAAAAAGAAGAAGTGTAGTCCAAAGTGATCATATTCAGAAGATTAATCCAAAATGTAGATAGAATCACTGGTCTCTAGAACATTTTCCATAAATTCCTCTCGGTATAAAAAACCTTCATGATCCTCCGGTGCAGCTTTAGATAACAAGCCAACATCAGAATTTAATTCTCTGAAGATGTCTTCAATAAATATCTCATGAAAATATGAAAGGAGCTCTTCAAAATGCCTACACCAACAATGAAGAGAACTAATCTACAAGGAACATAACATGTTTTCCTAGTTGAATATTACAACAAATCACCAAAGATCTTGATGGAGTCAATTCCCAAAGAGAAAGCAAAGAACATAAGACACCATAATGCCATCATCTCTGCCTTGGTGTTATATCCAAATCAACAATTCAATTTCAACTTGAAATAATGTTCTTTATAAATTCTCAATGCACCACCAACACATGGGGTCTTCACTCAGTGAAACTATTCCATAACACCTTTGTTCATGGGATATTAAAGAATACCCTTGATTTCACTAGATATTGAAAAATACCTACCAAAATTATTTTGTTGATTTCCCCTCCCAATACATATTTTCAATTAAAAAAACCTTATTTTTACAAGATATTCTCTATTTTTACTAGATACCCTTTTTTACACCCCCTAATACATATAAACCCTCCAAACCCTACTCCTCGCCCCCAACACCTACAATATATTTACCTTATTTTTCATAATTTTAAAACCCCCCTTTATGAATGAACGTGATAATATATTGACCAACAAGGTGAATCCCCTGTGCACCAACACCACACCTACCATCCTTCGCAACACCATAAAAAAAACCATATGCCAAATAAAGAGGAGGAAAATTGCATATACATCTCGCCTTATTTTTCATCTTTTTCACACCAGCATAATCTTTAAACAAATCCATAATTTTGAGAACACTAACAGACCAATTCAAAGATTTACCTTCAAAAACCACATAATTTCTGGATTTCCATATTTCCCAGCATATGAATATTAGAAGAATTATATAATCAGTGGACTTTCTGAACCATTGAAGAAAATTCT
The DNA here is from genome assembly GCA_001517045.1 of Pseudotsuga menziesii. Taxonomy (NCBI): domain Eukaryota; kingdom Viridiplantae; phylum Streptophyta; class Pinopsida; order Pinales; family Pinaceae; genus Pseudotsuga; species Pseudotsuga menziesii. The sequence goes on along the minus strand of LPNX010431966.1, from coordinate 18,439 downwards.
CATCCACAAAGTTAAAGCCCCAAGTTTGATTAATGTTCAAGAAACCACAAACAACCTTCTAGAGGGACTCGCTGTAAGTACAATTAATAAATAAATGTTCTACTAATTCATAATCACATTTGCATAGAGAGCAATAACTAGGATCACACCATCCTCTGTGTAGCAAATTGTCCCAAGTAAGTAAGTAGTTTTCCAGCATAAGACACCAAAATCATTTTATCTGTTGAGGTAATTGTCATTTCCATAATTTATCGTATCGCCATTTAAGAACATTGAAAGCATAATTTCTCTTAATTACAATGTAAGAAACACTTGCAGTAACTTGTCCATTTCACTGATTACATGACCAAATCATCACTGATTACATGACCAAATCAATTGGTCCTCTTCATTGTTGTGTCTAATGCCAACAATATTAAGGAAGGAGATATACCGCGTCCACTCTTCAGCCCAAATACTACCCAGGCCCAAAACTTCAACAATCAACTAGTAAGAAGAAGAAGAGCGTGACCAAGGAGGCCTCTTGACATGCACCAAGGTAATAGAACCCAACTATACAATATGTTCCATCAAAAAGGTGATAAAAAGTAATTTTATTCATTCTGTATAACCAAATATATACCAACCAACACATTGGAACCATCACCAACTTTCCAAGACAAGTGAACACTGCTCCAAGGGAAGGATTTTAAGAATCCATTCCAAAAATAAGAAACACTCCTAGTATTTTTATAAGGCTTCCAAATCCATTTAAGAATATCCCCTTTCAAATATTTTCGACATAAGACATCATTCCATAAACCTTTTCCAAACAACCCTTTACACATACTCTTCATGCTAAAGGCCATACTGAAAAAATGTAATTTTTTATTAGCCCAACCACCCATGGATTTGGGATTGGAAAGCCTCTCCGAACTGACAAGATGAATCTTACCAGCCAATGTGTTTCCATCCCATAAAACATTAAATACTAACTTTCTTAATATGTCCATAATTGAGTTAGGAACAAGAGCTACGGAAAACTAGAAGACCAGTATACTCATAAGAGTCGAGTTCAACAGAGGTAGTCTACATCCCACAACCATATTTGATTCCATAACAATTTGGCTTCAATAAAACCCCAAAATATTTAAAACCTTCCTCTAACTCATTAATCTGATATGGAAGAAAGGATGATATATGACTAAGGATATCATCTTCAAGTCCATGATGACGAAAAACATATTTTGAAACACTAACTTGCATATGAGATGTTGTACAAAAAAGAGCCACAATTTCAACAAAACAACGCCACTACTCCACTAAACCAATACCAAATAAAACAACATCACATATAAAAAGTAATTGGGTGATAAAAACTGAAGAAGAAATGTTGATGCCCTTTAATTTACCCTCTTCCTTGGCCTCAAAGATCAATATACTCGGAACTTCGATTACCAATAAAAACAGAATGGGCAAGAGTGGGGAACCTTGTTGAAGACCCTAGAACTCTGGAAGAAACTGGTCAAAGAACTATTAATACGAACAACAAATTGAGTCGACATCACACAGGCCATGATCCAGTTGGTCATCGATAAAGGTAAACTAATTTGAATGAGTAATATCCTCAGGTAAGTCCAATTCACCTTATCATATGCTTTGACAAGGTCCACTTTTTAGGATCAATGCATTAAGACTTCTTGACTTTATAGAATGGAGGCATTGTTGAAGTACCCCCACATAATCTATGTTTTGTTTGTTTGCCAAGAAACCAAATTGTTATTTGGACATTACTTCAACTAATTTAGGCTTCAACTTGTTCGAGATAATCTTATAAATGTTTTTATAAGCCATATTACATAACAAGATAGGTCTGTAGTCATTAAACAACTTCAGCTTATTCTTCTTAGAAATTAGGAAAATAAAAGTTGAATTGAGACCACTAGACGCAAAGCCATCCACGTTAGACAGTTCCACAATTTGCAATAACTCATCTCCCAAGAGATCAAAGAAAGTAAGAAAAAATTAAGTAAGCCAACCATCAAGGCCAAGACTCTTGTCCTTGGCAAACTGTTTCAAGACTCCTTCAATTTCCTCTAAGGTAACAGGTTCCCCAATTGCTATTCCATCCTCAGGAGAAAAGAAAGTGGGGAATGTTTCAATAACCTTCAACTGTGAGAAGATACCATCAGTACCAGAATCCTTAAATTGCTTTGAAAAATGTCCATTTGCAGCAACTTCCATCTCCTCTTGAGTACTGATAGTACTACCATCCTCGTCCAATAATCCCAAATTGAATTGATATTCCTTCTGAAAGAAGCATAATTGTGGAAAAATTGAGTATTACTGTCACCAAGCCACTCGATTGGCTCTACTTTTCAACCGCTAGGTCATCTCCTCCTATTTTAATAAAGAAACCTTCTGATTTTCTAACATGTTGAATGAGCCCTTCAAATAGGTTGTTGAATGATCTCAAAACACTATTTTAATTCTAAACACCTTATCCAATTAAATCAAATCAAGGTCCTTGCACCTACGTCTCATTACACTTCTTGGCTCATTTGTGAGGCTCTTGAGATTGAAAAGAATCCTAATAATTTAAGTTGTGATGATGGTTACAGTCTTAGTCATTCATGGAAGCCTTTAATGCACCAATTCATTCAAACAAAGAACTAAAAATCTTGCTCTCTTAATCCCCCTGCCCTCTCTTTAATCCTTTCCATAATTCAACATCTTCATTACAATTCCATGAGGATGGGTAAGTGTTCACCCGAAATGTCAGAATGAAAACTTCTACACAATGAAACATCCAAAAGCTTTAACATAATTTCTAACCACTATGAAAACATCCATCAATCAAGTAAATGTGTTATAATTAAAATCTGAAATTTAGGAAAAGAATAACAAATTTTCTTTCAATAATTTAAACTACTCTGAATTAACTATATATAACAAGGAGAGCTGCTAAAGGCAGCAAGTCCCTGCCTTACGTAATTGATTCTTTAGCCCCTAGTTTTAAGCTCTTTGAACACACCGTTGTCTACGGCATTTGCATGTTGCATGCTTCTTGCTTTGTTGCTATTGGTGGTCCTACCTGTTGTCACGACAAAATCTTCAGATTCTGGCAGCACCAAGAATTTTAATCCTTATAATTATTTTGAAGGATAAAATAATTTGGTAAAAACTCGTCCATCTAAGTGCTAGAGAGACACAAAATGACAAATTCCCAATGATTAAGTGTGCCAAAGGGAGAGGCCAGAGTTTACGGGCAGCTTACTTCTATATGGATGTTCACCCGATATATTTTGCAAATGTATTGTTTGAAAGATATCTCGTGAAGGAGATAAGAAATGGAAGATCGCCAGATTCCCGTCATTATTCAACAGGTGTTTTTATGCAACAAACCGTGAGCAAATGGAGGTGAAAATCAAAATTTCGAGATGTGGGTTTTTTGCAGAAAAAGGCCCATTTAGCAGAATGTGAGGAATTTCCTAAAAAAACTCAACCGTTTGGGAGATTTGTTGGGTTCTCTGGACACGTTTTCTCTAGTTGCGGCCAACTAGGAGAGCCAGTTCGATTTCTGTTTGTTCCACTGTCTATTTAAGTGACATCAATGTCCTACAAGGAGAGGGGTAATGGAGGTCATTCTGATACTGGAGTTACATGCTTGTATATTATTTCCTTAAAATGTGAAAGAGCTACTTTGAAATGATTATGATCAAATGAGCTCTGTTTTGTTTTAATAATTGAATTACATGTTATTTATGATTTTGTTCTGTGTATGGTCTTATTCATCCATGCCAGAATTCTTATGATCCACATGAAATTACCTTTAAATATCTGATGCAGAACCTGATTCATTTCTTTTATAAATTCATGCTCATAGCCTTTCATATGTATATTTGTTGCAACTAAGTTCGATATTATATCCTGATCTCTTTCCTATTTCTACATGATTACAAACTATCATTCCCATCCTCTACATACTTTTAAGATGTGCTAGCCATGCCCGTTATGCAATCAAGGTGCATCTTTTAGCACTAACATCTTATGGCGTCGTTGCCGGGGACGTAGGAGCGAAGATATCTTCCCCGGGAAGAACAATAACGACACAGATCCAACTCTTAATGGCAGATAAGGGAAGGACATAAGAGATTGACTGTAATCATCTGCCTGGCGACTCTACAATTAAAGATTTCACTGGGTAGAATCTTGGTGACAGAAGATGAAGGGGATGAAGTGTAAAACCAGGTATCTGTTCATGAGATTTCTCCATGAACTTTTGTTGTTCTTTATCATCTCATTTATGTTGTTCCCTTCACACATTAAGAGAATCATCTTATGTTTTGTTTATTCAGATGATCATCAACCTACCTTTGTATACCCATCTTTAGAAGAGGAAAATTTTCAGCCTCCTCGTGTTGTTGATGTTGATCCTATGTCTTCATCCTAGCCTATTATAAGAATGCGTTTTGTATTCAAATCCCTTCTGAATTTAACCAGTCATGTAACTTCGAGGAGGTCAAAACCGATTCAAAACCTGCTTAGATCTCAGTACCTTATTACATTATTAGTGAGCCTTACCATAAGCTTGTTAATCCTCATGTTCAGCATACTACTTTTCAAGCCAAAATCAGAAATAGGTTGTTTAAACCTTTGAAGCTGCCTTATTACCTTAATTCTTATCCTCTTGATTTCTTTGAGTATCTTCCTCGGTTTACTAGAGAGGATCATGTTACAACCGAGAAGCATTTGGGAGCCTTTGAAAACTTTGTTGATAATTTTGAAATATTACATGAAGATGTTGTCATGAGATTATTTTTTAAATCTTTAGCTGGAGATGCTGCTTTCTGGTTTAGAAATTTGGAAGCTCATTCTATTTGTTCATGGACTGAGTTTTATAATTCATTTTCAAGGTACTGGGGAGAGAATAAATCCTTCGACCAGTACCTATCTGAGTTTTCTTCCTTGAAGAAGAAGAGAAATGAAACTATCATTGAATTCAACAGAAGATTTCACAATATTTATTACAGCATGCCTATTGAAATCCGACCTATTGAGATTGTTGCTATGATACAATACACAATGGCACAACATCCCGATTTATTTGTATACCTCAAAGAAAGAAAGTCGCCATCCTTGCATCAGATGTTTGTTGATGCAAAGGAAGTGGAGAACAATCTATGGGTTTGTGGCAAGCTTCATGATCAAATTATTGATAAATATTTTAATGTGCAGGAAATGGAAGAAGTGTATGAATAGCAGGGATCAACCCTGAGGTTTTATTCCTGTCAAAATGATAATATGTCATCTTCAGATTTATCCTTAACTCCAACAATTACAATAAGTGAATTAGATGTGTCAACTATCAGTGATGTGAAAGATGCATCTACTTCTCAATTACATCAACAAAATGATTTCATATATGCAACAGAAAATTCTTTTGGTTTAGAATATAAGAATTATTTTATTATGAATTTTCTGACGGATTTTCATAAGCATGATCATGCTTATCAGCAGGACAATAAGTTTGCAGCGAATAAGGATAACTTCTTTTCAAATCAAGCTACTGCTCCTCATTGTCTTATTGTTAAGAATGAAGTTGAGGATGTTAATGTTGATCAAATCCATGAAGAGACTGTTCACCAGATATCAGATCTCACTGTGCATGATGTCCATGCTCTCTTTTCAGTAGAACAAATAAAATATCATTTGATAAGTGAAGCAGAGGAACAATGTGACCTTTTGTATCAACTAGAGATGCAACACAACTAGCAGGACCTAATGGCCATTTATATGGAGTTACGGTTTTCAAAAAATTTCATCCTTGCAAAGTTTGGAATCAAGGAGGATTATGATTGTAAGTATGCTTCGCAAAATAAGTGTCTACTACAAATGTTAAATTCTTCTTTTCTTTCTAGCTACATGCCAGAAGTTCTTACAATTGATTGGATGGTATCATGGCTTCACTGGAAGCATGATTACACATGATCATTTTGATTCTACCAGTTAGAAGTTAGATTAGGTAGATGAATAAGCTTGTTTCTTGAGCAGTTGGTTTGTAGCAGTATGTTTTCATTTCAGTAATGTGTGTTTAGATTTGGATCAAGTTGTCGAAAATTGATAGAAGCATGAAGACTCCAACCCAATAGACCACTGGAACTGCTAGGTTCTTGGAGCCTTGTAGGGAAGTCTCCATCCCCAGCCAGATCTAGATGTTGTCACCACAAAATCTTCAGATTCTGGTAGCACCAAGAATTTTAATCCTTATAATTATTTTGAAGGATAAAATAATTTGGTAAAAACATGTCCATCTAAGTGCCAGAGAGACACAAAATGACAAATGCCCAATGATTAAGTGTGCCAAAGGGAGAGGCCAGAGGTTACGTGCAGCTTACTTCTATATGGATGTTCACCCGAGATATTTTGCAAATGTATTGTTTGAAAGATATCTCGTGAAGGAGATAAGAAATGGAAGATCGCTGGATTCCTGTCATTATTCAATAGGCGTTATTATGCAACGAACTGTGAGAAAATGGAGGTTAAAATCAAAATTTCGAGGAGTGGGTTTTTTGCCGAAAAGACCCATTTAGCAGACTGTGAGGAATTTTTTGAAAAAACTCAACCGTTCGGGAGATTTATTGGGTTCTCTGGACACGTTTTCTCTAGTTGCGGCCAACTAGGAGAGCTAGTTCAATTTCTATTTGTTCCACTATCTATTTAAGTGACAACAACGTCCTACAGGGAGAGGGGTAATGGAGGTCAGTCTGATACTGGAGTTACAGGCTTGTATATTGTTTCCTTAAAATTTGAAAGAGCTTCTTTGAAATGATTATGATCAAATGAGCTTTGTTTTGTTTTAATAATTGAATTACATGTTATTCATGATTTTGTTCTATGCATGGTCTTATTCATCCATGCCATAATTCTTATGATCCACATGAAATTATCTTTAAATATCTGATGCAGAACCTGATTCATTTCTTTTATAAATTCATGCGCGTAGCCCTTTCATATGTATATTTGTTGCAACTAAGTCCGATATTATATCATGATCTCTTTCCTATTTCTACTTGATTACAAACTATCATTCCCATCCTCTACATACTTTTAAGATGTGCTAGCCATGCCCCTTATGCAGTCAAGGTGCATCTTTAAGCACTAACAATACCCTTGCCCAGAGGATAGTTACAAGTAACAAAGACAAAGACATCAACGACAGAGGTTGTGAAGGCAAAGGAAGCTTTTAATGCATTTGAGCCAATTCGATATCATGTTCCCTTGATACATATTATCTAGTTGCACAGTTAGAAGCAATTGTATCATCCATTGATTACCGTGGATGTGATCGATAGCTTGCTCTAGATTAGTCGTTCTCTTAATGTGCTTAGTTAATTTGCCTGGTCAAGCATGGGGAGATGGGGTGACAAGCACTCCACAAACTATTCTATAAATTATCATTTAATTTCAAGAAGTTGACGTACCTTTGAACTATGGGTTATAATCATAAGTTTATTCATTGGAATTATTATAATGGCAATGATCTTAAACTTCATTTTATTTTTCAAAATGCTATTTTCAAATTCCCGTGGTTGATTTGTTTTTGCTTTTATTTTTTCAAAACTAACGGTTCAAAAGGATATACGCGTAATTGAATATCTTTATAAGATGACAGACCAACTTTTTTATATATAAGTCTCACTATATGATTATATAACTTATTACTGTTTGATTTCATGTTGATGTGGGTTTTAAAGGAGGATATTGCAAGATTCCTCATCGTCAAGCAGGGCCCCACCAAGATATCATGAATCCCACAGCTTGAGAAAATGTGAAAGAGCATTGGGATTTTATCATTGATTTCGAAGGAAATCAAATAACTTTAATTACATGAGGAATTGACGAAAGCCTAAACAATTTGGCTAAATTTCTAGTTTTATGGCAAGAAATAATGTAAATGAAGAGTTTGGGTATTAATAAATGTGACAATAGTAAGAGCTTCTATGATTATTATACACCACTTGGCGTTAGAAACCAACATTTAAGAAACTCTCTTAACCTAGAAAAAACTCAACAACCACAACTAAAACAAAAGAATGGAGACTTGTAATAGCCCGAGCTGGTCACTACTTCAGGCTACGCCCCCTGGCGGAATTAAAAGCCAGGGGATCACTTGAATTCGTGTGACCTTAACCTTGTTTTACCCTTCACCGAAGATAACAAAGTGCTTGATAGCTATCACTTGTATACCAAGAAATAAAGGGAAATGGCCAAGATACCCTGTTAGTGATCTAAATCATTACGCCAGAATAGATGAAGGATCCAAACCGATGAACCATGAGTGCTCTCCGGGAGCTGGACACTGAACAATGTGCATAGCGTCAATTAGAAAGCCTTGTTTTAATTACTGATCGCTTGAATTCTTGTTGGGCTCTTGATCGCTAACGCTTGCCCAAAAAAACCATCACATGGGGGTCCAATACTGATTGCCTTCATTAAGCCTCCCTATCGGTTGTTTGATTTGTTCCCTCGACGAGATTACCCTCCTTTAACTTTATTAAAGATAAATCTTATTTGAATGGTTTGTTTATTATACACCACGTGGCCTTCAAAACCCTTTACCAGCTCAATCCAAATGACAAAGCCATGAGAACATGCAAAGGTGCGAATAACATGACAGCTTGTTGCGCCACACATTCAATATCATGGGCATTCATCTCTATTATGGTGGGAAGGAAGGGATGGTGTCAATTGTTCAAATCCCATTGACCACCATCATGCCTCGACACTCGTTCGCGACTGAATGACACTTGTTCATTAGATGCATAACAGGTGGTCATTTTTTTCTAGTCATGTGTCTCATGGCCCTAAACATCTGCTGCTTAATGCATTTGCATGAGAACCTAGTAAGCAACTCATCCGATGAGGTACTATGAACCCAGCCACCAGCGAAGAGTGGACAAGGACATGACACTGCTAGAAAATCTAGCACCCATGAGATCGATCAACATATCGTTATTAACCGTAATGATAAAAGCGAGGCTACACGGGTTGAAGATAAACCATGAGGTGGCATAGATACCCATGAGCATTAGGTAACAAGAGCGGAGACACTCAACACTTTGGTTGCCAAGTACTATGAAAGGTTGTTCGCACTCATCTCAATTCGATTCAAAGCTACAAAACATTGGTAATGGGATTTTTATTATTATCCTCTCAGTCTGTGGCGTGCAAGAATCTAGACAGGCACGCTTATACACAAATATTTACAGGTATTATGTGTGAGAGGCCTTCCAGTAATAGGTATAATTTTGATAGGTTAACACTACCTGTGCACTAATAATTTCACCCACTAAATTAATGTACTAGGACGTGCTTGGGAAATGTTTGTAGAGTAGTGGATCTCCATATATATTTATATAGACTTACCTACATTAAGTACCAGTAACCTATTTCCTTTAGCACTTTAATAGACTCTGGAGAAAAGCATGGGCACTTCCCACCATTTAGCCTTTCATATAATGGAGCTAATATGAAGTTGCATATCTTAGAATACTCTTGTGCATCTTGGGTGACCCATATATCTTGAAAGTAATAAAGTCCACTACTCTACAAACATTGCCCACGCACGTGCTAGTACATTTGCTCATCTAGGAGATAGCCTTGTAAACCATATTGCATGGAGCATCAACAAGGGACCCAAGCCACAGAGAAGGAGTGCCTTTATAATAATAGGGATTGCTTTTATAATAATAGTTCGATCGACACAAAGGCCCCGTCATATTCCACTTTGGGGATCTCGGTTGCAGCGACGGCCATGAGATTTTGCTCGACACAGCATGAACCCATCAGATGCAAGGGATTGGTGGGTGCACTGGAGAAGAAGTCAGACGATTACAACTGGGGGAATTCTAGCTTAGCGAGTATTGTGAGGTGAGGACTTTGTTATTGTTATTAGTGCTTTTACAATTACAAGGTTCTTTGCATTTTCATTTTTCTTTCATGAACCCGTCCACATGTCTCTGGCTCACCAGTCCATAGATCTCCGTCTGAGCCTCTCTCTCTCTTTGGCATATACAAATAGTGAAAATTCAAACGTCAACTGGACCTATATACAATTATTCCAGTAACATGTATAATTACTAGGAACTCTGTTGGCTTCGCTAGTACTAAAGACTGATTAATTTAGAAAATAAAAAATATTTTTGATATGATAGTAAAGCATAAATACTGCTTCTCTCTGCAAAAGTAAGATGTTCTCTATATGATAGCAAAGCATAAATATTTATGTTTCCTGTAATTCTGCTAAGATGTTTTCTATGCTATTTTTATGCTATATTTGGTTCACTTAATTCACGCTACCTGCACAAAATTTATGTTCTTTCTAGTATTTCTGGTTTCCTAGTTCCAGTAATTCCCTCTACATGCACAAAATTTATGTTCTTTCTAGTATTTCTCACTTCCTGGTTCCAGTAATTCCCTCTACCTGCAGAAATTTTTATGTAACATTAAACAAAAAAACCTTATATTTGGAAGGAGTCTAAAGAGGACAATAACTATCTAGATTTACATACCTGTCTATTTTTGCTCTTTTGTTTCTGATAAGTTCTTCATGGTAGCGGTATTATTTACAAATCCCTTGCAACAAACTGTTCATGTTCTTGGATATGCTGCTTGGGATGTCCGATTACTGATTGAGAGCGCCTACGATGTTGCTCAAGAACGAAAGGAATGGCAGTGTTGCTCAAGAAGGACATGAATATGAGTAGCTGGTACTAAAAAGGAAAGTAATACGAATAACTGGTATTGAAGCAAAGGGAACCATCTTGGAAGAACATGAAGAAATAGATCTAGCTCCAACAGATACAGAGTGACAACACACTTACATGCAAATTGCCACCAACGTGATGTAACATGCAATTGCCACCAACGGATGTAGTTAACTACTACATTACAAAAATAAATGTTTCGTTTAAGTTATGCAATCAAGCATTAAATGCCATGAACTAATGCTAAATTCATTCTAGCATTAATCAACTTGGAAATTAATTCCAATGAAATGTACTTCACTTAATATAGACGCCAAAACAAAACATAGGCCAAAACTTATCAGAAATATTGCTTTGCCTTGGGAAGAGGCCAAATAAGAGATCAAAATGCTTGATTGGTCGCTAAAAAGGCAGCTTGCCCATGAAAAGCCATATGGAAATGGACCCAAAATAGCTGGAAAATAAAGTTGATAACTTAGGCTAAGTTTTTTAAATTGGTTTCGGTTGGCGTGCAGATTAATGCAAATGACGGCAAGCCAATTACAAGAGTCCCTGCTAGCCCAAGGCAAGGACTAATAATACAACAAATATACAAAATTATAATATAATTTTTGCGTCGAGAAGGCGCATTTCAGCTTAGGTAGGGGAAGTGTTTTTCTATCCAAAAAAAATAAAAGAATAAAATTAAAAAAAATAAGAATGCATGCATTAATCTTTTGTATCATAGTGGAGCCCGAGTGGGGGGGAGTGTTCGTTCGTCCCATTAAAAAAAAAGTAAAAAAAAATGCATGCATAATTATGGTGTAGCATATTGGTGAGAGGGATGTGTGATGTAGTTTAATGGTGAAAGGTTTGTGGATTTGATCACTCTTGGTGCTTTATAGAAATAGAGTTAGATGGATCTATACTAATTTTAAACATTTTTGTTAATATAGTTCTCATAAAAAGTTTTTTGTTTTTTAAGTTTATAATATGTGACACTCTTGTAGATTTCAAGGTTTGTTTCATTATTTTTCATTTTTTTTGGTAGATGAGAAAATAGGTTACTACAAACCTTGTCAAGTCGATGTTCTTTAATAGATAGTAGTGTATAATTATTGTGACTATCATTATAGCCCACTTTGACAAATTTCACATTAACTTTGAGAGGAGGACAAAAACACCTCAAAGATTGAAGTGATTGAACTTGGGACTACTAGCTCGCAAGACACTCTACTATATCCATCAAACTCATTGCTTAAGAATTGTGTCCAAATCCTTGAAAAAATAATCATTTTGAATCCTCTAACTTCAAAAAATAATTATAAGATTTCTTCGTACTCCATCTAAGAACTTATTTTTAAATCATTGCAAGGACTTTCAATTTAGTGAGGTGGCCATATAGTGTTCATATAATGTGGATTTCTCAAGCATCCTTTTCATAATTTGCAAATTTTTTTGTGTTTCTAGCATGTTTGTTTTTTATTTAAAATTTAGTTTTTTTTAAACAATCTATTTTTAGTTTCTACCAAGGCATGGATTATAGCAATCTATTACTTATCACAATTACATTGACTTTTTATTAATTTTAACTATGCAATCTATTGCATAGTTACTTTATAATGTTTTGTTAAAATTAATTATTAATTTTATTTTTAATAATAAAATATGTTTTTTAGTTTTTGAAATTAAAAATTACTATTTTATAATTGGTTGCAAGCTTTGATTTGACTAAATAACTTTGGTTGGAGGTGACAATTAATTTTAAAAAATTATTTTAAAATTATTTTATTTGAAAAAAAATCTAAAATTTGCCACATAATTAAAAAATGGTACACAAATTAATTATTTTACAAATACCAAAGCAACATTTATTAGTTTTAAATTGCTCATTGATGGCACCCTACTTACACTTTGAATTCCCTAGAAATTCTTAAGATTTGATTTAAATGTTTTGATTTGATTATTTTAGATTTAATATTCATTTAAAAGTTTGATGTTTTAATGCTTTTTATTCACTATAATACAAACATAAAATTTGAAAATATACTTTTTAACTTTTATAAAGTTATAATATTAAAGTTAAATATAATTTAAATTTTTTTTAATGTTTTAATATTAAAATTGGTTTTTTATTTATTAATTTTTTTAATTACTCAAGACTTTCAATATAAACACTTTTTTCATTATCATTAAGAGTGGCAATGATTTTTTATTAAAAAATAAAAACAAAAAATCAGATGAAATTAAAGGGATTAATCTTTTAGTTAACCTTCAAAAACTCAACATTAGTTATATTTTTGGATTAATATTTTATGTTTAATATTTTATATTTTAAAGAAATTTGATTTAAGTATTACTTATATTTTTGGATTCATATTTTTTTAATCCAGAATAATGGTTTTAAATGTATACTTATTTGTTTTTATAGTTTTGTTCACAAGTATATGATAGATTGTAAATAGATGATATTGTATTTTTATTAATTTTTTTACCAATAAAAATTAATAATTTTATTTAACAAATTGTGATTTTAAACAATTCAAAACAATTTTTTTGTTAAAATATCATTTAAACAATTTATAATAATAAAGTTTATAAGACATTATAAAATTAAACAATTTAAAATAGAAATCAACACTACATAATAAAATGAAATTAACTTTACATATTTGACTCAATATATTATTTTAATTAAAGAATTAAGTTAACATTACATAAATTAATGAATTGTTTTACTAAATATATTATTTTAATTGAAGAATTAAGTTAACATTACATAAATTAATGATTTTTTTTTTTTAAACGGTTATGTTATTATGATGGATCAACAAATGGTTTGCTGAAAAAACTCATTACAATGATCTACCAACTTGTCACAAACACTAGTCGAGTAGCCTCTAAGGAGGTATTTCAATACTTGTTCTGGATTTAACCACAAGAGCATTGTGCCCTATTACTATCGATTTGTTGGCTGCCGTGTCCGCCAAGACATTCAGCTCCCTTAGGATATGATAGAAAGTGACCTTCCTGAACGCTCTAGCCTTGGATCTAATCCTATTGATTAGTCTTGCAGTGCAATCATTTTTACCTCTTCCACTCCCATTTAGGCTTGGATAACTAGCCTGGAGTCACCAAAGACCATAACTTCTTCCGCTCCTTTTTCTTGTAACTGTTTGAGCCCTTGCCAGAGCCCATAAGCCTCGGCCATATTGTTGGTATTATAACCAATATTCCAATAGTATTCCGTCATGATTTCCCCACCTGGTTCAATAATGATTCCCCCTCCTCCTGCTTCCCCCGGGTTCCCTTTGGAGGCCCCATCAAAGAAAAACTCAAAAATCTTCCTTTCTCTAAGCCAGTTCTCAAACTGGGATTTATCCATCCTGATTTCCCAGCTCTCCAATTCAATTGCTGCCACTGTACTTACCGCCTTAATATTTAGACTTTGCATCCAGCTTTCCTCATTAGCGGTCAGATTCCCTTTGTTGCTAGATATCTTTGAGTTACTGACAATTTCCCCCAGCAAGGCATTAACTTTTGCAGCTATCTTCCATGCTGGCTGAAATTTGTCTTGAAAGATGCGGTCGTTCCTTTCATTCCAGATGCACCAACAAGTTAATTTGGGGATCTTCATCCAACAATCTCTCACTCCATTTTTATTTGTTAAATCTCCTTCATAGAGGTTGTCCCAGTGTAAGAGGCAATTCTGGAAGCTGTCTAGGATATAAATATCTTCTCCCCATCGCTTCAGCACTTCATTCCAGACAAAGGAAGCAAAAGGGCAAGCAAAGAAAAGATGTCTGATATTTTCAGAGTCTTCAGCGCAGAGTGGGCAGCGGAAGGGACCAGCGAACCCCCTTTTCTCCAAATTCTCGCCAGTGAGCACTTTCTCATGCATCAGGGTCCAGGAAAAGATTTCAATCTTTGGCAGGGTTCTGTAATTCCACAAATTATTCCAGCTTCTTGGGTTGACCGGCACATTATAACTGGCATTAAATCGGTGGTACCCTTCAGCTGTTGAATAAATGTTGGATTGCTTTCCCCAGCCCCGTTTATCTCTTTTAGTTTTGTGAATTGGGGCGAGACCAGCTAGATGGTGAAGTAACAAGTTGCGTTCAGTATATAGATCAATTGGGCATTTTGGCAATACCCAACGTGACCAGCTGTGTGGCTCGACTTCTTCCCAGTCAGCGATATCCCAAATCGTGGTCAGTCTTTTCTCAGTCATCCAGGCTTGCAGTCGTGGAAGGTGAGGTGGAGGATGGCCCAGGATCGCATCTTGCCATATATTGACCAGTTTTCCATTGCCGGGAACAAAGTAGAGATCCTCTCTGAAGGTTGGCAGCACTTTTTTACAAATATTGTAAATAGGGGAGCCTCTCTTGACCACGTGGTCTCCATCCAAGCACCTGAGCGATGGCCCAGGGAAATACTTCCTCTTCAGCACCCTGCTACTCCAGGAGGACTTGGACTCAAGCAAAGTCCATAACAGCTGGCTCCCATGGCCAGATTTTGGCTTTTTAAATCTCTGATTTGTAGGCCACCCTCCGATCTAGGCAATTTTATGGTTTTCCAGCTGACCAGAGCGAATTTTTTACTCCCCCCGTTGTTTCCCTCCTGCCAAAGAAAGGTCCTTATCAGGCCTTCAATCTGATTTAAGACAGTGACCTAAGCGAGGAGAAGGGAGCATTGGTAGAGCAACAAACTATTTAGTACAGCTTTGATAATCACTACCTTTCCAGCCAGATTAAGCCAGATCGTCCCCCAGTTCGTGATTTTCCTTTTGATTTTCTCCACGATGGGCATCCAGGCTGAGCTCTTAGACTTAGATTTGAAGATGGGTACTCTGAGATATTTGAAGAATTCCCATGTGACAGCCCCATCCATATCAAGTATCTGAGAAATATCAAGCATTTCCCTGGGGTTTAGATTCCAACCGAATATCTGACTTTTCCTTAAATTAATTTTGCTTCCGGAGGCGTGACAGTAACGATTTATTTCCAGCTTGAAGCGGCGTGCTATGATCTGGCTGGCCCCTCCCAGCAGGATAGTATCATCCGCGAACAGAGCGTGGTTGATGTCTTTAGTGCCTCTAGCCATCCTGATTCCTGAGAGTTCCTGATCTTGTCTGGCATTTTCCAATTGAAAACTTAGGACAAAGGCCTGGATGGCAAAGAGAAGGGGAGACAGCGGGCAGCCTTGTCTCAGACCTCTTGTTGCTTGAAAAAAGGGGCCAGCTCTACCGTTGACGAGGGGGGCTATCCAAGGCTTGCTGATACAGGCCTTGACCCAAGAGATGAAGTCCGGAGCGAAGCCAAATCTCTTCATTACCTGATAGAGGAATGAGTGGCTGACTCTGTCAAAAGCGTTGACTAGATCCAGCTTTACTGCCATTCCCTTTTCTCCATTCTTCTGGCTGGAGTAAATAGCCTCCTGGACTAAGATTATGTCGTCCCAAATCTTTCTACCTTTGACGAAGCCACCTTGGTTTTTCGGAATGAGATAAGGCAGAATATGTTTTAGTCTATTGGCCATAATCTTGGTGATGATTTTGTAGCCTATATTACAGAGGGAAATAGGCCGATATCTGTCAAATGAATTAGCTCCCTTTTCTTTTGGTATAAGAGCCAGAAATGCAGAATTTGTGCTACCACCTATGTTAATGCATCTTTGGGATTTTTTGACCATTTTAAGCAAATCGTTTTTGACAATCTCCCAGCAAATTTTTATAAAATTGGCATTGAAGCCATCGGGGCCTGGAGCCCTATCGTCCTCCATATTATCAACAGCGTTCTTAATTTCTTCCAGCGTGACCACATGCTGCAGGGCTTCGTTATCCTTGCTTCTTACTGCTGAAGGCACCAGATTTAGGAGCTTAGCGTCTTCAATTACAGGTTGGGCCGTGTACAAATCCTCATAATGTTTGGTTGCTTTGATTTTAATGTCTTCAAAGCTGCTGATTACATTATCGTGGGACCTGATCTCATTCACAGTATTGAAATTTCTTCTGGCTATGGCCTGTTTGTGAAAGAATCCAGAATTCTTGTCACCATCTTTCAGCCACTTACAGCGTGATTTTATTCTCCACCACTCAGCTTCTTGCTTGCATGCTTCGTGGAAATTTGACTGAAGCTTTATTTCAGTCTGAATGTCTGAGTTGGTCACCGTATTAAATTCCATGCCAGCTTAGTGGGACTCCAGCGCAAGGGCAGCCTGGAGCTTTTTGTAACTGGGAGATGGAATTAGTTTGGCCCAAGATCTTAGTGCTTTTTTCAGCCTTCTCAGCTTCTCCTCCCAGACGTGGAAGGGGGACCCATTTACTGGGGCGTACCAAGAGTCCGTTACCATCTTTAGAAACTGAGGATGGGTGGTCCACATTGGGTTAAATCTGAAGGGGATCGGTCCCAATTTTTTGTTCATCTCCATCTCCAGTAGAATAGGCTTGTGATTCGAGCCTCCAAATGGAAGAATTTTGGAAGTCAGATTTAGCCCCAAGAGGAGAAAGGAATCCTGGACTAGAAAGCGATCTAGCCTCACAGCAATGTGCCCAGGGCCTGTCCTCTTATTACTCCAGGTATATTTTCCTGTGGATGGCTTGATATCAATGAGGTCCCATTCTAAAGTGATATCATCTACAACTTCTCTAATAGGGTCTCTGATCGGAGATCCCCCTCTTTTCTCGTCCTGGCTGAGGGTGACATTAAGATCCCCTGCCAAGATTACATTTCCTTGAAGATTGCTTTTTTCCTCACGGAGGAGGTTCCAGCAGATTTTTTTATCAGCGTAAGAATTAGGGGCATAAATGTTGAAAATTCTTTTTTTTTTTAACAAGAACGGTTATGGAGTTTATTAAAAATCAGCAGTAAATTGCTGTAATGAGATACATAACAGAATTCACCTCGCTACCTCTTCAAACATTCACTGTCCATCCGAGGATCTAAGGAGGAATATCAATGTGAACAACCGAATTAACTAATAATCCATTAAGCTCCACATCTATGGCTTTATTGGCAGCCATGTCCGCCAAGGCGTTGAGATCTCTTAGAATATGAAAGTATCTAATCTTTCGAAACAGCTTGGAAAGGGATCTAGTTCTTCTAGTCAATCTAGCAGTTCTATTATTGTCCCTTATCCTTCCTCCATTCATTGCCTGGATGATAATCCTGGAGTCTCCAAATACCAGAACTTCTTCAACCTTTTTAACCAGCAATTGATTTAGGCCTTGCCAAAGCCCGTAGGCCTCTGCAATGTTGTTAGTTTCATAACCAATATTCCAACTGTACTCCACCTCGACTTCCCCGTCTGGATTGATGATGACTCCACCCCCTCCAGCCTTCCCTGGATTCCCTTTGGAGGCCCCGTCAAATAAGAGCTTAAAAATTTTCCTCTCTTTCAGCCAATTGCCGAATTGAGAGTTGTCCATCCTGATCTCCCACGTCTCCAGTTTCTTAGCAGCATTATCAGCCAGGGGTGTGAGATTTTTCATCTTCTCTTTTTCTTTTTCGGTTAGGGTCCCTTTGTTGCTCAGAAGCTTTGAAATATTATTAACCTCCATAACCAATGCCTGAATTTTGACTACTACCTTACACGTGAGTTGCATTTTATCTTGAAAAATCCTGTAATTCCTTTCGTTCCATAAACACCAGCAAATCAATTTTGGTATTTTAAGCCAGCAACTTCTCACGCCCCTCTTCTCATTCAATTCGCCT